>JARFIW010000813.1:1057811-1660311 GCA_036346225.1 Platerodrilus igneus
CTTATTGTATTTGTATGTTTTTTGGTAATCATTATATCCTATAGGTTTCTGCGTCTTCCTGTAGGATACTTTAGTTTTGTTTATTGTCTATATAGATGCAGTGGCGTCCATTTACGTATTTTTTGTTCCCGTTTGTAGTCGAGCCCACCCTATATCCACGCCCAAACTCATTGCTCACCCTTGGGGTAATTCCCAGACTAAGCCGCGAATATAGTAAAGCTCGTGGGTCCACCGAGGTTTTGTTCACTAATTGACTCACTCCATAATTAAATTAAATAAAAAAAGTTAAGTTTTACTGGCACCTACTTAAGTTTCACTGACGCCACCAACGTGGAGCGTGCAGTAGAAAAAATTATAAGTCCACATAAAGTTTTACTAAGTTACAACCTGACATTTAACCACAGGTGTTTCTTCAAAGCCACTTGTTATTTAAAATAACAATTCCAAGTTTCTCTCTTTTTAGTATTTGTAAACAAACTTTTGCTTTTATGTAAATGGAAAGATGCGTTTAAAATTATTGATTTTCTATACTTGCAAGCTCTATTTCTGCGTCCATGCGTTTGATTTAAAATTATTATAATTACTTATGCGTATACTTGAGTTTTTATGTACTCTAAAGCTTTTTCCCTTATGCAATTTTAACATTCCAATTTAAAAATAGAAAAATATCTTAATAACCATCCGTTTTCACTATATACACTGATTAATTTTGCGCGTAACTAATTTGCTCCTATTTCCTATATACACAGTTGATAAAATTTTATTGTCCACATCTATTTAACCTATAATTCCACGACAATATATATATATATATATGTATATATATATATAAATATGTATATATATATATATATTGTTATGGATTCAATGGGTTAAATTTGGGGTAAGCAATGCAATTTCAACCACCCTGTATAGAGAAACGAACAAATTATTTACGCGCAAAATTTATTTAATTTATTTAATTTAAACGGACAAGTATTGACGTATTTTTATAATTAATGATTGAAAGGTTAAAGGTACATAAAGAAAACTAGTTTTAAAAACAAATAGAAACGCATAATTAATTTAATTTATTTTAATTCAACATATAAAAGCATTGGAAAACACACCAGGGTAAAGAAAATCAATAATCCCAAGGCAAATAGTTTCTTGGTAACAAACAGGCGTCAGTACGGTGAAATATAGACTCCAAGAATTGTTGTTTTAAACGGTCTGTAATTAAGAACACCTGCATGTTTAAAAGATTACCTTCTTTGAAATGATCAGCATAATAAAGCGGGCTTCATAGAAAATAGTTTTTAACCGTCAGTTGCTTCGAATAAAAAGCTAACAAAGTTCTTAAAGAGCAGGTGAGATGCACGATCGGTAATATGCTACAGATAGAGACGGATATAAAAGCATTGGCATTCAAAACGCACGTACGAATCTACGTGGAGTAATAAGACGCTGTCAGCAATATCGATTTTCTATAACTCAAGTGGGGTTTGGAACGCGACATCAAATATGCATAAGACGGAGATAAAAATATTACAGGCGGAGTTTCATGACGACACAGAACAGAATCATTGGTAGAAACGGATAGTTTTACAAACGGACGAACATGTGACAGGTGGAAGCGATTTTCGGATTATACGGCGCGTCCACTGGGTGAATTTCTGGAAGCTTAAAGTCAGTTATATTAAAATTTGCAGAAGTGTTATTTTAAAATAAGTTTTTCGCGTAAAGTGTGGCCTAGAGGTGTCATGTTGAACAATATAAATACTCTAAGAGAATTAGTAGAGCCCTCTTTATATTCTCATCGCTTTATACTACTTACAACGATAGACCGACGTTATAGTAGACTTCTTGTGAGTATTAAAAATTATTCATAATACAGTAAATGTAGTACTAGCACTTATAACTTGGTAGTTGAGGCTTTATAGTTATTAACGTGAGTAGTGTCGAGTGAATTAAATTAGCCGAGGTCCAACTAATATCATACCAAGCTAGTAAATCAATAAACAGAAGAATAATATTCGTGAGTTTGTATGCTGTTATGGAATGGTAATTGGAAGCAAGGCGCTTGGCGAATACTGGGGGTTATCATCTATGAATATGTGGAGTATCACAGCGCATAGTCACGAAGCCAAGGGGTTCTGGTAAGCATCGTTGGAGGGATGGAGGTTTGAAGCATTCTCCAGGTAACTTATTTGAATTTTCTGTTATCTGTTAAACTTTTGGAATTATTTGGTGATGTATGAGTGAACATCGGGGTTATTTATGGTTATATAACGTATCGGAAAAGATACATGTACTTGACAAATATTAGGGTGATTTAAAATATTGAAAAAGAGTGTATGTAAAACTTACTAAATTTCATTTTGAATTTAAATTGGATTGTTAAGGGTACATGGGTTTATTAGTTTTGTAGTAATTTTATGCAAGGTAAAAGGCATACATTAATAAACTGGGTTATTATGAGCTTACCATACTCCAGTGTGCAATAAATATAGGGTATTATTTGGGGCTCATATTGTATTAAATGTGTTTGCAAATAATAATTTAAAACAAGGACTTTAAAACATATCACTTATTGAGTTGTAATTAGTGTACTAAACTGTTTATACCGGTGAATAATTTGTTTGTAAATAGCGGTATATAAAAGATTGTATGATTGTTGTATTATTTGGCGATTTTATTGAATGGTGTGCGAGTGTGAAGGAAGAATGATTGTAAATTTAGGTATCCGAGAAGAGGCACAGCTGAGCTAGCCAGGGTAGCTGCTGAAGATTCTTGAAGCAGGAAATCAACAGGGTAAGAATATTTTTATAAATTTTTTATTTTTTTTTGAAAATCAGTGTTGACACTGGCGATGTCAAACTCATAAGTCCCCGACCACAGCAATCTTATGACGGCCCAACGTTGGGGTTTGAATGGTTTTTAGAGAGATCCAGAGACTGTCACCACGATCCACAGCAATATATATATATATATATATATATATATATATATATATATATTACTCATATTTAGACCAGGGTAGAAAACTAAATAATCACATCAAATAATTTTAATCACCGTGTAGAAGCTTTGGGAAAAGGTACGCGTTATTAAAAAAACGTGGAGAATACAAATTCATTCGTTTCATTAAACATAAGAGATTTAAATCATCTACAAGACGCTTGCTATAAAAAAAAGGAAGCAGTATTAAAAAGCTCTGCGTGTAATTTAATTATTCCTAGTAAAGAAACAAAGAGAAATTACGTTCAAAATTTCAATTAATTAACTCTATTTTAAGTAACCGGTATTAAACAAAATGTACAGATAATAATTGAATATTTGATTAGGAGTCACTAAAAATTAAAGGGTATTAATTATTTTAATTGGAGTTAATTGAACCGTTAGTAACATATAATATCTATAAAAACTTGTAAAAACCCAATAAAATGCAAATCGTAGAGGGGTTAGTTAGAAGTAGGATGTTTAAACACCTGCGTATTTTTAAAAGGCTCATTCTGCGTAAATTTGGCAGATAATTAATGGTTACAGAGAATGTTGGAGAAACCGTCGCATAATAGTTACGGGAAATGCTAAAGGTGGGTTATTTCACAGTCCACATGGACTGAAATAATCGATAATAAAGAATATCAATTTGCACCAATAAGAACAGGGTAGATAGAGACAGATAATATGCGCAAGACCGAGACACATATAGTAAAAGGCGTGAGTGGAGCAACGTCATTGGGTTGCGATTGGGTGAAAATAAAAGGCAAAATTGAGAGGTAAAAATAACATTTCTGTATAAAATTCAATTAGTTATTTCCAGACGTTGCGAGGCGTGTCGAAATTTCTGAGATTTAACTGGGGCGAGTGCAAATTTCGTAAAAATCGCATGCCGGGCTGCGGAATGGGAACACAGCATGCGAAATTCTGAAGAATTGTCCGTTTTGGGGACTAGACCGACAGACAGGCTAACCTCTATATATACCCAGGTGAATATGAACAAGCTCTCTTAGATCTGCGACTTGATTCAATGCGTTAAACAGTGCTTTTTAGTTTTCCGGTTTTGATTAAATAATTTAAACAGTTTGCTCGAATATTTTTGTGATTTAAAACAGCTTGTTCTTTACGTGCTACAATGAATGTACTTTAGTGCACTTAGAAAAGAAGATACAAGGTAATAAAGTTTAGTATCACTGTACCAATTCAGTAAAATTTACAACGGCAAATGAATACACAAAAGTAGGCAGTTTTGGCGTATATTGGTGAAAGAAGTATGAATTTCTTTGTTATTTTTCGGGGGTGTTAATAATTAAATGGTTCGTAAACATGACTGGATCCACAAAACAAGGTGCAGATATACACAGATGAGTTCCGGAAAAGCCCTGAAACAACTTTAGATGAATGGTGATGGAGAAAATTTTAAAAGCATTGAGAATCAGAAGCCGTAAATATAACCCAGTTGGAATGGTGTGATTAACAAAGGGACGATGTACATTGAAGCTACGAGTGCAGTAACCTTCAGGTAAATTATACTATTTTGTTCGAACTTTGATATTTTGGTGTGTGTTGAATAACTTTATAATTGATTTACTTAAAATGGACAGTAGTGAAATTGTACTAACAATAAAATTTTAATTTTAAGGTGACATTTTCTTGTTTAAGTAGAAAGGGGTATTTAGTATTTATGTTCTGGATTATGATGAAAATTTGGGTATGTCTTTGAGCTCAATTAGACGAACCTGGTTAATTAACGTAAAGGGGTGGTAGATGCTCCCTTTGTACTCAGACTCAAGTCTGCATATATTGTTATATTAATTAGTAGGCATCCTACAAGGACTTTAATTCTGGATGCACATTAAAATGATAACAAATTTAATCTTGAAATTTTCTGATATTAAAATTTATGCTGAATTTTAATTTTGAAATTTTAATGTATTGTGAATATTAATGTAAATAGAGTTAACGTTGATGTTTGTGGTAGGAATGTGTTTGTTTTTTTTTATGAATGAGGATGAAGGTTTAACTAGGTGAGCAGCCGAGGCGGAAAAGAGTAAAGAGGCGAGTAACAGAAGAAAGTCAACGGACCAGTTAAGTTAATAGCTTTTTGTAGGTTTCACAGCATTCTTAACGCCCAATTCGTGAGGCTCGATTCTAATATCGGAGGATCACAGCATATATATATATATATATATATATATATCATCAATTCATCATCAATTTCATATTCTACATCTGCTGTAATTGGATCAGGATTGTACGCATTTTAGTTCATGAAAATATATTTATCCTAATATAAAAGTTATCAAAATTAATTAGCACATGTTGTATATTTGATTAGAACGAATATGATGCACGTGCATGAAATTATCGTTTAACGTTTGTAGAAATTTTACCTAGATTTCGTGTATCGTTTTGGCAGGTTCAGCATTGGGAATTTGTTTAATATTACAATAGAGCCGCTTATCTGAAATTTTTAAAAATCCTTTTGTATAGATTGCTAGGCGTTATGTGATTTAACTATTTGATATTTTAAGCTAGCAAATGCTTTCCAGATTGTATTTTTGTATAAAGGTATGGAGTACGTATTATAATTTCGCGTCGTTATTGCTTATGCCACAAAAGAGGTAAATGATGGCTTATTTTGTTAATCTGGTGCGTTAAGTTTTATAGCCGTTACAACGTTTGGGACTGTTTTTTTTATAGTGGCTCTTCTTTGTCGAAGCAAGGACATACCCACTAAAAATCCATTTTGGTGCCGGACTCGAAATCCCTTGTTATAGACGTTTATAGGGATCCCGTGACTAGCGTACCTGGACTAGGTCCTTCACCGCCGTCGCGAATTGGAAAGAACATGGCGTTATGCGCAGTTTATTCCTTGCGGATGTCTGATGGAGTCCCAGCAAAGATCATTGCCGGAGCATCGTACTGGGGTGTTTATGACATTGCCGTAGGGCATCTTCATACGCGCCCAGGGCTTGTATGAGCTGGTTTTCGTGATCTTCTAGAGATCCGTAAAATCTCTCGGCGACCGGTGCCATTCCTTGACGGTTTGCAGATTTGCCTCTCTGTGAAGCTAGCGTTTCGGATGAACCAGGGAGCTCCAAAAACTCCCCTTAGGGCCTTGTTCTGGATCACTTGGAGCTTACGCATGTGCGTTTCCGCTGCGTTGCCCCACACCGCTGATGCATATGCAAACGTCGGTCTAGTTATTGTCTTGTAGAGTCTAAGCCTGTTTAGGCGTTCAGCCTACTTCGGCGATTGGTGAAGGGGTATAGCTGAGCCATAACACCCTTGGCCTTGTTTGCCGCATACTCGGTGTGAACTTTCAAAGCGAGCTTCGAATTAAGGATTACCCCTAGATACTTGACGTCTGAACGCCAAGGTATCGGTTCGTCGAATACTCTGACGTTGTCTCCAGGTCGATGACGTCACTTCGAGAAGAAAACTGCCGTGCTCTTTTCTGGATTGACCTCCACTCGCCAGAGTCTTAGCCACTCCTCGAGAGCGTCCATCGCCGTTTGCAGTCTGCATAATGAGGTGCGGAGCACGGGACCTGGTTAGAATGGCTGTGTCGTCGGCGTATAGTGCCATCCTGGTGTCTGCCGTTTTCGGTAGGTCGCTCACGAAGATGTCGAAGAGTGCCGGTGAGAGGAGAGAGCCTTGGGGGACCCCGGCCCTGATTCTCCGCCTCGTCGACCGCACTCCGTCCAGCCTTATGCAAAACCATCTATCGTGGAGATAGGATTTTGTCAGTTGGACGAGAGCTCGTGGTAACCCCCTCTCCAGCATCTTGTAGAGTAGGCCGTAATGCCAAACCTTGTCGAAAGCTTTAGGCACGTCCAGGAACACTGCGCCTGTTGACTGTCGCCAGTTGAAGCCTTCCGCGATGTGCTCCACCACTGCAGTATCTGGTGAACGGTGGAATGCCCCATACGGAACCCAAACTTTTCGTCCTGGATCACGTCGTGTTCCTGCATCGCTGCCTGGAGTCTCCTTAAGAAAGCGGCTTCCGCTGTCTTTCCAACCACCGACAGCAAGCTAATGGGCCGGTAGTTCTGTGGGAATGTCGCAGATTTGCCTGCTTTCCGGAGGACTACGACGTCCGCCGTTTTTCACGTAGATGGGAAGTGGCGGAGTCTCAATATGGCATTGATGATTCTGGTTAACACCCGGAGGGCGTTTTCCGGAAGCGCTTTCAGAGCCCCGCTGGAGATTCCGTCCGGGCCCTGAGCCTTTCTGACCCTTAAGGCCTTGATAAGGTTCTTGATTTCTTCAACCGTAGTAGGGTCAATTTGCTGAGGGTCGTCGTTCCGTAGCTTCCGTCCATATGCCGAAGGTCTGCGTGAGCATAGTTCGGCTCGAACTAACGCTCCATGCTGTCTGCGAAGGCTTGTGCTTTTTCAGAGACTTAATAGGCTAAGCCTGTTTCGCCATGGATAGGAGGCATTAGGGACGTCTTGTTCCTCAGTACTTTTGACATCCTCCACAGAGAGTTGTCTTCGGCTCGGAGGTCCTCCAGTCTGGCTTTCTAGGCCTCGTTTCGGTGCTGCCGAATTGCTAATCGCATTTCGGCGACAAATCGATTATACCGGAGTCGTTCCGCAGGATCCCAGGTTTTTTGCCTGGCTCGGTTCTTTTTCCGGATGAGGTCACGGATGTGCAGAGGGAGGATGTCCCTCTTATCCGCTACAGGTCTCATGGAAGTGGCTCTACTGACCGAGGTCTATATGCACTCCAGGAGGCTATCCACTTGCGTCTCTTTTGCGCTAGTGGTCGGGATGTCATTAGACATCCATTCGACCGACATTGGTAGACGGGCGGCAAATGCCGACCACGAAACCCTACGGGTTTCGTTGGTTTTGTGCAGCAAGCATGATAGTGTTTTGCTATCTCTATTTATTTCATCGGCATTGCAACGCAGCATGTTCGGTTTTGGTCTAGGCGAATCTCGGTGTGAGTATGTTGCCCTAGCAGTTGTACATCATTCTCTAGCTCGAGAATGCTGTAGTTTTTTTGGTTTATAAGTTTAGGTGAAGCTCACAGAGCAGTCTGTCACTCTATAAATCTATACGTTGTAGGGTACTTTTATTTGTTTCGGCAGTTTAATTATACGTAGAGCAAAAGTTGCTGGCCAAGAAATTAAGTTATAATTAGCTAATATAGTAATGAAATTTGTGGAGAACTTGTTTATTATATTACAGGTTATACGCCTGCTTTTTTAAAATTTTTAAAATTTTTTTTAAACCTTAAAAATTTTGCGCCTCATACTCATGGTCGGAAAATTTTTTGAGAAATATTTCTAAACCTGATCTGAAAATTAACATTTTACAATTCTGAAGCTCTATTTTTGTTTTGGTTCCGATATTTCGGAGGGATATCGTTTAGATTAAAATTCGTTAAATAAATCACAGTTATCGATGCATAAGTTTTTTCGATTTTATTTTGTTTAGTAAAACTTTTACTGAGAGATATAGACTATTAACTTTGTTGTCAATGTTTAAATTTGCGCATCAATTATAGATAGGAGTTACTTACGTCGTAACTCATCAACTATAGACGGAAGTTACTAATATCGTAATTCATCAACTATTGTTTCCTAGTTAAGGTTTAAATATTTTTTTTGGTTTTTGGTAATTATTTTTTAGTGATATATATTACTCTTGTATAAGAAAGAAATTAAATACAGTTAAATTTGAGTAGAATTACTAGAGAAGATGAGAAATTCTCAGTTGGGAATACTCGAAGATTATCTCTTGAAAGAGAATTTCATGGTCAAATTTTTAGGTATTGTGAAGAATTGCTATTAAGCCGCGCTTCATTTATGCGATACTATGTAGAGTAATGAAATGTCTAAAACTGAATTCCATGATTTTGTTGAAAACTAATAAAATATTTTTAGTGTATATTTGTGAGGAATAAATATTCAACACCTAGAGAAATTTTTGGATAAGCGTATCCTGATGAGAAATATTAGCATTTATGTTAATATAATAAAGAAAATGTGTCAAGATTTTGTCTCGACTTCAAAAAAATTTATATGTATAACTATATTATATAAACTCCTTGCGAGGTTGTAGATTTTTGTACGTTTATTTCCTATGACCCCCTGTGCATTATATAAACATAGACTTCCCGATTATGAGTTCAACCGATTGTGACTTCTGCCGATTTCGTTTATCCTTGACTTAATTCCTTTTGAACGTGTGGTACGCGAAGTTACCCTGTCACTCATTTATTAATCTATTAGTCCCCCTAGCCCTTTAAGCCTTCTAGTGATTTTTGAAATAGTTGTTCATATTTTAGTTTAATCTTAATCCTATTAGTCACTTAAGTCTTTTAGTAGGCGTTGAAATAGTTTTTCATATTTTTAGTTGTGCAACACAAGATTTATATTAAAAATGTTTAAAATTCAAGTTTTTTATTAAATTTGTACTTGACTGACAGATCTGACAATCATTCAAAAAGATGACTATAATGTAACGAAATTTTTGTTCAAGTGTTTTAAAACCAAAAGGTCTGTGATATAATTTATATGTTAAATATCGCTATTATTTGATTCAAATATTTGTTATGTAAAAGGTGAATTCTCACTCTGGTAATTTTTTCTATGTTAAAGAGGTCTGATCAACTATCCAAGTAGAAAAATTTTAAATTATCATGTGCGAAAGGGTTTCCTATATCTGCCCTAAAATAATTTTTTCTTTATTAATATTTGCTAGATGATTTGTTAGATTTGTCAGATGTTATCCTTATACCATCATCATCATCATTAGGTTTTCAGTTCAGAAACTGGTTAGACGCGTACCTCCATTGTTTAATATTCTGAGCTAACATACACATCTCTCTCAAATTTTCACAGCCTATACCTTTCACTATCTGATTTAGGTCAACCCCTACCTCTTTTTTCCTATTTCTGCTTGTAAAATATCCCGCACTATATCCTAAATGCCCTAGAGCGTGCCCTGTTCTTCTATTTTTACTATTTTGTTTGTCTTCCACATATGTTTCTTCTCGTACTATTTCTAGAACCTCTTTGTTATCAACTTTGTCCACGCAATCGTCAACATATATCTGAAGCACAACATTCCAGAAGGTGTCTGCCTTTTTTCTGTGTGTTTCTCCCACTGTTCCTATTTCATAGCCATACAGTGATGTGCTCCACACATACGCTTTCAACAATTCCTTCTTGTTTTTATACTTGTTGTCTTTGAACATAGCAGCTGCTTCTTCTGGTTAGATGCAGCTCGGTTCCCCTTCTAGTGTTTTCTAAATATATACCATATTTAACCAATATTTAGTGGTACATGAAGGGGGTTATGCAACCTGTGACTACCAAGATCCTCCAACATTTAGACATTTGCCGAATTAATAGTTTACCAGTAAATTCATTTGCACAATCAACATTAGTTGCGAATTTTGTAAAACCAACACCTGTAATTGTTGATAATAATCATGAGGTTTAAGTACATTTATTTTTTTCATCATTAGGTTTTCCGTCTTGGAAACGGTTGGAGTCCTACCTCCAGTGATTCCTATTCTGAGCTGGCCTACACATTTTCATGAAGTTCCTATGCTGAGCTGACCTACACATTTTCATGAAATTCCTACAGCCTAGACATAGCAGGGCGGCTCCGTGGCGTAGTGGTATGTGTGTGACTACTACGTCCAAGGTCCCGGGTTCGAATCCCGACACGGTCCGCTTGAAAAATGTTAGGCGAGCATTTTTTACAAAAATACACCCTCGTTCGGATGCGAGGTAAAATGGAGGTCCCGTGTGTGAGTGTTGTCACGCACGTTAAAGATCCCTACCTTGCTTGGAACAACAAGGGTTCGGAAAAAATCCAAATTTTTCACGTAAAAAAAACTCGCTTCCTGGCCAATGTAGTACCTTCGGGTGGAGTATTGGGAAATCACATGTAAAGCCTAGACATAGCTCGGTTCTACTTCTATTGTTTTCTAAATGTATACCTCATTTCACCGATATTTAGTAGTATGTGAAGGGGGTTAAGCAACCTGCAACTACCAAGATCTTCCAACACTTAGACATTTGCCGAATTAATAGTTTTGCAGTAAATCCTTTCGCGCAGTCAACATTGGTTGAGGATATTGCAAAACCAACACCTGTAGTTGTTTATGATGATCTTCAGGTTCAGGTACACTTATTCATTTACGTCGTTAAATTTTCTGGCTTGGAACTGGCTGGACGCACACATCCATTGGTTTCTACTCTGAGCTAATCTACGCATATCCCTGAAATTCCCACAGCCTACATCTCAGACTATCTGTGTGCAATAGTCTACCTGTACCTCTATTTTTCCGATATCTGCTTCTAGAATATTCTGCACTATTCTCTCATGCCTTAGTATGTGACCTATCATCTTATCTTTCGTATTTTTTTTACCATTTCCTTATCCTACCATTTCTGGAACTTCTTTGTTCTTAACTTTGTCTGTCAATATCTTCATCATATATCTGCAGCCCCACATTTCAAAGGCTTCTGTCTTTTTCCTGCCCGCTTCTCCTACTGCCCAAGTTTCACGGCCGTACAGTGATGTGCTCCACACATATGCTTTCAGTAACCTTTCCTTGTTTCTATGTTTGCTGTTTTTGAACATAGTAGTTGCTTTTTCTTTGTTTTATGTCTTTTGTATTTTTCCAATCTTGCGTTATTTGGCTTCCTAGGTAGAAGAAATCTTTAATCCCTTGTAAGTTATCATTTTCTACTTTTATTCTAGTTTTTTATTTATATTCCCTCCTTTACATACTAGTACTTTAGTTTTATTTTTGTTAATTTTTATACCGTATCTCTCTGTTAGAACCGTTTTCTTTGCTAATTGAAGAATATCAATATTTTGTTCCTACATAATAATTCCAAATGTTTTCCTGCATTTGACAGTATTCATTGCATCTTCGATGCACAAGTTAAAAATTACGGGGATAGGGCACATCCTTGTCCCGCCTCTATCCTAATATTTACTTCCCTACGTTCCTGCTTGAATTCTATTACCGCTGTTTGCTCCCTGTATAAGCTACATAATATCCATCTATCCCTGAAACTCGTTCTAATTGTTTTGCGTATTTCGAACACTTTTTTCCATTTTACAATATCGAATCCTTATTTCAGATCTACAAACTCTATATACACGCTTTCTCCTTTTTCCATTGTCTTCTCCATTATCACCTTCAGAGCTAAAGTAGCCTCCCTTGTACTCCTGTTTCGCCTAAACTCAAATTGATATTCTCCCAGTACTTCCTCAGTCTGTTTTTTTATTCGTCTTTGTACAATTCTAGTTAATATTTTAGACACGTGTGCTGTCAAACTTATAATTCGAAAATTTTCACATTTATCCGCGTCTTCCTTCTTTGGTGTAGTGACTATGATGTTATGTTTGAAATCTTTGGATATCTCGCCTGCCGCATACATTTAGCTTACAAGTTGGAAGAGACGTTCTGTTACTGCTTATGCAGCGGATTTTAGAGTTTCTGCTTGCACCTTATCTATACCCGGTGCTTTACCATTTTTCAGACCCTTTAATGATAATTCCAACTTATCTCTATAGGGTATCCCAAGTTATTCTTTTCAATATCTGATTCTTGTTCAATTGTGACTAGTTCCTGTCCTGCATATAAATTCCCTATATATTCTTGCCATCTAATCACTTTCTCTACATTTTCTATCGTGATGTCTCCTTCCACGCCCCTTATATTTTTGCTATACTGTTTTATATCCCTAAAATTTATTTTAATTAGTGTGTATCCTTCGTCTGTCTTTTGTATTTTCTTCTTAGTTTACGCCTCTTTGCATTTTTCATCAATCCATTGTTCTATAGCTTTTCTATATTTGCAAATATTTTCCCATTTTATGGTTTTGTATCCCTGTTTTCCTGCTTAGTCTGGTATGCTTTTGTATTTTCGTCTTCCTTCTATTAAATTCAGAATATACTTTGTTATCCATGGTTTCTTATTTTCTTTTCGTGTATACCCCAGAATATCTCTGGTCACCATGTCTAAGCTGGATTTAATATTATACCATTCTATTTCTACTTCCTTAGCATCAGAAATTTTTCCGTTGTCTTTCAGCAATTCATTGGACTTTTTTTAAATCTATGTTGGAATAATGTGTTTGTGATGGTTAAATTGTTTTTGTCGCAAAATTCTATCATCCTATTTCTCTTGTCTTTTCTCGTGCCTAAACCAAATAAACATACTCCTCTACTTTGACCTACCACTGTATATCTGTTTACGTATCTTCGTATGTTTTTGATATCTTTGTAGAATGCTCTTCCTCATTGTAGCTAGATGTGGGGTTGTATACTTGTATTATTATTATTGTACTTATCGGTTTAGATTCTAATCTAACCACGATTACTCTTTCGTTCTCTTGTAAGTATTTTTCTACACAGTGTGCTATCTTTTTCCGTATAACTATCTCCACACCCGAATTTCCTACCTATGTTCCTGTATGAATTACCCTAAAGTATCCATTCCAAGAATTCCCCGCCTTTGGTCACCGAACTTCGCTAATCCTACTATATCTAATGTTAACCTATCCATTTCAATTTTTAAGTTCTCCATCTTACCTACCTACTTCATACTTCTGACAATCCACGTTCCGACTCGCAAAATGTTCCTGATGCTTCTTTTAAACTTTCTGATCACATGTTCCTAGATATTCTGCTCCCGGAGATCCGAATGGGGGACTATTTTAACACCGGGATCGTTTACCTCAGAGGATGTCATTATCTCAGATAACAATTTAAGTGCGCTGTGTACTTGAGAGGTAATGTTGTTGTTTCGCGTTGCTTTCCACATCGCAGTAGCGTGTTTTAGAGTGCCATACCGACTCATATGGTCTCTGCCACTCTAAGTACTGAAAGAAATGCTGATTCGTGAACCTGTCCTAGTCTGGTTCCTTAGTAAAAAATCATAATCAGTGGTGTGCAGTGATTGTTAATGCAGGGTAGGCAAAAAATTAAAAACAAAAACTTACCATAGGTGTACATGAGTTCTGCAATTTAAGTATCTAAATGTGGGTTTGACTTGTATATACGCGTGGCACCACCGATTATATGTATCACTAACAAACTATTTTCTGTAAATTAAGTCAGTTTGGCGGTATTTTTTTTTAAATTCACTCAATACATTGTCATAGAAACTAGAAGTTTGTTTTAGTTTTTGCACTAGGTCCTTTTCAAGAGAAACAATGGCTAAGTTATCTAACTGCTCTGGTCCCTGAAGGGTACGCAGGTAAGTATGAATCCGTTTTAGGCCAAAAAACGATCGTTCCGCAGATGCGCTACTTTCCGGAATTGTTACAATCAATTTGGCTAATGCCATTAGTTGGGGAAATACATGACACATATTTTTCTCTTCGCAGAATCGGATGATTTCGTACGAATGAGGACCTTCAAATTTCGATGAGGAGTACAAACAAATCAACTCGTTTTTAAGGCGGTCAAATTAAAATCTTTCACTGTACCTTGTTTTCAATTCTGAAAAGAGCTTTTCTGGAAATACAGAGTTGTAACGAGAAAAAAAAATCGTGATCCAAAAGACGAAAAAAACATATTTTACTAATTTCTGAATAGCGATCAGAAATTTCACTTTTTATATTATCCACTATTTCACCAAAGATGCGTCTATAGTAAAGTTTTATATCACTTACGTTTTGTCCTCTTCTTGGTTCTCCACAAAAAGTTAGAGTTTTTTCGTATATTACATCACTTTCATTATAGAACATTTCAACAAAGAGTTTAAACTTTTCAATTTTTTTACGGCAATACCCAATGTCTACAACTTTTGACTGTATTATGTTAAAAGCACATCAGTCTGTATAAAAATTCTGTTAAATATTGCTAAAAAATAATTAAATTCAAAGTCGCTTAAAATAAATTCATACATTCTAGCTGCAGAAAGCGTTTCTGAATCCCAATTGATCAGATTTTCGGTAATTTTAGTGAAGAGTTTAATCAGATTTTTGTGTTCACTAAAAATTACATTAATGGCTTTCGAATTATAAACCCACCGAGTTTGTACAGCACGTGGTAACTTTATTGAACAAAATTGATAATAAAAGTCTGTACGCTTGGTGCTAGTATGAAAAAATGTTGCTAAGTTATAGTTATGTTATATATAGTTACAGTTATCATAAAATTTACAGTTGAAATATCTTGAAGTGTTCTTTTTCTGTTGTTGTAATTTTAAAGATGGAGTAGGTCGTCCGATTTCAATTACTACCTGTTTTTCGTTATACGTTTTGGTATTAAACCTAAACGTATTCGTTTTTAGTCTCCGACTTCAATTCATATGTGCACTACACTCAGTAAACACATGTCACAGAAGTATTCATTATTCTTTATTATGTATATGATATTGTATAATTGATAAAATAAATACAATACAATACTGTTTGTGCCTTTACGGATTTCTTATGATATGCCTACAAGCTGCATCATTCATAATATCTTGTGCATGCAATTATTCGGTTATTTTGGGCGCGCTTACCTTTTCATTTTTGGCGGAATATTGACAATAATATTTGTAATAAATTAATTTGTTAATAGAAGTATTAAAATTAGTATAAACTACTCGTTATTGAAAATGCAAATGTATTTAAAATAAATTTGATAATGTATTATTAAAATAAAAAATATAAAATATACATATAAATTCGTACTTTTTTTAGGGTAAGCATTGCCTTTTTGCCTATATTACATGCACGCCACTGACTAATTTGGTTAAACCTATAGTTCGGCTTTTGAGCTGACTGGAACGCGCAAGCCATTCTACTCATTTTATTAATTAAGAAATTCTTAAAAGTGCAGGTCTATTCAGAACGACTTTAGACCATAATACAATTTTCTTCTTTTAGACTGGTCAATTGTCTATTAAATCATGGAGGATATTTAAAAGTTCTTTTGTTTTTACTATTTATATTTCTTATTGGAACTGAGTTATTTAGAGCAAAATGTATAGCTTGATAGAAAGCTTTTATGGCTTCGTTGACATTGCTATATGTTGAGAGATTAGTAAAATCAGTTTGCTTGAGAAGTTCATAAAGTAACAAGAATATCTCGCATGAAGTCATACTGTTCTGAATGACCTTGATTAATATTATTAAAATTCCTCTTTTTTGTAACAAAGCTAATTTCAAGGAAAGAGTGTTAACTATCAAAAGGAAGGAAGGGATTCTCAGATGCACGAACGCTTAAAATAATGTTTGAAAAAACTAAATCTAATGTTTCGCCATTAATATTTAGATTATCATTGAATGAACCTAGGTTACATAAATTTAATCAGTCGTTAATTAGGTCGTATACTGAAGTGGCAGTACTGAAATTGAAATAAATGCCGTTTAGTAATGATAAGTTAAAAATCTCCTAAAATAATTATATTAGGACCGTGCGCGAGATAGAGACTATTTATCAAGGTAGTAAACTGTTGATATAGTTTTCGTTGTAATTAGTTTTAAAATATGAAGTACCAGTATAATATATCACACCTTGAATTCAAACTTTTACCATTACAAACTCTAATTTTTAATTCAACTCTACTCTAGAGGAAACATATGTTATTTTAACGGCATCAAATCTCCCCCCCGCCCGCCAGCCCGCCCGACCGTTCACTGGTAGACATGCCGCGATCTTTTCTAAAGACTAGTTTTAAATCGTAAGTTCCCGAATGTAGCCAACTTTCAGTGATGCAGATTGTTTCATAATTGTTATGTAATACGTTTAATTAAAAGACGTTAGCGAATTAAATTTTTTATTCAGGTTACAGAGTTTTGCTTGCAAATGGAAAAAATAATTAAACGACATTTAAACGTAAGTTAAACGGAGGTAGGTGTAGTAACATGCGTGAGTTGAGTTAAGTTAATGTTTCTTTAAGGCTTCAAATCTTTAATATGTCAATTATTAGTTTTGAAACCATCTGGATTTGTGATGTTATAAACTAAATTGGCAATTTTTTTTATTAACGGTGCATAAGATATAGTTAGGTGCTAATTTAGCAGAGAAAGCATTACCAACACTAGACGAAACTTGCTTGTTCTCAAAATAGTCATCCACATTAAACGAAATTCTTCTTTTTCGAAGATTGTATTTATTGACAGTTTTCAGGGAGAGATATTTGAAGAAAAAGGTATATATGAGGGTATAAATTTAAAAATCAGATTATTTCCTATTTTCCGTTCAGGATAGGTATTTGGCAAATTTATTATTTTGGTTTTTAATAAGGAATAGTAGTTATCTACTCTATTTGAATCTATTTCTAAAATGTTTAGGTTATGTATTGGTTCTTGTGTAGAGCGGCTAAGAGAATCTGATACTGAAGAAAAATGTTCTTTTTTGTGGACTAAATTAAATGTGTTGACGTAAAGACCTACATGGAGACATTGGATAAGTGTGCTTTCGAAAAGGTTTAAGGTCACCGCCGTCAATATTCATATATATTTTATCTGTGCTTCCTAAAGTCTCTGGGGTACTAGTAATATTATAGAAGGTATCTATAATTGATTTTGCGTGAGATTATTTTGACGAAGATAAATCACTTAACGTACAAAGTTTACAGTTATTTTGAGTTGTTTTTGCAGTCAAAGGATCCAGTGAAGGTATTGTATCAGGTCTGTTGTCGGATAGTTTAGAAATGAAATGAGAATTCTTTATAGAAGTAACAGATTTATAGCAGTCTTTAACAGTAGTTAACAACTTAAACCAATTTTTATTATCAAATAATTTATGTCTCGAGAGAAGTTTTGTTGTAGCCTGAAAAGATTGAGTACTAATATGACTACTACGTTCTCTATACTTTATGAACCATTTTTTAACAAGTTGAGCAAGAAGAAATTTTAACTTGAGGAAAACCACATGTATGGCAAAAAAATTTTTCTTTCAAATTACAATTCCAACAATAAGTTTGGGATGGTTTGTTAGTATTAGTGTAGTACGGTATAGAATTTATAGAAATGGTTCTGCAGATAAAATTGGATTATAATTTTTATATCCTTGAGGAAAGTTTAAAAGAAGAGCCGGGTACATTTTGTGAGTCGGAGCGTGGAATGTCAGGCATGAAGCAAGTAGATTAGGTTAGAGAATTGAAATGCATAGGTTAGCATTAGACATAATCGGAATTAGCAAAGTTCGATGGTCGGAGGCGGGGAATTTTTGCAGGATCAGAGGAAGGAAATTCGGGTGTGGGAATAGTTATGCAGAAAAAGATAGGGCACTGTGTAGAAAACTACTTACAAAAGAACGAAAGGGTACTCATGGTTATATAAGAATATAAACTGGTAAATAAAGTAATAATACAAGTATACAAGCCCACCTATAGTTACAGTGAGGAAGAGTGAGAAGCGATCTACAAAGATATTGAAGGCATACTAAGAATACGTAGAAGGACATGAAAATTTAATAATTACAGTGGATTTTAATGCAGTGGTAGATGAGGGTAAGGAAGGAGCGATAGTAGGATTATTTGGTTTAGACACGAGAAATGATAGGAGAAGTAAGCTGATAGAATTTTGCTACAAAAACAATTTAACCATTACAAGCACATTATTCCAACATCATGCTAGATGACCATACACGTGGAAGATACTGAGAGACAGGAAGATTCAAATAGATTGCATTCTTGTTAGACAACGATTTAGGAATCAAATAAAGAACTGTAGATACCCACAAGCAGAAATAGACACTGACCAAAACGTAGTCATTATGAAGAACGGAAAAAGGCATTTTGACATTGAAAACCTAAAAGAAAGATATTCACGAAAGATTTGAAAAAAAGTCAAATTAATTGCTGATAATGAGGAAGTAGAAACAGAATGGAATAACATTAAATCCAGCTTAGACATGGCGGCCAAAGATATTCTGGAGTATCCATAAAAAGAAAATAAGGAACCATGGATAACGAAGGGTAACCTGAATTTAATAGAAGAAATACGAAAATACAAACATTGGCCAGACGAAGCAAGAAAACAGAAATACAAAACCATAAAATGGAAAACTATTCGCAAATGCCGGAAAGCTAAAGAACAATGGACTCTGGAAAGTGCAATGAGGTATGATGGAAATAAGAAAAACATTCGAAGCATGCAAACTCATTAGATTGAATTTTTAGCATATAAAACTATAAGCAAAAATATAAGGACTGTTGAAGGAGACATTGTTATAGAAAATGTAGAGAAAGTGGTTAGACGGCAAGAATATATAAGAAATTTATATGCAGCAGAGAAACTAGCAGCACTAGAATAGGAATCAGACATTGGAAGGGATGACTTTGGATATCCTATATTTAGAGATAAGTTTGAATTAGCATTAAAGGGTCTGTAAGTTAATAAAGCACCGGGTATAGATAAGGTGTAAGCAGGAACTCTAAAATATGCTAAACAAGCAGTAACATAACGTTTTGTACAACTTGTAAGTTGTATGTATGAGACAGGCGAGATACCCAAAGATTTCAAACATAACATCATAGTTACTATACCAAAAATAGAGGCGCGGATAGATGTGAAAATTTTCGAACAATAAGTTTGACAGCACATGTGTCAAAAATATTAACTAGAATTGTATAAAGACGGATAGAGAAAATGTGCTGAAGAAATATTAGGAGAAGATCAATTTGGATTTAGGCGAAATGGGAACACGGGAGGTTATTTTACTCTGAGGTTGATAATGGAGAAAACAATTGAAAAATAAGAAAGCGTGTATATAGGGTTTGCATATCTGGAAAAAACTTTCGGCAAAGTAAGTTCTAATAGAGAGATACCATATGAATATCAACAAAAATAAGACTAAAGTACTAGTATCTAAAAGAGGAAAATAAATAAAAAGCCAGAATATAAATAGGAAACGAGAACTTACATGTGGTTAAAGATTTCTGCTACCTAGGAAGCCAAATTACGCAACATTAGAAAAGTGTAAAAGATATAAGACAAAGATTAGCCCAAGACCGTGCTACATCTAACAAGAATGAGCAACTTCTGCGATCAAACGCAACAAAAATAGAAATAAGGACAAAATTGCTGATAGCACTGTACGTCAGTGATACTTAGTCAGTACGAGAAGAGGACAAGAAAAATATAAAATCATTTGATATGTGGTGATACAGAGGTATGATGGAGATATATAGGACAAAAAGTTAAGAACAAAAGAAAGAAATTTGTGGAAAAAGAAAAATAGCAGAGATATGATGATAGGTCACATACCATGGCATGAGAGAATATTGCAGAATATATTAGAATCAGATATAGGAAACAAGAGAGTTAGAGGCGGAATGTGATCAATCAGATGTATGATGATGATAGCATGGACAGACAAAGTTAATAACAAATAGATTATAGAAATGGTAGGGGAAGAAAAAAAATAGGAGAAATAGAAGGATAGGACAAGTTTGAAGGCATTTGACGAATAATGTGGGATGTATTACAAATAGAGATAGGAAAAAGTAAAGCTAGAGGTAGGCTTAGGTTAGACTACCGCACGCAGATATAGAAATCAATGGCAGTACGCATCCAAGCAGTTTCAAGGCGGAAAACCTAATGACGAAAAAACAAACTAATTGTACTTAAACCAGATGATTATTATAAGCAAATAAAAGAGTTGGTTTTGCAATATTCTCAACTAATGTTAATTGTGTGAAAGAATTTACTGGAGAACTATTAATTCGGCAAAGGTCTGTGTTAGGGGGATTTTGGTAGCCGTCAGGTTGCTTAACCCTCTTCACATACCACTGATTATTGGTGAAATAGGATATATATTTAGAAAACAATAGAAAGAGAACCGAGCTGTGTCTTGGCTGTAGGAATGTCAGGGAACTTTGTAGGTTAACTCAAAATAGAAATCAGTGGAGGTACGCGCCCAACCTGTTCGAAGAGGAAAACCTAATGATAAAAAAGCAATTGCACTTAAAGAAAAATGTGGGCTGTGGGAATTTCAGGGAAACGTGTAGGTTAGCTCAGAATAGGAAAATGTGGGTACGCGTCTAACCAGTTCCAGGACTGAAGACGTAATGATGAGTAATACTTATTTTATATTTCGACTCAAAATTAAAAGATAACTAGACGAACACGATATCTTTTGAGCTACTACGTTTTAACATTATGAAATCTACTTGCATTTGTTTTACTTATCCATGCATCAGTTTTTATCATTTTTAAAAATATTTAATTGTAGCTGACATTTTGTTTTTTGTGTTGTTTTGAGAATAAAGCTTTTACGGTCTCTGCCATGCGTTACTTATTTGTGTTGTATAGTTTAAAAAGTTCAGAAATGATGTATTATATTTTAAAAATTTACCATATTTAACGCTAAAATCTAATCTGTAACTAAATTAAGATGTCTTAAATAATTTATGCTTTTACTCAAAACATTCTAAATTTTTATAATCGCTACTTTTTTTAATCGAAAGACTACAACTCAATTTTTAAACGAAGATTTACTGCTTTATTGCCGTATAGTATTCAGAATTGTATCTTTTGCAGCATATCTTTGAAAACTTGATTTTGTAAAAACTTTATATATCCTCTAAAGAATTCAGTAACTGAATGTTTGTACAATAATCAATATCTATATATAGTTAGATGGTTTTTAAAATGCTTTCGTGTTTAACTGCAATTTATATGCACTGGTTGTAATTGTTCACAATTGCGCAAGGTTAGTTTTTAATGTCACATATTAGAACACAACGTTTTACGAAGGACGTGTAAATATTGCATAGACTTTATATAATGTGTCATAAAATGAAAGCACACGTTACAATAGCGCGTATTTACTGTGTGAATAAATTTGTTAGAGTGAGAAGTGTATTTACCATTTTTAGTTAAAAATCTGTAGAAAGGATATATTAGTTTTACGTCATTGCACACTTAAGGTAGTTTAGTCAGTTTTTACTCGCAAAATCAACAGCAGGGATCTAATTTTATAAATCACACACTACCACCCATAATCACATCTGAAAATTTTACTATTTCGCTTTTTCTTTGTTATTTGTTAAATTAAAACAGAACTTGCTTTTTTAATATTAGCTTATCTTTTGAACTCTTTATAAGTTCTGAAAATTCGTTTAGCCAAATCTTGTTCATGCAAGTTTCTTATTGTTGTTTTTGATCTGCTGGCTTTTCGTTTAAACAGAAACACATCTGCTGTCTTCGGACTTAATTGTTTGAACAGTTGGTGAAAAAGCGTTTCTGTTGTTATCGTTCGGGTGGGCGGTGTCTGAAAGCATGTAGGCTTGGCTTGATTATTTGTTTAATAAGTATAAGTAAAAATAATTATAAATTTCATAAATACATAAAAATAAAAGTGAAATAGTTAAACTTGAATGATTTTAACTGTTTGAAGCAGTTCGGAAGTCTTCGGTAATATTCGGAACTCTTCGGAAGGCTTCGTGGTTGCTTGTGGAACCAAAATAAACTTAAACACTTACTGAATGAATGTATATACAGTTTAAAGGGGTGTAAAAATCGTCGGTAGTCTTCGGAACTCTTCGGAAGCTTTCGGAAGTTGCTTGTGAGACCGAGTAGGAACTTGAATAACGGTAGTTAGAAAATATTTACAGTTTGAACAAGTTCAGACGTCTTCGGCGGTTTTCGGAGTTCTTCGGAAAGGTTCGTGTTTTACTTGTGGAACAAGGTTAAGTTACAAAGAATTATGATATGAAATTAAAGACTACTAATTGACAATATATACAAGTATAGAGGGTTCAGAAGTCTTCGGAATTTATTTCTGAGGCCCAGTAAGAACTTGAACAGCGATATTTAGAAATTATTTACAGTTTTAAGAGACCCAGACGTCTTCGGTGGTCTTCGGAACTCTTTGGAAGGTTTCGTGTTTTTCTTGTGAGACAACGTGAGAGTATGAAGAATTGCGATGTGTACGTATGTACAGCTTGGAGGGGTTTTAAGGTCTTCGGTGATCTTCGAAACCCTTCGGAAGGCGTCGTGGTAGTGGTGGCTTAGGCCTCGTCGGGTGCGTCCCGTTGAACTCTACGGGTGTTGTCCTGGTGGTAAAGTTGACAGACGCAATCACAATAACGACCTGTCGGTGAAGTATGGAACGGAGCTTAACGCCCATACGTAGTTTGTAACTATTGATTGATGAATTAAAGTGACGTACCCTAGGTACGGCGGCGGACAGCGTCACCGTAGGAGAATACGCAGGCTATGGAGAGCACTGCGCGCTGAAGTATAGCAGGCTATGGAGAGCGCTGCTCGCTGAAGGTTTTACAGACTATGGGGAGCACTGCAAGATGATTCTTTAGGTAATGGTAAGCACTAACGAATGCCTTTCGAAGAATTTACAATTATATTTATACACTTCCACTTCCTATGCTTTCTGTGTTGAAAAACGTTAATGATGTCTTTAACCAATGGAATTGTGTATTTCAATTTTCGAGTGTAAAAGAATCTCCAAATTTTAATTTACCAATGAGCGTACTGATTTTTGGGTACTACAAAAAATGAGTTAGAAATTCTTGCGATTCTTAGTTTGTTCTGTTTTCAGCTCGTGTACTTTGATATAGTCAACTGCAATTCTTTAGTGTGTTCTATGTTCAGCTCGGGCATGGTGATAAAGTCAACACTGTGTCCTATATATACTATTTAGATGATATGCTTCGTTGACCTTGTTTGATTTCGAGTGCGATTCCGTGTCATTGATCCAAATCGTGTTGTGTAGTTGTTTTGCAGGGTTGGTTTAGTGAAATATTCCTTTCTGATTGTTATGTAATGATACAAGTACATCTTTTGTATTGAAACTATGTGGGCGTTTTTCTATTTCAATAGCTTCTCGGATTATTCTCAAGGTATAGTGTCACCCTTAGCTAGCGTTTTAGTTTTCTAAAATTCGATGCTGTGTCCTGTAGTGCTCCGAGCTAACGAACAACGATGTTTTTTTGTTCTTTTTTTGCATTTTGTCCGTTTTTGCTAATACTAATTCTTGTGTTTGCTTGTACAATCTAAAATTAATACACTTAAACATGGTATTTCATATACTTTTTGTTCTTTTAATGGGATCTGCTGTTTAAGATTTTTTAGATTTGCGCTAATTTTTCTATGTGTATTGAATGTGGTAGCCATTTTGTGTTTCCGTGGAACTCTACTGATTTTATCCGGTGTCACTTTTACGAATGGTAAATATGCTCTACTTTAGGTTTGCTGGCTGTTAGTAACCTCCCACTTTTTTCTCTTTAGCAGCTGAAACGAGCGAACATGTTTTGCGAAACTTCTGGATTACAGCTACAAGTAAGTTTATAGGGATTTTTATATTTTTTACTTTGGAGTTTTGATTTTTATTGTGTATTATAATAATACTGTGCGGCATTAATTTTGCGAACCTAGAACAGTGAAATAAATTCAAAAAACAAAAATGTAATCGATTAAATAATGAATAAAGTGCGTTTTGCTTTGATTTGATATAAAATCTGCGTTTACATCCAAATAAAATTAAATGTTGACTTAATAAATCAAAAACTTCGTAAAATAGGACGCAATAAGTAATTCTAAAAACAAATTTTAAGGCGATAGTAATAAATTGCGAGTTTTTATAGCAAAATACAGTGTAAATAGAACAAAAATTGCGTAAAACGTCCAACTATATTGTAAAAATTGTTTGTAATTTAGGTATAATAAACTTACAACCTCAAAACCAAAACCCAAGTCTTTTTGAATTATATAAATAGTTTAAAAAAAAAGTAATTTTTGTTAAAAATTTAAATAAAGTATAATATTCAAGTGCATGTGCACTAAAAAGCTTTTTATATCGAACATTTTGTGTAATTAGTGGTGTAATAATACAACCTTATAGCAGTAGCAGAGTAAACAGGTAATTACCAGGTTTCTGGTGCCGCATTCCATTGCAATTCATTAAGGCGATTTTTACTCGTTCGTTTGAATAGTTAAATTTGAACGGATCAACCAGAGTCGAGGATTTTATTATTTTGATTTCTTAAATTGGATTCGCTTGTTTAAATTTTAAAATTTGAATTGGAGGTTTGAAGTTAGAATAATTAAACAAATACAGGGGATATATGGTTAATTCTATAAGTAATCGAGGTATTTTTATTGGGCTAGCAATTTTATTTTTTGGCATTGCTGTTATTTGTGACGTTGTTTTTTGAGCTGGATTTCTTGCTGGTATCTGTTGTTTTTTGTCCTTTTTTGTCATCATGGTGGTCCACCGAGACGACGCGAGTTAAGGTTCGTGGCTTCCAGCGGTCCTTTTGAAAAAGACTTCTTTGAACTTTAACAAATTTATTTGATTTAAACAGATTTGAACAATGGAATTTTACAATCTTGAATTAAATTATTCTAAGTCGAAATACTTTAATTGCTTAATTGTACAATGAGTTATCTACGAACTGCAATGCAAAAGCTGAACGTTTGATGAACTGACTGCGAGTGGAGCTCCCGGGCCCTACCCCCTCACAGTTCTGTGGGAACTTGCAGACCTAATGTCTGCTTACACTTGACTCTATTCATGATACATAGTTGCTATCTTAAAAGCTATTCATAATTACTTTGTTGCAGGCTTAATTCTGCGTAATCTCGGTACGTGACTTCCTACGACCGTCTGTGACCTGACATCTGCAGTGTCACTTATCCTTGTGCTACTTTGTAGCGCTTTCGTTCCCATAAACGTTTATAAACTGAAATAAATTGTAACAATTTGTCTTTTATGACATTGTTGCACATTTCCTAATATTTCCTAATAACTTTCTTAAGTATTAGTTTTATATTGATATAACAAATGGGGATCACATAACTCGCGCTGTTGTCAACAGGAAAAGAGGCGGCAGGACGAGTCAGTTTGGTCGAAAGCTGGGGGCGGTGTCGGTAAGAAGCTGGAGATGTTGAAATACGTTGTGCTGGAAACTCAGGAAGAGGTTGAGATATTGGAGAAGAAGCCTGCGCCTACGACGGTCGGGTCGGGGAAGTCGGAGTGCCTTGTGGATGTTGCTGAATTATTTTCAATATTGAGAGGACAGCGCAACACGTCGACTAGTAGTAACGGAAGCGTTGCTGCTAGCGACTTTGACGAGCTGGTACTCCTGAAGTTTAGGGCGAGAAAGGCGCACGCTATCATCTGCAAGAAGGTGATGGCGACTTCCACCACGATCGTCGTAGACGGCAGGAACGTGATTCGGAACGCCGCGGGCGAGATTCGCAACGTTGCGATTCAACTGGCCTGCATGGTTAGGGGCGATGAGGGTTTGTGTTGGGGATGCCGGAAAAGCAAGTGTTTCAGTAGGAGCTCCAGCGGAGGTCAAAGTTGTTTCAGGTTTACAGGAGTCCAGGAATCACGGAGCGTTGGTGCGGGGAAGGCATCATACGCGGGTGCTACGTCGACGTTTGCGGTTGTGTTGACGCCAAGCCGGACCAGAAGGAGGATGTGATGAACACACTCAAGATGAAGGTTGATCCTGGTCGTGATGGGGGCGTTGTTGTTGAGTGTGCTGATCGCGAGATGCCAAGAAGTGCAGTCCAAGGCTGGTGGGGACTGCAAGGAGCTCGTAGCGAAGACCATCGAGAAGAGGCGTTCACGAATCGTTTTCCCGGGGGTCGAAACGGGGATGAAAGCATAGGAGCTTATCTGGTTGATCGCGATCCAGAATTTCAGTTTCGACGATTTGAAGCTGGAAGTTCACTTGATGGAGAAGTTTAAGTTTGACGGTAAGGACCCTAGGGATCCCTTCGCCAACGTCGTCTTCAAAGTGTCTTCTACACTTCAAAGGCGCATATTAGCTGAAGCTATAAACTTCAGATGGCGAAGAGTGTGGACCCGAGGTCACTTCTTGATGATGCAGTATTACTGGTCCTACCAGTACGGCTACAGGTCTGTGGAATACGGGGAGAAGGTACAGTGGTGTGATAACTGTGCCAAGGTCGTACACGAACTCAAGAATTGCTGGAAGGCAGTCAACTGCTTTGTGGTTTGCACAAGGGCGAACGACAGAACAAGCGCTGGCGTAAAGGTCGACACGCGCCACGGTCCTAAGTCGAACACATGCCCGACAACGCAATGACTGAAGAACGCAATCACACGCAATATCGACTATGGATTGTAAAGCCCAAACAATCCCTGTAAGAAGCAAGATTAAATACGCCTGATTAAATTTGGGCAAAGGTCAAATGGGCGATTAGCAGCTTAGTTAAACTATTCGCGCAAAACAAGATCGATGTCGGGTTCATATAGGAACCGCACCTGGTATAACCATAAGACAACAATTTCCGCAATGTTGGAGGGTCTCTAAAATCTGCCCGGTTTATAAGAAAGGCTCAAAGTTACAAATTGAAAATTATAAGCCTATTACAATTATGTGTAATTTTGGAAAAGTCTTTGAAATTGTTATTTATAATATACTTGCATCTCATGTTAAGTCTCTAATATGCCCTGAGCAGCATGGATTTGTACCAGGTAGATCTACAGTTACTAACCTTGTTTGCTTCACTCAATATGTTGCAGAACAACTTGATAATGAAGGTCAAGTTGATGTTTTGTATACTGACTTTTCAAAAGCCTTTGATAGAATTGATCACGGAATTTTAATCACTAAACTTTCTAAAGTTGGACTCACGTTATCTTTCCTAAGATTTTTTGAATCATACTTAAGTAATCGTAAGCTGTGCGTGGAATATCATGGTCATCAGTCGTTTGACTTTGTAGCTTCATCCGGTGTACCTCAAGGCTCCGTTCTTGGGCCTTTGTTATTTATAATCTTCATTAATGACATCGTTCGTCATTTGTCTTGTTGTTCTCTTCTCTATGCTGATGATTTAAAATTGTTTACATCTATATTATCAACAGATGACTGCAGGAAACTTCAAAATGATCTAGCTAGCTTGTATTATTGGTGTAGTAACAACAATCTACCTTTAAATATCTCGAAGTGCTTTACCGTTAGCTATACACGTAAGATTAATCCTATTTCTTACACATACACCATTGAGAATGTTTCAATTAGTAAGTGTAGTGTTTTAAAAGACCTCGGTGTCAAATTTGACTCAAAGCTTACCTTTATTGAACACATTACAACCATTCAAAAAGAAGCGTACAAAAATTTGGGATTTGTACTCAGAAATGGTTATCATCTTTCTCAATCTATAACTATCTCTGCCCTGTATAATGCATTTATGCGTTAAAACTCGCTTAGCGTCTTTATTTTATGTAAAAACTCCTAGAACAAATATATTGAAATTTTCTCCTGTTAATGTTATGGTTCTAAATTATTTTGATATTCGGGACAATTTTGATTTATTTTGTGACTCTTTGCCACAATTAAAAGCTGGTATGCTATAGATATAGGGACTTATTATAATTTGTGTTGCTGCATATGATATGTACCTTATTTTGTTATTTTTTTTTGGTATACATCCTGTAATTGGCTTGTCTGTCGGATGTATTTTTTTTTTCTATAAATAAATAATGGGTTTTGGGAAGGGGGGGTCACCGTTTTAAAAGCAAACAGCGAGCAACCGCGTAGCGGTATAATAATAAACAATGGGACATGCTCGGGTGTAATTTTAAACAATTTATCCCATGATTTTGTAACGACGACCGAAATAAAAACTGGGGCTAACACTTTTTACGTTATGAGCGAGAACCTTCTACCGGTTGACTCGCGGCGCGAAAACCACAAACCGAAGAATTAGTAAGTCAAACTGAGAATGCCTTCAGGAAAATTGGACGAAACCTAAAAATAATAATTGAGAGGGATTATAATGCCAAGTCCCCGTTATGAAGCAGTCCGATAGAGGACGACAGGAGGTCGCAAATCGCTAATATATTAACAGAATGAGCTTTACGCGCGTTAAACAACACTGAAACTTCTGCCCCTATGACCCGTTTGAGGGTCATAGGGGCAGAAGTTTCATCTATGTCACGGCAGTCTCGCACGAGATGTTGAAAGATGTTTGTAATTGAGAATTAAGGTCGGACGAGTAATTCTCTCCGATTACAAGCTTATAACATGGGATATTGAAGACGAAACACGCGTAAAAGAATACGGTTTTATAATGTAAAAGCAAATTGGGAGCGGTTTAAACAAAAATTTGCCAAAAGCATCTTAGCCCCCGATAACGAAAGTAAATTACTCGCGCAAAAACTAAACGACGCCGTGGTAGATGTGGCGGCACACTTTATGTCGCGGAAGAAAACGTTTGAAGTTAAAAAACACCGCACCATGGTGAACTCTAGAGCTAACCATTAAGAGGGCGGAAACCCGTAACTTAAAGCGCCGCTACCAACACGCAACGGGAGAATTAAGACAATAAAGAAAGATGGAGTATAATCAGTGTAACCTAGAATATAAAATGCTAATAGAATAAATGCAAACTAACAAGTTTAAAGAATTCTGCACGCGCAAATCTGAAAAAAACCTTAAGGGACGGCGCGTCGCGTAATGAGGGATTGCGCTCGGAAACCTCAAAAAAGATAAAGGGGAATATACAAAGGGATTTAAAACTGGCAGACTATTTGTTGGAAAATTTTTTTCTCATCGGACAATCCAGACAAGAAGGAGGGATTGCGCGACAAGATACGTCAGGGAGCTACTGAGGTGCAAGGGACAGGTGTCGATCAGGTAATTTTCGATCACGAGGTCGTAAGGGTTTTTGGGAAGATGAACCCTAACAAGGCACCGGGGCATGATAGAATTCCTTCGGACGCAGCCTTGGAGGCGTGCCTATTAGCCCTGGGTGTCATTGGCGGGTTGTTTAATCTTTGTTTGAAGACGAGCGTATTTTCACGTTGCTGAAAAGTCTAGAACGTGAGGTTTATCCCTAAACCTCAACAGACGGATTCGTCAGATTCGGGCAGCTATCATCCAATTAGCTTGCTACCGATACTGGGAAAACCTTCGGAACGAGTTATAACCACGCGAATTGAGCACGCGGTGCGAGACTGTGCCGGTTTTAATAAGCGACAAATTGTATTTATGGAGGGTAAATTGACTGTTGACGCGCTAGAGTTCGTAGTTGAAAAAATCAAGCAGGCTAGGAAAGCAAAAGAGTATTGCATCGTCGTGGCTTTGGACATATTAGGAGCATTTGATGCTGTTTTGTGGCCAGTTATGGTTTGGGAGTTAGAACGCGAAGTTTGTCCGTGAAATCTGATGTCATGGGTCAAGAGTTATTTCTCTGGGTGATTGGCACAGGTTAAAATTCCGAGAGAAATTGTATCGCGAGTAGTGGAAAAAGGATTCCTGCCAGGGCCATGCTCTGGTTTTACATTCTGGAAGTTGTTATATGAAAGCATTTTTAGGGCCAAATTGCCTAAAGTATGCACTATTGTCGGGTTTGCGGATGATACGCTTTCGATTATCATGTCGAGATTGTTAATGGAGATGCGAACGAAACCGAACGAGGCGTTGTGCAGATTGCACGAAGGGCTATCGGAAGTCAAGTTAAAATTCAACACGTCGAAGTCGGAAGCGCTTTATTTCGGAACGAAACCAAACAGCGTTCCCTAGGCTGGAGGTAGGAGAGGAGAAGATCCCGTTCTAAGAAACCATCACATACATCGGCGGCAAGTTAGATAATAAATTGAATTGGAAGGCGCGTGTGCAGTTTGTTAAAAGCAAGGGCAGCGAGATATCGAACAGAATGATGGCGGCAGCAAGGATAAACTGGTGATTTAGAGGCGAATCCTTAAGGTCGGTCTACATAGGAGCAATCAAATTGGTGATGTTGTATGCGGCGTCTGTTAAATTATTAGGTGTACTTGCATGAGCATTATATGGACTAGCGCCATTACACACAAAACGTGCTTGTTAAATTATTTCAAAATCTACTTATTACTACAAATCAATGCTTATGCGAATACAGCCGCCACAATTTTACTCTTACTTCGTATATAGATTTTCCAGCATCCGAGGATCTGGTCGTCTGCATACATCTATTTGTTTCTTACTTCTAAGGGGGTTGACTGTGCACTGTTAAAGTCCTGGTGGGTATGCACTAAACGTTCTGGGGGGTCACAATCACTATCACTTTTAAGTCCTGGAGGGATGCGCGGTTTCAGTCTATTTTACTTCTTTATTTATTTGACTGATTTAAATTAATGAGGGCTTTTTGATTTAATTTGTTATTATTTATTTGTTTTGATTTATTTCCGATATTCCGCGCGTTTAAGGTGAGACAGTGATTGTTTTAGTGATGTGGGGTTTCGTCGTGCATATTTGAATTAGGGCATCCGGCCGATGTCAAGGGGATCAAGTTTGTTGAAGGCGATGAAGATGCTGAGGGTATCAGGGTTTATACGGATGGCTTGTGAATAAACGACGGGCATGGAGGAGCGGCGTTCGTTATGTATAAGCACAGAGGAAGTGTTCCAATTCAAAACTAAACTTACGGATTTGAGCACAATCTTTCAGTGCTAGTTGGTAGCTATAAAAGAAGCTATAAAATTCGTCATTAACTACTCGAGCATAAGTGATAGCAAATCCGCTCTGACTGCTCTGGCAAATATAAACATCTTAACAGATCTGCAAGGGGACCTCTAGATGATAACGCACACGGCATTTGGATTTCGGATTTGATGCTTTATTGGGTTAGGTCGCATGACGGCAATCGAGGAAACAACAGAGCAGATGAGCTGGCCAAAGAGGCCGCAACAGGGGAGTTTTACATCGTATTCTTCAGTACCGAGGTCGCTAATTAAAAAAAATTGCAAGAAAGGTCAATCTGACAGTGGGAAGATAGGTGCAGCAACGCTGCTACGGTTTGGTTGACACACAAATTTATACCGAGCATAGAAGCTAGAGATAAGATGTAGGTGCAGCTAATAATAGGGTACGGAGCTCCGATAACCTACCTGCGAAGATTTGAATTGATCGAGAACGACCGCTGCGAATGCGGCGAGGATGTACAAAGCGCCGAGGACGTGCTATTTGATTTTCTAGTGTAGATGGCTAACAGAGGGTTTTTGAACAGGAAACTAGCTGTAGAGGGTGTTTTGAGTAGTTTTGAAGGAATTTTCATTATTACTTTTATGTCCCTTTTATCTGCCAGTAGAATAGCAATATCTTCATTCTTTCGTATATTTTTCAACGCATGCCGTTGTTCCTTCGTAAGATTGTTTTTTGGAGGATGGGATGTTTTTAAGATATTGGAAACATCTTGCCGTATTCATTCAACAGTGTTGTAGTCAAGCTTTAGAACTGTTTCTTTTATGCGACAAATAATATCCTCTACAGGTATACGTGATGGTGCGATGACAAAATTGAATCCTTTGGCAAAGGCGTTTTGTGTTGCATGGTCTATCTATCGGATGGTCGGATAAATTTCGTATTACGTTTGCGTGCTTTATGGTTTTGGTTTCTTGAATTGATGATTTCTGTTGCTGAAGGTGTAGAAGCTTCTGCTGCTTCTGCGTTGTACGATTAATGTTGGTTTTAAATTGAAATAGAAAAACGCCCACACAAAGAAATCAGCTGTTTCAAGTGTACGCATAGTTAAACAATAATCAGAAATGAACGTTTTGTTAAACAAGTTCTGCAGAACAATTACAACACATTAGGACAAGTGACAAGAAACCGCACCCAGAATCAAACAATTACAGCCAAACATGTCCTATAGAAGGACACAGGTATGTTTTTTCACTAACTGCCCAACCTACTGAGTCTAAGGATGGCAGACGTGATTCTGTCAAAACGTCGCCGAATTTACAGTGGTTCACTTCAGGCGGCTCCGTGGCGTAGTTGGTATGTGTGTGACTACTACGTCCAAGGTTCCGGGTTCGAATCCCGACACGGTCCGCTTGAAAAATGTTAGGCGAGCATTTTTCACAAAATTACACCCTCATTCGGATGAGAGGTAAAATGGGGGTTCCGTGTGTGAGTGTTGTCACGCTCGTTAAATATCCCTACCTTACGAATTTTTTAGAAACAAAAGCTGTAATACGTGTAAACATTGTATTTTTTAATAGTTCACCCGTCGTTTTCCGAAGTTGTCCCAAATACCTCTTTTCGACGCAAGTGTGTATGCGTGCGTGTGTGTGTGTACGTGTGTGCGTATGCGCGTATGTTTGATTTGTGTGCGTGTGCGCGTATGCTTGCGTTGTGTGTGCACGGGAGTGCGTGCATGCGTGCTTGCATGTGTGCGTGCGTGTGTGTATGGTGTGTGTGGGTGTGTGTATGGTATGTGTTGTGTACCTGTATACATGTGTGTATGCCCATTAGGATCTATTTGCGGCGAAGCAATAATGTGAGATGTTTGTCAACCGCAATCTAATATTTTATAATTTACGTAGCATGAATGACAATAACCCAATATTCAAACACAAACTTATGGCAATTTTCACAATTTTATAGTTCTATAATTATACAATACAGCACTTGCATTGTCAATATTTCTTCTTCTCTGGGATGAGAGTACAAAGGATTATTTGCGGAAACCTAGGAGAACATGTCATCACCACTAACCTATTTAGAGCGGTTTCTGTAGATACGTGTTTCTGACACCTTCCATTAGCTGTAATGCAATAGAATCGCATATTGTACGAGCAAAGTGAAAAGCTATTCAGCTAAATTCCAAACGCTTTTTAGAATTGGCAGTAGTTTGTAATCGAAACACTTACGTAATCGAAGCAGTAGGTACTAATAGAGGGTTTTTTGTTATTTGTTTAAATAATACGTAGGAATGATTCACAAGCTTTACAATCATAGGAAGGAAAGTGCCTAATAAAATTATTAATCGACACTGTTAAATTATAGATAGTAAGAAACCAAGTTTTATATACTTGATAACAAAAAATATTTCTCTTTCGCAAATGCAAACATAAATCGTTGCATGTGATGTATATTGCATTATCAAAATTGCCAAGAGCTCCAAAAATTTTTGTCAACTCCTTTGGATCACTAAAATTACTTTTTCGTTTCAATTCGTCATATTTCCAGTGTAAATTAATCCGCCTGCTACGTTTTATACCCTTTTTTCAATTCTTTGACACCTGCTGCAGGTGGACACATACTTTAATTATGGGTCTTCTTACTACTGGGCTCAGAAAACTAATTTTTGATAAATCGTTTCAGATTAGTGAAATTTTAGTGGATGGCTACGGTTGGTAGCTATAATATTTGACCAAATGCGATTTTCTGTTTTTTATGTTGCATAGTTTTCATTTTTAAAAATATTTAGCACAAGGGTTAATCAATATTAATGCGTTTTTTAAATTTTTAATTCGTTTCTGCTTTTCTAGAATTTCATTGCAGCCTCAGCTTGATTTTTAATCATAGTAGGTGAGCAGAAACCAAAGAAATTTCCCGTTTAAAGGTTTTGCAACAAGCCGAAAAACAAAAATTATAATGTTATTTGCTTACAAATTCTACAACCCAATAGATTTTGTACTTGTTGTGGCCATCTAATATGGAAGAACTTTATTGTCTTACAATTGCTTTGTGTATCCTATGCAAATTCCTAATCATTCAAGAAAAAATTCTGAAGTTGTATAACCTTCGTCTTGTGTGAAAGATAAACTTCAAAAGTTGTTATTAAGTTACTTTTCATCGCTTTTGTATAAAATAGGAGCAAAAATAACCACCATGGATGTCCTGATCCGGATTACAGTAGCATGCTGGTTTGTTTTTCATCACTAGGTGCACCTACTTGTTTGTTAATCTTCATAGCATAAAATATTTCTTAAGTTTTATTAAATGGAGTTATCCGTATTATAGATAGAAAAGAGCTCGTAATTGTTCAGAATCTTGGATGAACTTGGAAAATTTCTGGCTCATTTCTATCACGCCATTACTGTTTGTTGAATGAAATTGAGAGATCATTTTGCACTTCAAATTACAGTTCATTCGAAAACGTGCAATTTCGGTTTCGGCATGAATGATACAGTCTTAAAACTTTAGCTTACGTAAGTAGCGGGCGGTAAGACCAAAAATATGTATTTATATCTACGTTCTACTTGTAACACAATATCATTTTCCACTTTTGTAAGAAGCTGTAGTTTTAGTTATCCCGAACAACTTTCTCACTTACTGTTCCTTAATAAATTTTTTTACAGTTCGTTTTAGGATGTTACAATGCTGGATTGTTTGCTTAAAACCTTTTATTGCATATTATTTGCGTGGGGGTGCTCGGTATATGTCGGGAACTGACAGCACTAGTGTTGCTAGATGCAATCTGACGTTTCTAACATTCTTGACATTTCTTGACATTTTTAACAGTATACATACATATAACATTTTGCCATATGAACACTATTTGTCTTGTTTTGATTGAGTTGAAAATTTCGTTTCAGCCAAAAGATGGAATTAACTCGTGAACATTTTCGTGCGATGATTTTTTACGATTTCCGACGTGAAGTATTTGCACATCCGTGCCTGAATCAACTTATTTCCACTTTTGGAGAAGAAGCTCCAACTAAAACCACTGTATATCGTTGGTATAGTGAATTCAATCATGGTCGTAGTTCGCTAGCGGATGAATTTATAAAAGTTCATCCAAAATCAGTTGTTGTAACAGAAAACATCGATGCTGTGCTCGAATTGATAATGCAAGATCATCATGTGACTTATCGTGAGCTTCACGTATCTCTAGGCATTAGTATGACAAGTACACATTCGATATTACATGAACATTTAGCTGTGAAAAAGCCATGTGCGTGTCGGATCCCACATAATTTGACCATTGTTCAAAAAAATACTCGTGTCGAATAGTGCAAATAAATGCTCAAAAAATACGATTGCGGTGCATCTAACGCAATGAATAACATCTACACAGATGACGATTCTTGGATTTATTTGTAGAAACCCGAAAGTAAGCAGCAGTCGACTGTATGGGCCTTTCAAGATAAACGTAATTCAACAAAAGTTGTCCGCGCTCGAAGCATTCCGAAGAAAATGGTTGCCTGTTTTGTTTTTAAGTAGATGTACATATCACAACTGTTGCTTTAGAGGATCGTATAACAGTTAATTCTGCTTGGCATACAACCATTTGTTTGCTACAAGTTTTCAGAGAAATAATAAGAATAAACCGACGTCGCCAAACCATTCTCCATCATGACAGTTCAAGCTCTCATATATCGGCTCAAACAAGTGACTATTTGAGCACTCTAAACATGGAAATTGATGGGTCATCTGCGGTATAGTCCTGATTTGGCACCTAATGATTTCTTTTTGTTTCCGCATATGAAGAACAAACTACGTGGACAACGATTTTTGACACCAGAAGAGACGGTTGATGCGTTCAAAACCCATGTTTTGGAGATATCTCAATCGGAATGGAAAAAATGCTATGAACATTGGTTCCAACATATGCAAAAGTGTATCAATCATCGTAGAGAACATTTTTAAAAAGAAGTTTTCACACCTTAAGTTTTGTATATGGTACTTTTTTCGATACATATCGAGCACCCCTCGTATGCTTGTTGCATATAATTTTGCATTTAGTGTGGTATTTTTTACTAGTCTTTATTAAGTGTTACCAAGGACAACCCTATTAAAAATGGTGTACTATTGTGACCCATAATCCTTTATTAAAAACTACTTTCGGATTCATCGTTTGTGCAAATGCATAGTCATTCATAGCACGTCTTAAACTTTGTTTTATTTACTCATGCCTTAATTTATTCGGCACCGTACGAATAATTTGCAGATCCACCATGCAAATCAAAACAATTTCTGTATAACTTTGTAGTACAGTGGATCATCGAATATTTTAAGTTATTTTATTATTTCAAACTTTTCCAATTACTTTTGTACAGTTTTAACTTTACTATCAAACGGAAAGGGGGTGTAATAGTGCGCTACGATTCAAAAAATGTTTATTTAAAACGATTAAGGCAATGCCAGTGCAAAATGCTTGCAAGTTCTGGAGTCCTCATCATAGAGGGGGGTTTTTTAGCCACTCTTTTGCTACTTTCAAACTTCTTAAAAACTTTTACAAACCCCCATGGGCCATTCTATAATTAACTGCATTAAGAACTCGCTTTTCAGGTAATATAATTTTGCACAACCGATACACTAAATGAATGCAAATTGATTTTTTTGTTCCTCCTTTTAGCAGTATCTATAAACAAACTTGAAAAGAATTAAAACCAGTTTGTGGCAAAAGTGCATAAAGCTTTTTTGTGACCATAAATTGCTAATCTATATTGAAATTCTTGAAAATAAAACGGTTACCGTTTATTAAACAATAACTACATAACTGTAAATCTTATAGTTTAATGCTATCATTCTGGTGCAACTCCGCCGTACGGTTTCTCCGACTTTTCAGACTTTTTCATACTACCGGATTTAGGGGTTCTAATCCCTCGGGAAGTCAAAAACTTTATTTTCGTTATCGTTTCTTAAAAGTTGAAGAACTAGGTATTGCTTTTACGGAACTTAACTTAGAAGCAACTCTTTTACACAGAAAGTAATTTTTTAATTGTTTTAACGATATAAAACGAGCGCGGCTTTTTATTTTGAAATCAATCTTAATCTCTGCCATTAATTTATCTAGTTTTCTGATGAAATTTTTTAGGATTTGTGCAGCCCTTATGTCGAACTAGTTTTAAATTTTGTTGCAACGTACAGTAAGCTGGGAATTTTTATTTTACTTATCAATCCTAATTTCTGCTATTGGATTAATTTTAATTTGAAAACGGTCGAAACTAGATATTTTAAACACAATTAAAAACATAAACACACCTAAAAGAAATTCTGAACTAAAACAGTAGGCGAAAATTGACAGAACTGACGCAGCGCCGACGCCGCCGCTTCCCCCCTAGCCGTCTACTTTCCACCTCTTCTCTTACTTTTCTTCTTCCTCCTCCTTTACCCTTTCATACTGTTACCAAATCATTAAAATTCATTTACAATGTTTTACAGAATAATTAATACGGTAACTATACAATTAAAAAAATAAAGTAACTGTTACAATTTTCTTAATATCTAAAATTGTACTTACATTTTACAGCTTCTGTAGCACTTTACACAAAGTCGACACTTTTTTAAACTCATTTGTTCTGCTGATAACAACTGTAAGAGTAAAACTATTTAATTTATTCGAATTATACGTCTTTATATGTGCATGGTGAAAGGTAGAATGCGAGACTTAAATATGTGTAAGGTGGAAGGCATTAGGTGTACGTGGCAGGTGGCAAGTGACAGGTGGCAGGTGGAAGGTAAAATATGAAAGGTAAAATGTATAAAGAGCTATAAGATTTATTTTAAACTGAAAATCAATTTTAAGTTTAGATTTTTATAGAAACTTTTTAAGTCGAGCTTTTTTTGTTAAAATAGAAAATGTTAATATTTGATAAAATCTAGAAGTGAAATTTTAGCAAAGGTTATGGTTAGTAGTTAGACACGTCTATCTTCTTTTTGATAAATGTATTAAGAAAATATTGTCTTCTATCCATGTCAAAAGAAAGATATTGGTCCACTGGTCCACTTCTTCCTGTGTAAAGCTTCCAGCCTCTATGTTATCCCAGACATCCGTAATAAAATGCTTTTTTATTTATAAACGTTTTATTAGCGTGTAACGCATTTGATGGGTCCAAATTTCATTAGAAGTCCGAATCTGCAATTAATTTAACCTTTGACCAAGAGACAAGACCTAAAAATTTCTGAAACGAGTAATACACATTTTTTTTAAAAGCTTTTACTTAATTATAGATATATAGTTTACACTACTAGCTATTTGCACTTACCATCTATTTTATATATATATATATATATATATATATATATATATATATATATATATAGTTGGCCAGGGCCACCTATAGGGTCGCAAATGTGGTATAATTGGCTCCTTTGGGGTCATTTTACTCCTTTGAGGTCCAGACCTCAAAGGTACCTATACAAAATTGGCTCCTTTGGAGTCAGACTTTTTATCCCCACCACTATATATTCCCCTCCAATGTTATTCTAATTGCGCCATTTCCTGATACACCAATTATTCCTTATAATGCTTTCACAGTACAGATGCGTTGCATGTGTAGGTATTTTAGAGGGGATTATGAATGCTCATTAATGCAAATACAAATGGGCAAGCTAATATATTATGAAAATAATGCACCAACCAAAGCATATTAATAACTCTACTCTAAACAATGTAGTAAAATGGTAGCAGTGATCAAATATACAATGTGTCTAGATCGGATTGTAGTTCCATTTAATTCATACGAACAACTAAACTTTAATAACGGTGTATGTTCTGTTTTCTATGGGCCTACCTGTTTCTATAATATTAAATATGTGTTTCAGTAGAATGGTTCAAGTTGATACACAAAATTACGATGTTCGTCTTAGCAACATGCTAATACGAAGACTAAACAGAATTATAACGATTTGTTATTGTAGTTAACAGAACATTGCTTTTTACATATCTTATGTTTGATCTATGAAAAAAGATAGTTTTCCGTTGAACATGGAAATGCAATATAGATGCAGGGTTTGCAAAACAATAACAAGTAGAAGATAAACCTAAAACATAAGATTTGCTAATCATATATAATTAGTAAATTACAAAAAAAATCTAAATTTTAAACATCTATCGATCTTTGTCGCCCCCTATGATCTTTTATTGTTTTTTATCGTCATTTACCGTCATATTTAGTCATTTAAAATTTTTACTGTCATTAAACACTCTTCATTGTCAGTTATTGTCGTATGTTATCACATGTATAGTTTCTTGTAATTTGTTGTTTTTTATAGGGGGCTTGAGTTTCTCAGTTAGTATGCGTGTGACTATTAAGCCCAAGGTTTCAATTCTAATGTCAAAATGATCGGTTTGACAAATGTTAGGCGAGCTTTCTTCATAAAAACATGCCCTCATTCGCATGAGTGGTAAAATGGAAAGCCTGTGTGTGAGTGTTGCCATGCACGTTAAAGATCCCTACCTTTCTTGGAACAGCAAAGGTTTGGCCAGTGTAGTAACTACCTTCGGATGGAGCATTGAAAAATCAACTGTAGTGTTATTTATGGGCATTTGTTGCCATATTTTGTGATTTGTCATCATTTACTGTCACTGTTGCATTTATCGTCATTTATAATTACATATAACTTTTTATTGTTACTTATATTGTCATTTATTTTAATCTACTGACTTTTATTATCGGTCATTCTCCTTTGGCAGATACGGTAACACATTGTAATTAGATGTCATTTGTTATTATTTACTGTCATCCCTTGTTATTTATTTTATTTTTGTCAGTTGTGGTTATTACTGTCTTTTATTACCATTTATTGCCATTAATTGTTATATACTGGCATTTATTGTCATTTATTGAAATTTATTGTTATTTATGGCCATTCATTTTAATTTATTTCCCTTAGTGTTATTTATTAGTTATTGGCAATTATGGTAATTTACCATTATTTATTGCCATTTATCTTCATTTATAGTATTTTATTGTCATTTAATGCCATTCATGATGATATATTAATATGTGTTACATTTATTGCCATGTTAGTTTTAATCGCCACATACCCTCAATTGTTGTCCTTTATTGTCTATTCTTGTTACTGTCGTCACTATCATTTCTAGTGATCTATGGTTATTTGTTTCCATTTGTTATCGCTTATTGTCATTAATTTGTTATTATTAGATTTCAATGTCGTTTAGTATCATCTACTACTATTTATTGCCATTTGCTGTAATTTGACGTCTACTGTCATTTATTGTAGTTTATTTGTATTTACCTATATGGCAACCCGTCAAACACACAAGCAACGTATATACTACAGAAGCCTAGAATTTTCTAGCATTATACTGGAGAATGAGTCATCCTTTTAATTCAGGGTATATATAAGACCGCTAATAAATGTAAGAGTTTAGTTTATATCAGAATGTCGAATATAAATTATATCGTGTAAAGTTAAATAGTTGAGCTTTTGAAAGTCCAAGAGTAAACATAAATGTTATATGATGTGAACGTGTCTAATGTACATGCAGCTTGTAGAATACATAAATAGACAAAAGTGTAATAAATAAATTATAGTAGTGTTTAGTGTTGCTAAGAAGACTTATAGTTAAGGAACTAGTTTAAGAAGATATTAGTGCTTGTAAATTCATTAGTGTGATAGTGATTCATTGTTAATTGGACTGAAAACATCTCTAAATAAGGCATATACTGTTAATTAGACTCGTGAACAGTGAGTAATAAAGACCTTTGTTATTATTTGTTTTAAATTAGTGAAACGCGGTAGTAGTAGCCCGGTACAATACATTTTGTGTTTTATGCAATTTCAGACAGTTGCGTTATCATATTTATTCACTCATCCTAAAATTTTTACAATCTGTGTATAAACTCGTCTTTGTATTTAATTATATCTATGCCAAATCATATATCTATTGGATTTTGTTGTTGTTGAGTTTCGCCAACTACCATTTATTATCATATGCCACAATTTATTGTCATATATTCATATTTATTGTTGTTCAATATTATTTACGATCATTTTCGGTGACACATTGTTATTTATTCCAAATTATTGTCATATATCGTCATTCGCTATGTGTCACTCCCATTTAGTGTGTTGTTGTCATTCAGTGTTATTGCTGTCGTATTTTAATTAATTGTTTAACTATTTGTCATGTATTGTTATTTGTTTTCATTGTCATTTATTGTAATTTATTGTCGCTTACTGTTATTTATTGTCATTTCTTATATTTATTGTCAATTGTTGTCAATTGCTATCATTCATTGTAATACAGTATGATTAAATGGCATTAATGTTATTTATTGTTTCAATGTTATTTAATGCTATTTATTGCCAATTATTAATGTGTCTTGACATTTATCGTTAGTAATCACCACCCACCATCATATTGTCAATTGTTGTCAACTTCATGTTATTTTCGTCTAAAATCATAGTTGGTATTGAGTGCCATCCATTATTGTCGGTTGTCATTTATTGTCAGTTATGGTCGGTCATTTATTATCATTTTGTGTCAATTATATTCATAGTATCGTTTATGGGCGCTGATCGCCTTCTACTGTGATTTATCAACATCTACTGTCACTGTGTCAGATTTGGTCGTATATATAATGTCATTTTTTTCCTTTTAGGCACTCTTATAGTTATTTATTGCCAGCCACTTTCAGTTATTAATGTAAATAGTCATGTATTGCCCCTAGATGCCATGTACTGCTAATAATTGTCATCTATTGTCGTATATTGGCATTTTTTGTCACATATCGTTACTTATTGTCACTTACTGTCACAATTCCCTTTTATTTTGTTTATTACCCTTATGTGTCGTGCATTACCATCCACACCATTTTCACTGTAATTCATTGTCACTCGTCACAATTTATTAATATTTATGGATATTCATTCATTTACTGTAATAATTGCACTTATTGTTATTTATTACTACTAATTGTCATTTGGTGTCATAAGTTCCATTTATTGATATTAATTGCCAATTTTCGTCAGTTACTGTCATTTGCTGCCATTTTATGCCATTTATTATAATTTATTGGTATTTATGACCATTTATTTTGATTTATTTTCCCTTATTGTAAATTATTATTTGTTAAGATTTAATGTCATTTACACTTGCTTATTTGGTTTAATATAATTTATTGTTATTTAATGCCATATGGTGATTTATGGTTGTTTCGTACATTCATTGCCACTTATCTTTGCTAACGTCATTTATCATCAAAAGCCGTCTATTGTTATCATTTTTTTTAAATAATCGTCATGTATCATAGTCTATGGTCATTTGTTGCTATTTGTTGTCAATTACTGTAATTCATTAGTATGTATTTTAATTTATTGATATTTATTTTAATTTAATGAACTTTATTGTGGTTTAGTGTCATTATCTGCCATTTATTGCCATTTGATTTTATTCATTTTCTTTCCTGTATACCGTTTTTACTGTCATTTATTGTCATTTATTATTTAGTGTCATCTATTGGTCTTATCTTGTATTGTCGTTAATGAGTATTTATCCAATTGCATGTCTTTTAGTGTCGTTTAATGTCAATTGTGTTCTTATTTTGTCATTTACTGTCATCTATAATCAGCATCATCATTTATTGTCATTCACTTTTATTTTGTGCTGCTTATAGCGTTTATTAGTGTTTATCTTCATTTATAGTCATGTAGTGTTATTTATTATCACTCGTTAATATTTAATGTAATTTATTGCCATATAGTTTATAGTTTATTTATTGATATTTACTACATTTGTTACTATTTATATTTGCTAATTCTGGTTATCATCATATACTTTTATATATTATTGTTACTCCTTACTTGTCATCATTGTCATTTATGTTGTATAATGCCATTTATTTCATTAATTAGATTTTATTGTTGTGTAGTTTCATCTACTGCCACCGATTGTCTATTGTTTTCATTTGCTGTCATACTTGGGCATTTATTGTCATTAGTTGTCATGTAATGTAATTTATTTTAGATTAATATCATATATTGTAAATTGCTAATACATATTTAATACATTTATTATCATTTATCGTTGTTAATCAACATTTATCTGCATATACTGTATCGTATCATTTCTTGTTACTTACTGCCATCTATCGTCGTCATTTTAATTTACACTCATTTATTGAATTTTATCATTATTTCGTGTCACATACTGCTATTTATTATTATCTGTTTTCATTTACTGTCATTTAATGTCCTAACTGTCTCTTATTGTCATTTATTGTGACCTACTGTCATATATCGTTATGATTATAAATTATTGTCATCAATTGTTATTTTTTGTCGCTTATTGTCATTTATTTTACAATTTACTGTTTTTAATTGTTATTTATTATCATTTATCGTTATTGATTCACGTTTATTGTAGCTTGTTGTTACTTAAGGCTTTTTGTTGTCGTTTGTTATCGCTTATTGTCAATCAGAACCATTTACCGCTATTTATTGTCATGTATTATCCTTATTGTTTACTATCATTTTCATTTGTCGTTTGGTAACATTTATTTCCATCTACAGTCATTCACAGTCATTTTTTGTCATTTGAAGCTCTTCATTGTCAGATATTGTCATTTACTGTTATATAGTGCAATTAATCATTATTTATTGTAATTTTTTGATACATTTCAACTACTGTTGTTTAATGTTATTGCTTATCGTATATTGTGACTCTTATCTTTTGTTCTCTTTTATAGTTATTTATTTTTAGAAATTGTCATTTTCTGATATATAAAGTTACAGAATTTGATCTACAACAGTTAATTGTGAGAGCAGAGCTTAATATATTATGGATTTGTTAAAGTTAATGCTAAATAAACTTTATTTTTATTACCAATTCTGAGTAATAGTGAAATGAATTTCATACTCTTATAAATTAGCATGTGTTGCGTACAGAGGACCCGCATAATTGTTCTTGTTTATCTATGAAGGTGTTGGAATACATATGATCTTTTTGGAAGTAATAGCGTCACTTATATGTTTCCGAAAATGGGTGGATGGTTAAAAAACGCAAATATAATATTGTAGCGGGCTACCGCTAACGCGTTTCACCAATTTAGAACAAGTAATAACAAAAGTCTTTATTACTCACTATTAACAAGTCTAATTAACAGTATATGCCTTATTTATAGATGTTTTCAGTCCAATTAACCAGGAAGCACTATCACACTAGTGCAATTTACAAGCATTAATATCTTCTTAAACGAATCCCTAACCATAAGTTTTCTTAACAACACTAAACACTACTATAGTTTATTTATTACACCTTTGTCTATTTATGTACAAGCTGGTGGTACAATATACACGTTCACATAACACAAATTTATATTTACTATAGGACTTTCAAAACATATTGACAAACTAACTATACACAAGATGATTTATATACGACATTTTGATATAGACAGACTTTGTAGCTCAACACCGATCTTATATATACCCTACATTAAATAGATGATTCATAGTCTGGCGTTTACTGGAAGGTTCTAGACTCCTGTAGAATACATTTCGGTTATACAGCTTGTGTGTTTGACGGGTTGCCTAATAGTTCGTAATAATATTTAATTCCAAACGCAATTTACAGGTCTACCAGCAAAACAAACTTGTTGTTTATTAAAAAAAGAAAAGTAATAGTTTATCCGCCCTTGTTCATTTAACATGTTATTATTATAACGATAAAATACAATTAATGGATCACACACAATTAAGTTTGCACTTTCTAGAGTTTTAGTAAAAAGTACGATTGATAAAGATTTTGTGACCCTAAAGGAGCCGATTTAATTTTGTTGTTCAAAAGAAAACTGTTACATTTATAATGTAACTAATACATCTTGTTGAGACTTTTGGATCTTTTATTCTTTTCTTCCGCTTGAGTGTCCCCTACGATACCTGAGAGAAGATTGTGCCAGGCAACGTACAGACCTCCTATTCTGTTTTCCGCTTGCCCTGCCCTAAATGATAGGATACTAACCTAAAATATTTTCTTTTACTTTGGGGTGGCTTTAGTTGCTGCTCGCAGGAGCTCGGGAGATACATGCTACCACACCCTACATTTGATTTCCCAATACTCCACCCAAAGGTACTACATTGGTCAAGAAGGCGAGGTTTTTGCATGGAAATTTTGAATTTTGCCGAAATTTTGCTGTTTGTTACAGACAATGTAGGGATCTTTAAAGTGCATGACAACATCCACACATGGGACCCACATTTTACATTCCATCCAAACGAGGGCGTATTTTTTTAAAAAAAGCTTGGCTAACAATCGTCAAACGGCCTGTTTTGCGAACCGAACCATGACCTATCTAACCCACGAAGCCGTCTCTCATGCTTCCAGTTTCTAGAAGTTAGGGCGATTCATTTCCTCGTATAACGTCCGTATTAGGGTGTCGTTTTCTGCACTGGAGCACTTTTTGTAAGAGAATAAGATCTTCACAAGATTCCTTGTATTTTCTACTGGTTCTTGCTCCCTTGGCCGAGAACTTGCTCTTTCCAACGGTTGTCTTGACTCCCTCCTTCACCCATCTCTGACTGTTCATTCGCTATTCTTGGCTTTTCCTTGCGAACCCGTCCTCTACCCGAATAGCCTCAGAATTTTTAGTGGTATGGTCCATGATATAAGATTAGTATAGCCATCATCATGCGGGGTTTAAGCCTCACCGACTTACACTTTTCACCCGTATGTTGTGGGAACACTCGCGATGGGTAACCATCAACCACACGGGATCATTGTCTAAACACTAAACATCTTTTAAAGGAGATGTCGAACTAATTTACTTACTGTCATGTATGTAAAGTTAGTTTGTAACAGGAAATATGATTACCTTAGGTTTCCAAGCTAATAAAATCCACTTGGAAGCTATTTTTTAAATCACGAATCAGTTAGGGTTAGCGTCGGCGGAGGAGGCGGTGGAGGCGGCAACTTGGGCGGACGCTGCAATGGCTGCGGTAGAAATAGTTGTAGTAGTAATAGTACTATCTTTATTATTATTATAATACAAAAACATTCAATATAACATTTTATTTAGCGAGATATAGGTTATAATGCCCGTCCCTACTCCTAACTAAGGGCACACATAATACATGCATTCGCATAAGCACGCTGGTACTCGTAAGAGTATGCACGCGAGTATTCATTCGTGGATGTACAAATCACATACAAAAATAAACACACTCGCACACAGTACTTTATTAACGCATTTAACTTTAAATCTTCAATAATCCCCCATTAATTAATATCTATCAATAACTTGAAAGAAGATACTCAATCTTTATTTATTGTTATCTATTGTCAAATGTTTTCATTTATTGTCATATACTATAATTTATTGTCATTTACTGTTAGGTATGTTGTTATATATTGTTAATTGCAGGTTATTACTATTTCTTGTTACTTATTGTCATATATCCTGATAATTGCTATCTATTGCACTTTACTGTCATTTGTCGCCACCTATTGACATTTATTGTCATTTATGGTAATATATTGTCATATAGCATAATTTATTATCCTGTATTGTCATTTATTTTCATGTTTGTCATATATTAGCATTTAATGTCTTTTAACGTTTTTATTTGTCATTTATCATTATATATAAATAATTGTTGTAATTTATTATCATATATTGTCACTTATTGCCACTGATTGTCATTTATCGTTCTTTATTGTCTTTTATTGTAATTTATATCATTTATTATCAGATATTGTCATGTAAGTCCAGTTATTGTAATCGATTTTCATTTATTGCTATTTAATGTCAGTTATTTTCATTTACTGTCATTAATTGTCATTTATGGTTAGTTATTGTTATATTGCCTTGTACTTTCATCTGTTATCATTTCTTACCGTTTATTGTTATTAATGAACACATCATTATATATTTTCAACTGTCATTATATTATTTCTGTACTTACTGTCAAATATCACCATGATTGTCATATATTGGCACTTATAGTGGTTTTTGACATTTTAAATAATTATTGTCATGTATGGTCATATAGTCCTTCATCCAATGTCATTCATTGTCAATTACGTTGTCATTTAATATCGTTTTTGTCATTTATTGTCATATATTATTTTTATAAGTCGTCTATCGTAGTACATTGACAATTGTTGTTTTTTATGGAATTTGATTGTCATTTGTTTTTATTCATGTGTCATTTATCGTCAGCTCATGTCATTTTCCCAGTCATTTATTATAACTAATTGTCGTTTATTGTTGCCTATTGTCAGTCATTGTCATTTAATGTCATTAATTGTCATATATTGTAACGTGCGTTGTCGTTAATGGGTGTATATGGTTACATTGCCTTTTACTGTCACTTATTGCCATTTCTTGCCGTTAATCGCTATTAATCATCATTTTTTGACGAGTTATTGTGAATTTTCGTTTCATCATCATTTGGTCTTCAGTCCGAGAACTGGTTGGATGCGTACCTCCATTGTTTTCTATTCTAAGCCAACCTACACATTTCTCTAAAATTCCCACAGTCTATGTCTTTCACTATCTGTGTGCAATAGTCCTATCTAGGTCTACCTCTACCTCTCTTTTTCCTTTTTTCTGCTTCCAGTATGTTACGCACTATTTCCTCATGCCTTAATATGCGTCCTATCATCCTATCTCTCGTATATTTACTGTTTTCCACATATTTCTTTCTTCCCCTACCATTTCGAGAACCTCCTTGTTCTTAACTTTGTCTGTCTATGATATATTTATCATACGTCTGTAGCACCCCATCTTAAAGACTTCTACTTTTTTCTTGTCGCTTCTCCCACTTGTCTATGTTTCACAGCCGTACATTGCTGTTCTCCACATATGTTCTCAGCAATCTTTTCCTTGTTGAATTGTCATCAATTTTATTAATAATCCCTCATTCTCACTTATTGTTATATACGGTCATTTATTGTCGATTATTATCATTGTAACCATATACTGTCAGTTTATGTAATTTTTTGTTGTTAATTGTCGTTCAGTATCATTTATTCTCATTTATGGCTAATTAATGTCGTATTGTGTAACGTGTCTTTTATTGTTGTTTATTGTTACCTATGGTTATTTTGTGCCATTTTTGCCATTTATAATCAATCATTACTCTTTACTGACATTTAAAGCCATTTATTGTCATTCATTGACACAAGTTCATTTCCTGAAGATAATCGCCATCATAGCCATTTATTGTCATTTAATGTAAGTTTCTGTCATCCATTGTCGTTTTTTGTCATTAAATGTTATCAATTGTCATGTATGGCTATTTATTATTGTTTACTGCTACTTTTTGCCTTTTATTGCCGTTTATTGTCGCACATTGTTGGTGTTTTGTCGTTTGGTGTCATTCATTGCCATCTATGGTCTTTCATTATCATTTACTGTTATTTACTACCACCTACATTGTCATTTATTGTCACTAATTATAATTTATTTTCAGTCGTAGTCATTTATTGTCCCTAATCGTTATTTATTGTCATAAAGAAATTAAAGATCTAAACTTGTAATAGGTTTTAAGTGTTTTTGATTATTGGTATCATAATCGTTGCCAAAAAAACCTTTGTAAGATATGGTACCTGAGATAAAATACTATTTATCCAATCTGCTAAAAATGCGAGATAATTCTATAATATAAAGAATCCCAGATATGCTTTCCCTAATTGCCGATTCCGCAACCAGAGAATTAAAGTAACACGTCGGAGTTTTTTTCCAATTTAATTCAAATAGTACACCATCGAGGTCGTGACCCCATAGGAGTCTATTTTAGTTTTTCTGCATTTATTCAAATTTAAATAATGGTATCGAAAAAATTGTTGAAGTTATAGAAACAGCTTCTAAGTTGTGATGTGTAGACCAAATTTGCAATTTTCCCGCCAAAAATGGTACAAGAGTGGGGATTTTGAGGGGAAGTGTGCGACCCCAAAGGTGGCCATGGCCAAATATATATATATATATATATATATATATATATATATATATATGTGTATACAGACAGAATTTTTCTAACCTAATTTAGGCATAGAAATCAAATCTTTATTCTCGTCTTGCATATGTCTTTTCTTTAATCCACTGGATAATGCACGCTGGCCATCACTGCGAATTATACTTGTTAATATTAATTTTCGAGTAAGGCACTTTTTGTAAAGACAATCCCGGTCCTCGGTGCACAGATTTTTTTGATCTTTGTTGCATAACCTCATACTCGTACTCGTTTTGATGATTAAAACCAGATGTGATAATTACATATTTTGCGTTAAACTAATAAGACAAATTTGCTTCCGCACTAGAACGAACTTTACTTATCTACTTATTACTACATCGTCTTTGTTTGAACCATTCTCACACCTTTCACATAATTAATCGATAAACGGCTAAAACTGCATGTGGAAATTACGTAATTTATCATCTTTTCTCTGTTCTTAATATTCCCTCCCAACAACAGGAGAAACCAAAGGATATCGAAGACATCCGAACAACATAGTCGGGAATTGAGCAGGGTAAAAAACGATAGTCATAAGATGAATTTTGCGTGTAAACACGCAAGCGCCACAAAAATATTGGTTTCTACCGATTGAGTAGGGTAAAAACGAAAGTAATAGACAACTTTAGCATGTAAACACGCAAGCACAACAAAATATCGTATTTAATACACTTTATACGAATCTTCTTTATTCGAGCTGAGACATTTTTGATTTTCGGTAGTTCCCCTAACAAATTTCCTAATTAACGTCTGTTGGTTGCGCCCTACACGAGACACATATGGAATGTGTATATTTCTCTTTAATACTTTCCAACCCTTCTATCCAATAACCTATTTACAGCCACACGTTTTAGCTTGTACTCCGTATCTAGCAAGTATACATTTTTGAGCACTTTCCGCGCAAACTACTATTAAAGATCGTACACATCTCTCTTTCTTAACAAGTAATTTACCATTTTTTATTAATGTATCTTCATACTATCTTGATGATTTTAGTTTGTGCTAGTTGTTTACCATATTTTAATCGTAATTATATTTAACGTGATTATAGTTATTTTTGAAATAGTGTTTATTTTTTGCATAACAATCTTCTTATTACAAAGGTATTAGAACTACATAATAAAATTAATCCGGTTTACTTTAAGAGCTTGAATTTGTACCGCTACTTGCCAGGTCATACCGGATCGTGGTGAGCCATTGTGAGCCATTTCGAGCCATTGTGTGCCAATTCGGACCACTTCGGGCCATACCGGGTTATTTCGAGCCATTTTGGGTCGTATCGGACCTTTACGGAACCCTAATACCTTGTTTCTTATCCAAACTAAATATAAATGTAGTTAGTGTGTAATCCAGCACTCGGAAAACCGATAGAAATCTACTATTTGATACCTTATCTGTTTGCTTTTGGCTGAATTGCGTGTTTGGTATAAAATTTAGCACACACTTGACAAATTACATTTTTAAAATCTATGTTTAATTAAAACGGGTTATAATACTTTAACGACTTAAACTCCCACCGCTGTTAAAGGTAGCTTATCACATTTTTAAAAGAAATCCGTACTTAATACAATAAAAGTATGTAAAAAACTGCACTTGCTCACTAAAGCGATCATCTCGATCTACTGGTGCTGACGCTAGAATAGCAAGGATCAGATAAGTCCTCGCTACTTCTCAGAATACATAGATTAATTTCGGGAGTATAATTTTCCATATTGTGGTTGGTTGCGTCACATGTCCAGGTTGGCTTCGTCACAGATCGGGGTTCGTTTTGTCACCTGTCGGGGTTGATTTGGCCACATGTCGGGGTTGACTTCTTTATATGTCGAGATAAAATAGTTAAGAAATTGCTTATGTATCTAATAATAAAACAATATTTTTATACACCTTCATTAAAAAAATAATATACACACAATCTCGCACGTAGCCAGACTTTTGTTTCGGAGGGGGCTTGTTGGAATTGGATAAAATAAAACAGTTTTTGTGAAACTATATTTTGGCAAATTCTTTTACAAAAGCAGTCTTCTTGATTTTGTTGTCGCCATAATGTTGATGGCTTTATCAGGGTCAACATCTATACCCCAGTGAACAGATACCATGGCAAGTGCACTAAGACGGTCATCATTCATCAAACTACGAGAAAACGATTTTACTCTCTTCATCGTAGAAAAAGATTTCTCTACACTTGCAGTACTCACTGGCAATGTAGCCAAAATGCTGATGAGTGTTACATTTTAAATTTGGAGATGTACAGTTTTAAATATGTGACTAAATTCCCACCATTATTTCATATAAATTTGTTAAATTTCCGTCATTTCGGACAGTTGCGTCGGCGGAAAGGAATGCGCAGGCGCGGAGTGGGTAAGTGCGCGGTTTGGACAGGACATGAGATTATTAGCCAACGAGACGTCGAACAGTGACGTTTACCTGTGTCGTTCCTTTGTCTTTTCTCTTTCAGAATGTAGGTTTTCTTCTTAATCTGGCTTTATCGTTCTTTACTTGGTTTTTCCTTCGTCCTACCTACGATCAAAGAAGAGGGAAGACGCTAAATCTGGTTTCAACGAGGGCTGACGTAATCCACCCCAAACAACGCCCAAACGAGATACATGGAAATCAACATGGCCCCTGCGCAAGGATAACCGCGAAATCGTGAAGAGTTCCACATTTTTGGGTGAATGCTTTTTATCTTTTTTAGGGTGCATCTTGTATCACTGTGAACACATTTGGTATTTGATACAATTTGACACGAAATTATGTCGTAATATCTTTGTTGTGCAATAATGTGAACGTGGATAATATCAATGTTGCCAACTGTGGTTATAACCGGGGTTATAACAGTTACGTCGGGAGTATAACATGAGGTAGTTTATTGTACGAAAATATGTTGCATTACAATTTTCTAATACAGGTAGAACCTCAAAGTTTGTGTCGATAGTGGCAGCTCTTTCACACCATAGAAATATTCTGCTTTTACTACAGAAAGTGATACTTTGTCGTCAAAATAAGGAGCTAAACTCTCCAATTTAATTGAGTTGTCAAGTGAAACATAAGCTGGAAGAAGCACTTGAAAAGTCTATAGTATGTCTTCGTTTGAAATGAATCGTTCTGATAAATTTTGAATAAGGTGGTCAGTGCAAGGAATAAACACAGTCACTTTGTAATATTCTTCAACATTAGTAACCTGAGGGTTCGCACGTGCACTCTGCTTTGATGCCAGTCTGGGAACCTTAAGCTCGGTTTGAAAAATCTCTTGTGCAAGATGTGATGCAGAAATAAATATCTACTTGAAAACAATATCTGCATCTTCGCGCTGCTTTACAAGACTAGCTATAACAATTTTTGCGTGGTCAAGAGCTGCTGCTAAATCTAAAGATTGTTTTTGAAGAAACACAGACAATGGGAGGGTCAAGTTAAATATCTTGTCACATACAAGTAGGCTAATTAAGAAGTTACTTTTCTCAACAGCCGCCAATAAAGTTGAGGCTGTAGAAAATATTCTCCACGATTTTTTAGAAATTTCTTCCAAGCTGACGCAAATGGGTTTGAACAGCTCAACAAATGTAATGATACTGTCATGTCTTTCAATGAATCTGATTTCATATAGACGGAGAAGTCTTTTTTTCTGCTGTCTGGAGCATATACTGAAATAGCATTTTAAAGAGTTTTGTTCGCATTAGGCTGATTTCTAAAAAAGTTAGTTAATTAATTGACAGCACTAAGACAGTTTCTAACCGAGGGAACTATCATGGTATTTGATAGTGCAAGATTTAATCGGTGGCTAGCACAATAAACATATCTTAGATTTGGATACATATTTCTAATTTTTGATTGAACACCAGAGATGTGTTCCGCTATATTGGCTGCACCATCATAATCTTGTTCAACGCATTTAGTCATGTCGAGTCCAAGCTCTTCGCATCTCTGTAAAATGACTCGACTCGAATTTTCTGCAGATTGATCGTAAATGGGAATAAATCCCAAAAAATCTTCACGAATTACTTGAATTTGCAAATTACCGTCGCATATTACTTGGTCTACGTAACGAACACAGATGGATAGTTATTCTCTGCTTGAAATATCTATTGTTTCGTCGGCAAGCAGACTGAAACAACTAGCTTTATTTATTTTAAAAACACTTTCTTCAATAATTACATTCGAACATATTTGAATAATCTCATTCTGTATTTCAGGGATGAAATACGTAACGTTTCTATGACTGTTAATATGTTTTCTTAAATCTTCATCACCAGAATTTGTCCTAAATCGCAGAAGTGCTCGAAATCTTCCATCCCTTCTTTCAGGTTTATCCAGTGAAAGAGATCCACTGTCGTAATCACTCCTGAGAGGTAATTCTTGTTGTGCACAATATAAAATTGTTTCAATAATGGGTTTGATGACTGCTCTATTTTCTGCTTTTTCTCTGGCCCGTTGAGAGTTTATTTCTGACATAATGTCCGGCATTTTCTAGAGTAAACTTTAAAAGAAATTGTCTGCCAGAATGACACATTTATTGTGGTAGTTTTTTTTTAGAATGTTTCTTTAGCCTTTTTCCAATTCCTGAATCCACCTGTTACTAGCTTCCCTGGAATTTCATAATCCCTTTTTCTACACCTTCTTGATAAAACAAATAGCAAGGCTTGCAATATACGCAATTTTTTTTTTAGAGTACGCAAGAAAATAAAATCCGGTTTCTTGATCTGTTATCCATTTCTCTTGAAATCTTTTTTTTTGATTTGTTCCTTTAGTCATAAGAAAGATATAAGATTTTCTAGGGAGCAATGTAGAAGTAAGGATGTTTTGTTTAAAATTATCATCCAAAACATCTTTCTTTGCATCCCCAATATCAAACAGATCTGCTTGCCATACCTGAAGTGCTATAGAGGTACTCGTAGAAATATTCAATGTATCATTATCACTGTTGCTATGCGCGACAACATTGCTTGAACTTGGTAACTCTGTAAAATATTTAAATAAAATTAATTACTAAGTAGAGATTTTAATTTATAGGTACTAAAGTACTTACCGTCATGATTACCCTTAACATTATCTTGTCTCGGTTTTTTTAAAAATGAAACGATACTTGATTGGCATTTCATTGTTGTACTAATTTTAACAAAGACTAAATTTTACGTGTAGTTTAATCAATTTAATGACGATTGACCAACAGTAACTAGATACGATGTCGATGATGACGGAGCGAGACAACGCAACCTACATACAAAAACGTGATTTGGTTATTCAGAAATGTTTATAAAATAATAAGTATGCGAATACTGAATACGAAAACAATGTGTAACAGTAGTAAGGGTTCGATCAGGTATAGTATAAACAAAGAAGTTTCAGTGAATCTTCAGCCAAGCGTTGTGGATTTACTGAAAAACTTTCGAGTTTGTTAAAACTTTCTTATTAATTATTTCGCATTAGTCAGATTAAATATGTACAATTTTTCCAAACTCAAATTTCAAAATACCAATTAGATTAAGAGTAGAGATTTGTAATTGTAGCTCAATAAAGAATATGTCAATGTAATGCAATGTAAGAAGATGCAGTTCGTGCTGGATTCGACTGCCGAGCGGCGATCAACCGTGCACAATATTTCTCAGAGTTAAGTTTTTAAACCAAAAATACTATCGTATGCTAAATATTACAGCAACCCTCCTACTGTACTTTTTCCTATGTGTTAGGCGAAACCCATCGTACAGGAAGTAGTTACGAAATTTTAATTAGAGGTAGGTAATTTACTATCACAAATCACAATCGTAAATTTTACGAATATTACTAATTATTGTATTAAAGTATATAATGTTTTGTTACTGCTTTCTGTATGTTCTGCTGCAGGCTGCAGTTGCAATTGCTTTGTAATTTGTACAATCTTCAAATGAACGTTAGCTATTTCAGATAAAAATAAATGATAAGTCACCGGGGAAACAAGCTGAATTAAGTGTATAAAACAATATGAATGGAGCATGCAGAACATATTTATCAAGTTATGAACAAGTGATAGAATTTTTTATTTTCACAAAAGCAAAACTTTTGATAATAATAATAATCGTTTTTATTAAGTCGTAAAACCACGTTAGTGTTTTAGGTTTAAGGGTGTATGTTGCGGGGGCCAGCGACATGGGTCCTAGGTTTTCGGGGGGGCTTAAGCCCCTCAAGCCCCTCCTCTGGCTACGTGCCTGCACACAATCAAGTGTGAATAAATCTATTAACAACTCCTGTAAACGGATTAAGCTATCTCCTCACTGCTTCTCCGAATACATAGAAGCATTTCGGAAATATAATTTTACATCTTCTAACAAAAAAATGTAACTGTATAAGAAATTAGACTTACGTCCAGGCATAGGCCCAGTAGCGGATTAAGTATTTGGAAGGCTCTTAGCGCAAAACTTGTCCGAAGCTTCCTCATATCATTAAAATTGAAATAACCATTTTTAAATGTTTAAAACTAAACGTATTTTATAAAAAACAAAAACCTAGCCATTCACAAAATATTAATAAGTAAAGTAAGTGATGGTAAGTTTGAATATTAAAGGAAGCACAGTCAAGAATATAAATTTGTTTATAGTGGAACCTTTCTTTCCTTAAGATTAGAAAATTTATCAATAATGCATTCATAATCTAGGAATTGAACATCGTTTTTCTATAAACCTAACAGATAAATTTATTTAAATGATTCTGACTTAATGAATTGCTTAAATAATTTTTTACGCGTTTAAGAACAGAGAACGAGCGTTCACCGCTAGCGTTGCAAGTCGGGATTGTAAGATATACATTTAAAATGTTTTCTGCATTAGGAAATGTAAATTTTAAACAGTCAACTAATAATTGGTACATCTCTACAGGATTAGAAACATTTTCTTCTTTAACATATTTAATGAAGTGAAACACTTCATCTTTGAAATATGCGATTTCGATATCCTTTTCGTATGTTACTCATTAATTTCACTGTCGCTCATTTTATAATCGAAGAAAAAAGAAAAATCACTCAACACATTGTTGTACAGAGCACTTCTCCTGGATATTTCAGATACAAGCTTATCACAAATAATGTTATACGCGTGTATTATAAAAGACTCTTTCCCAGTTAATCGCGTGCCGTTATTGAATGATTCTTTCTCCCATATGGCAATTTGGGTTTTCTCGTCTTAAATTCCTTGTAGTTGTTGGTGTCCGTCAGCAAATTCGATGCTTGCTGAGTATCTTCGAAATTGTTTCTAACATCCTTAATGAATTCTGAAAGAGACGTTAGGTGTGTAATTCCTTTCAACAAATTTGAATGTATATCTTGTAGCGATTAACTAGTACTATTTATCCGTTGCAATAGCCTCTCCCATAGAATTGTCAATAAAGCTGATCCAGGTTTATCAAAATATTGTGCTAATTTTTAGCTTCTAATCTACCGATCTATTTTTCATTGCAGTCTTCACTAATTTCAATTAAGATTTCCTTTATATTTTTGTAATTTAATCTTAACGCTGAAACTGTGTCCGCTCCAGCTGATCATCTAATATCATTTATTCGCTTTAAATGTTTAGATTGGCCGTGTGGAACCTTTCTATGTGAATGTTCCATCGTCGAGTAGACGACGAAAAATACACAAATAGATTTTGAATAAAACAAAATACGAGGCTTGTTCAATTGAAATCTATCTTTGGTTCAGGAAAAATTTATTGACAACTAAATTTACAAATAATTACCACTACGATTAAGGCACATATCCCATTGTTTCGTCAACCTATGTATACCCTGCCTAAAGAAATCTTGTGGCTGCTGCTCGAATAATTCCTCCACGGCGTTTTGTACTTTTTCGTCCGACTGAAAACGCTTTTTTCAATAGCCCAAAGATGTGAAAATCGCAAGGCGATGAATGGGGACTATAGGGTGGATGCTCTAATATCCTCTATTTTTTTCCCTGTAGATTTTCTTTCACTACGTTAGCAACATGAGGTCGAGCATTGTCGTGAAGCAGAATGACACCACGTGAAAGCTTCCCTGGACGTTTTTGTCTTATTGCTCGAAGGAGGTTGTTTAAAATTTCATTATACAGGTTTGCGTTGATATGCACCCGAGGATCTGTGTATGAATTTCCAATAGTTGCAAATCTTCAGTACACAGAGATTGAATGACCGCACGCTGATTACATTTGGTGGGATTGTTACCAACAAACGTCATTTAGAAAGTCACAATACTTAAAATCGCTGTCAAATATATACCAGAGAAACTGAACAGTGGGAAGTTAACAAACACCACTAACGTCGCAAAACGTCAGTTGAGTGATTACAATTGTTTCCAAGGCTAACCTGACCAAAGATGGGTTTCAATTGAACAAGCCTCGTATTACACCGCTTCTGAACATGATTCCGCGACACAGTTTCCAATTAAATTTGAAGTATGACTGGCACATGGTACATACGTAGCTGCTTTAATATATCCCTTTGTTTGAGCTTGTATTCCACTATATCTGCCTGACATTTTCTGCATTGTCATACGTTTGAACTCGGCAGTTTTGAATGTCTTTGCCTATATCGTTTAGTGATTTAGGTACAGGATTTTCTAAATACGCGGAATGATGTTTCTCAAGTTGAAGGAAATAAAAACATTTTTCTATATCTCCATCTTTGTTAGCATATTTTAAAATCAAAGTTAATTGGTCAGTATGGGTTATATCAGGAGTAGAATCTACAATAATGGCATAATACATGGCTTCTTGAACTTCAGTGATTAAAAAATGTTTAACTTTGTTTCCCATTAAATATATACACTCATCACATACAGTGTGTGACAAATAATTCGCGCTTCCACTGCCCATATTATTGGATTTTTGTAGATGACTGAGTAAAAAATTATTAAATTATGTCGGATAGTCTATGCAATGTAAAAATTTTCTTTGCAATTGGCATTAGCATCTTCTCTATATCCATGAAACGCTAGTCCTAAAGTTCCTAATAATTTCACTGTTGCAATGATACGTTTTAAAACTTCCCGCTAGTATTTCTTGTAGTTTTCAATTTGCGCTGCCATGTGTGTGTCGATTCGCCCAGAAACAGTTCTCCGTTTTTTAAAAGTTAACTGCTTTACGATCAGATGAAGACTCGCGTTTTTTTAAACTCTTAGCTACATTTCTCCAGTCACTAAATCCTGTTACAGGTTTTCGTTTTGATGTAGAAGGAAGCTTGCATATATAGCAGTACACACATATGCCGGTTTCCTAAAATATGAACCATTCTCGAAACTCTTTTTTACAGTTTGCTTTAAGTCAGTAACAATGTGATTTGGAAAAACTTCTGTAGTAAGTTTGACTTCTCCGTATTTAACTTTAATAGTTTTTATGTTACCTGCATTTACCGGTTTATTTAATACATAATATTCTACCATTTTATCAGATAAATGCACTGACCACAGTGAAATGTTAGTGGAAAGTACATGTTTACCTGACTGAGGAACTGATTCAATTGGCATGGTTTCATCGGCACTATTGTGCTTTCTTTATCAATTTTGTTTTGTTTTGAGGTATCCTCAACCACTACCGCACTTACATATCTTTAGATATATTTTCCCTGATTATTTCAGCTTCTTGGTTTTCTTGATCTAGGTATTTTGCACCTGCTTCAAGTGCCGTAATATTAGGATCTTTAGCTACAATTTTCTCCGGTTCTAATTCTGACTGAGAAATTGTAATATTATTTGTATCTGTATCTGCAAATAAGAACTTGGACAGTGAATTTTGCTGTTCTATCGCGCATTTTTCTCTTTTTTTCAGCCGTTTTCGTATTTCAGTACCAGTCTGAAATATTCTTTTCATTCTGAAATACCTGTGCAAGTAGAGTGGTAATTGAAGTTTATATTAAACCGCGTCAAGCTAATCTATCTGCTTCACTTCTCTTTAGAGATTACAGATAAATAATTATTTAATGGAAATAAAATATTCCTGAGTCAAAGAACCTTTTTATTCGGACCTCCGGGAAAAGTTTTAACAAGGGAGGTCGTCATATAAAAAAAAATATACAAAATACTGCAAAATAATAAAAATAATACGTAGCAAAAATTTAAAAAAAATTAAAAGTGCGTGCGTAATTTTGCGTCAAATTATGAGTAAGAAGTTTTTTTATTGGAAATTTTAGGTTTTTCTTTAAATCACAATAAGCCTTAAAAGCTCTAACATATTTTTTAAAATACCTGCATCATAATACCAATTTAAACAACTATTTAACGTGTGTAAATCGAATTTTATCGCACTAGTGTTTTAAAGGTTTTTGGCAACAACATCAAAAGCTATTTATTTGTCAAATTACATATACGTGTGAAAGCTAAATATTTCAAAATCAATGAATTACATCGACATATTGTACTGCATATGCAGGTATATTAAAAAGCAGCATATCGTGTATGATTCACGTTTGTGTCTTTAAAGCACTTGCAACGTTTAAAGGCGCCGGCCGTTCGGTTTTCACTATATTGTGTTACACGCCAAAAATTGGCAATGTACATGTCTTAGATTTAGTTATAATTTATAAGGAAATTTCCGCGTATTTTTTAAAATTAAAACTTGTCAACTACCGTCATTCCGGACAGTCGCATTTCGCAAAAAAAAAGCGCAGGTGCGGGTAGTGTCAAAAGCGGACATTAAGCCACGAGACCTCAAGCCAAGAACATCTATCTGGGTTGTGTGTGTGTGTGTCTTTTCTCTTTTTAGGTGTGTAGATTCCTTACCTTGCCTTATTGTTCCTCATACCTGTATCGTTATCGTTCCACCTACGTGGAAATAGAGTTTTAGGATGGACGGGTTGGCAATTTAAAACTCAGCAATGGTGTAACCTAACCCACAAAACATGATGGACCCTGAGATTTAACTACGAAATACCATCCACGTGAGTAATTTGTTTTACTTATATTGTGTATATGTAAATTGACTTTAAATGTGCATGAAAATTTGACAATAGTTATTACGGATATAGCAATTGTTGTGCCCGGTTGTAGGCATTAATCGGACATGAATTTTACGGTTTTCTAATTTTAGAATTGTCAAGCTAATTTTACTTATAATATGTTCGTGCTCGAATTTCTTTAGTTTTTAAAATTATGATAACAAAAAAATTAAATCGGTTAAATCACAGTAAAAATTCCAATTTATAAACAAGTAACATAATTCAATCAATTTGACATATAGGGACCTAGTTACGTACTAGTTTCGATACTAAAAATGCATGTGTACTTTTTATTACCTCTAACAATTATTGTATATTCTGCAGTCTACACTTCTTGAAACACAAGTACTAAAAACTTAAAGGATCGAAGAACACATAATATTGATGTTTTATTAACATCGGTGCATCATATAATCTAACTGTAACTTAAAAAAGTCAAAATACATAATTTGTATTTTTTAAAATAAAAACGTAGACTAGAATATACTTCGACAGTAAGTTATGTTTTTGGTTAACGGTCCGGTTTTGTTACAAATGTTGGTAACTTTACCGTGTACTTTAAAGGGTCACTTTTAACACAGGTATGGTATGGTATTGACCATTGGGTCCATATAGGTATATAATAATATAATAGTTAATATTCTTTGAAAATATTTATATCTTGCTTTGCAAATAGTTTTATAAATATGCATGTTATCAGACTGTAACTGCCTACTTATTTACGCATCTGAAGATTGAACAAAACCAACATAATAGTTAGCACGCCGGTGTTTGTAAGTAGAAGTTTATATTATGACGGTAGATTATTCTTTTAGGTAAACAGGCTACTAAATTGCAGTCTTGCAGAATTGCATTTGTGTAGGTTATTGTGTCGTGATCATTTTAAAAGGATAGCCCTGTATGAAGTAAATCACAAATACAGGATTAAGTTTATTTTTAACATTCCTTCCTTTATATTCGGAATTCAAATAATCAAACAGAGAATCAGATGCTACCTAGTAATGTGTTTACTGAAATGTAACATTTGTATTACTAACAAAAGTATTAGCAACGCCATTTTATCTTACAGATTTTTAGATCTCTTATTGCTCTCTATATATTTAGTCTCTCACTTAGCGTACCAAAACTCATTGCACTTGCCTAAAGATATTGCGTTTTAAATTTTTAACAAACATAAAACAGGTCGTTTTCGAGGCGCCCTAGCAAACACAGACGGTAATCCGCAACCATATATGCCTAGTGTTTGGTGCGTAGGTCCGGGTTCTGTGGTAATTTTGGGTAATTTAAGATGCAATTCTGTATGGTGATACCATTAAAATTTATTTTTTAGGGAAACTTTCTAACAAATAATATTCATTTTTATTTTTATTCTCCACTCCAACAAATCAAATCAGCAACATATGTCCGCAAATCTTTTGTTTACTGCCCGTGTATTGGCACTTGACCACTTTAATTCTTATTTTTAAATTTACATTTTCGAGATCGTTTTCTACATCCTTTTCTAGTCAGTAATTTGATACATGCAGTATGTTCAGATTTTCAATCTGCAACTATAACCGTTTTTGTTTCCATGTAGATTTTTCCAATTCCACTGATAAGTTCTGTTACTTCATTTATTTCCTCCATCCGAAGATGGGACGTTGTCTGTATGTGTTCGTTTATTTTTTGCACAACAATCCTTTTTTACAGAGGAATTCGTATTTTATAATAAAATCAATCGGGTTATAATACTTCACTGGCTTAAGCTCGTACCACTACAACCTATTTATCATATTTTTTTAATCCATACGTAATACAATAAAAAATATGTTAGAACTGCAATGGCATTTATCTTGGTTCACGGAAATTAGACAAAATCTGTCTAAATGAGGTTAGATTACCTCTCTCCTATATTGCATGAATTCCACAATTTACTTTCCAAAATGACAGATGTGAAGCCAGAGGTTAGACGACGTCTTTCTAACTTAGTTATGTTAGACGACATTTTTCTAAGTTAGGTTAGATGAACCCCAACTGCTCGCGAGGTGGTTGGGGCTAACGATGTTTTAACGGTAAACGAATTAAGAACTGACTTATTTTGCGTAATAAATATTATTTAATACTACTTAAGATTGTAAAATCCAATTCAAGCTGCTGGTTACTATAAACGGACAAAAATTTCGCTGGGTAAACGTTTTTCTAAAATAATGCCCATGTTGATATAACTTTTAGTTAAATACAAAACGAAACACCTTGACCTTTAAAAATTAAAATGTATTTAGGAATCTTAAGACACAATCACAACTATACCTTGCTTAAAAGTAAAAAACTAAATAATGATAATGTGTTGAAACCGAAGAACATTTGCAGAAAAGTCAAAAACATGTAGATAACGTGTGAAAATTGGAAGTGGTATATGCTATTTATTAGTCACACGAGCAACAAATTTAGTTTTATTACCCATTTGGGTCTTTTGGGGGAAAGTGCGGGCTATATTATAAGCAGATATAGGAAAAAGAGAGGAAGATGTAGACCTAACTCAGACTACTGCACGCAGATAGTAAAAGATGCAGACTGTGGAAATTTCAGGGGAATGTGTAGGTTAGCACAGAATAGGAAACAATGGAGATATACGCGTCTAACCAGTTCTAGGACTAAAGATTTAATGATGATGACACATTTGCGAGCCGCAAACATATTTCTTGCTGATGTATAGAATTTAAAAAAAAAGTATTTGAAAACAACGGTACGATGTCAGAGTGTTTTAAATGAGGATTAGCTGAAAACGGAGCTTCAAGTAGGTGATATATCGATGAAAAGCATTCTTGTTACTTCTTTAGTGGTTTCGACTTTAAGTGTGGATTTAAACATTAATATGGTATATTTATCAGAATACAATGCTCATATAATATGAAACAGCAAAATGAAGAAAAATTTATACAAAATACTTAAAGTATTGTGATGAATAATTTTTTACAAAATATGTATTAGTGCATTTATGAAATTACACAATTTTAAATGGAATAAAAATGCACTCTGAGTGGTATTAACATATACAGAGGCATAATAGTGAATTTACAAAAAATAAAAATTTTCAATAACTAAAAATGTTAGAGTTAAGTATTAAACAATATTAAATATTATAAATTCCTTTCGCGGGTGACTTTATTTAATTTCCATATTTTCAGCTCAGTATTAAATTCTTTTAGAACTTACGATTTATAAAAAGCTGTGTGTGCCTGATAAAATTTCGGCTCGGGTCGATCCGGTCCGCGGACTGCCATTTAGACGACTCTGTGGATCAGGTAGGTTTGCATGTGGTTACCGATCCCAAGGTCCCGGTTCGATTCCCCACACGCATAGCTTGAAAAATGTTTGGTGACCATATTTTACAAAACTACGTTCTAGTTGGGATAATAGGTAAAATTTAGGTTCCGTGTGTGTGTTGTCTCGCACGTCAAAAATCCCTACCTTGCTTGGAATAGAAAGGGTGTGGCAAAATTCAAAATTTTCAGGTAAAAGAAACACGTTTCCTGTACAATGTAGTACCTTCGGGTGGAATATTAGAAAGTCAAATGTAGGGGGTTACCATTTGTCCACCTCTGTTGTAGAAGATTTAAACAAACTTTAACATTATCTAAGACTTTAGTTGCAATATTTTTGTCAATATCAGAAGAAGAACGACGATTTTAAAAAGAATTAAAATGTTTTTAAAAAAAGATTTTAGAAAAAAGACTAAATGCGCAATAGCGTCATCACGTTATGAAAAAAATTTTATAAATTTTATCCTCGGTTTTGATAAGAGAGTAATTGATTTATTTGCTAATAAGAAAATCCACAAATGCACTTCTTACCCAGGTTATTATAAGTTACATAAGTTAAATTATTGGTACCTTTTCTTTCTTTTTTTAATTTAATTTTAAGTTTTTAGTTCACCTTGTGTATGAACAAGAAATGCTACTGAATGATTCAACCTCTAAATGCGAGAACGTGCTACTGTTTTTAAAATGGCCGGGCTTAATAGAACGTAAATTTTATTTGTGGAATTATTTGAAGAGCAAAGTTTACGCTGACCCTACGACATATTATAAAGCCCAAACTAAAAATTCAAGAAATGACCCGAATTTTAAAAGTATTGTGTGTGTTTATAAAGAAACAAATGTCCTATTCAGGCGTTCCCCTAAAAAAATACATTTTCCTTCGTACTAGTATACTTCGAGATCCTTGAATAAAATATTTCAAATAATTTTTAAGTTTTTATAATTAGCCTTCTTTTATGCCGCACCCTATATATTTAGTTCTATAATGATGTTGTTGTGTAACGACATGATATAAAATCTACTTTCGGCATTACTTTAATCTGTGATCTAATTATTTTTGTTGTATCATTTTTACTTCTTAATTGTATGATTTTATGAATCGTGCTGTTGTGATCTTTTTCAATGAATTTTCTATGAAATTTTAGAGATACTTAAACTTAAATGATTTGACTTAAATTACAGTAATTACGGATTTTTATGTAATACCCGAAATTTTTTGAAACTAACAATAAAAATGGCATATCTCCATGAATAGCAAAAAAACACATTCGCTCATCTTCCAATTTTTATAAATTTTGATGTTTATAATTTGTCCTATGGAAACAAGTCCTCAACGAATTGTTGCATTTCAAACTTGTATAAAATCCGGATTCGGTCGTCAACCTTGTAGTGATCGCCCTCCTAGAAACAGTCTAGTGAACGTAGGCTGCATTAAAGTGAAGGTGATTTGTTTGGATTTGATCGTATTTATGGAAGTCAATTTGCTTGACAAAAAATTCAGTACAATTCCTGGCTTTGAATATTGCAAACCCACTTAATATTAATTTACATTTTTTTCGTGTTACATGTAATAATATATGATTGCCTGATAGCCTTTTAAGACTTGAAGTTTGGGAGCAATATGTAAAATAGGAAAGCGAAAGGGGTGTTGTAAGTATAATCGGACTTAATAAAGCACAGTACAGAAATCCCTATATAAAATCATGTAATAAAGCGATTGTACTAGTACTTTCTAAATTCTATGTTTTTGAATACTGATCAAATGTGTAATTAAAAATAAGGGTTGAATTTAATTTTTATATGTTAATTTTGTTTTAAATTCGTTTTAGAATTATATATGAACATGAAATATTTAAATACACTGTTTCAATTTTCACGATAGCATTTTTAATTGCTAATTTGCGCAGCTTTAGAAATATAATTTCATGTTAATATGAATAAAATTTAAGGTTATTTACTTCTATAGTTAGTGTATATACCATTCTAGTAGTAATAGGAATTTATTTCGCATTACCTTAGAATTATAGAATCAGAAAATATGTATTGTCGGTTGGTTTAGTGGGTAAGACAAGAAATCTTTAGACAGGCTATCGATTGAACTTTTGTTATTCCAACCATACATATCCCTTAGTGGAGAAAGACTACAGAGTGAAGTAAGATAACTGATATTACAGTGGCCTGCAGTGAGTCTTCAGAAGCCCAAACTCAGGATTATTATATTATGGAGAATTCTGATTCAGTCCCAAGCACCAAAATGTACATGTATTCACACAATTTGAATGGGCTCGGCGTTGAGGCAAATGGTCATTTTATGCAACCGGTCAATCAGAGCATTGTCGTCTCTCTTTTAAACATTATGTTTAAATGCGCTGCAAAGTAATTTCAACCGTTTTACTATGATTATTTTATTCTGTTCTATGTTTTAAGCAATTTTATTATTTACTAAATACTATAAAATATAATACTTAAAAGAAATTTTAACTTCGAACATTTATACGAGGGATGTTTCCAAAGTTCTGGGAATTTAGCAATAATTAAATTACGCGAATGTATAAGCATTACTATTGGCGGTAGACGAGTCTTGACATATTTATACAGTAATCTAGTACAATATTCTTTAGTCTGATTTACGTGTTCGGTTGATATAAACACGTTTTGGCAGCCTTATTTCTGCAACCATGGAAGACGCGGTTAGATCTTAAAAAGCTATAATTTTCTTTTTGTGGAAAGAAGGTGCGAAATCTTCAGAAATTATTCAACGTCTGCAAGGAGTGTTTGGTGAGTCTGCAGAATCAAAAAGTTTTGTTTATCGGTAGATCGATCGTTTTAAAAGTGGTACAACGTCATTAGAAGACGAACCACGCAGTGGCCGGTAGAGCACTTCAGTAAATGAAAGAAACATTACTGCCCTGGAGGATCTACTGAAAGAGGACAGGCGAATGACTATTCGTCAAATTAGTGTACACTTGGGAATCGGTACACGGCAAGTTCATGAAATCTTACATGCTTGTTTGGGTGTAAGCAAAGTTTCAGTCCGCTGGGTACCAAGGCTGTTGGGACCAGAACAAAAACTCAATAGGTCAGACACTTGTCGTCAATTTCAAGAGCTGTTAGCCCGTTACGGTGATGAATTTTGGCATATGATAATAACTACTGACGAAACGTGGATTTCCTACTTCAATTCTGAGACTAAAAGTTAATCCAAAGAATGGCGTAAACCCGAAGAAGGGCCGCCTCTTAAGGCGCATGCAGGTCCGTCTGTCGGAAAGGTAATGATTACTGTATTCTGCAATTGCAAAGGGATTATTTTTATGGATTATCTGCCGAAGGGTATTACAATTAATGCAGAGTATTATTCGAATTTATTATCTGGACCACTACGACAGATGCTTATCAGAAAACGGCCCGGAAAGTTACGCAAGCGTCCGTTATTGCAACAAGACAATGCAACCTCACACCGCAAGACGAACGAAGAATATTTTGAATGATTTGCGATGGGAATTGCTTCCGCATCCACCTTACTGACTATATCTTGCACCCAGTGATTATCATCTGTTTCTAGAACTGAGCTGTTCGGTTTGAGTGTTTAAATGACGTAAAACGTGTTATAAATAAGAGGATTGAGGAGACACCAAAAAAGTTCTTTGAGGATGGTTTAAAAAAATTAGTTTATCATTGGAATAAATGTATTCAGTTAAATGGAGATTATGTTGAAAAACGAGATTAATATTTTGATTGAAATTGACAAAATAGAAAAATTATAGCTAAATTTCAAGAACTTTGGAAACATCTTTCGTATTAACAATTCAATTTGTAAAATTCTTGTCTTAGGTTCGCGTCTTTTCTGTGCAACTTGGATGTTAATAACATTGATTTATAGTCGATTCTACACTTTATATAAATATTAGTAATATTTTTAATTATTTGAAGCTCATGCAAATCCTCTGTCGCATGTTCTTCACAAATTAAATGTATGGGCACAAAAAAAAAATAGCAGAAAACTGAAATAACGCCGTATTCTGCAATTTCTTTTTAAGGTAACGGGTTTTGCGAAATTCTTCTTCAGAATAAGTCTAACGGTTTTGTCTAAGAAATTTACAATTCTGTATACAATTTCAGAAGCATTGTATAATTTTATTTGTTTAATATTTTAGTAAACTTTTTGTGAATTCTATTCTCGGCATCATAATTATTTTCAACAGAAATGTTGGGCTGATAAATTAAAATTTGGACACAATCAGTACAATTTACAGTTTTAATTAACCTGCAGATAATGTACCGCGATTCCGTGCCTTAATTGCTTTGCCTGTCACCACAAAACTCAAGGTTCCGAGTACGATTATCGACACGGACCGCTCGAAAAATGTTAGGCGAACGTTTTTCACAAAAATGTAGGCTCCGCGTGTGTGTGTTGTCACGCACGTTTAAGGTACCTATCTTGCTAGGAATAACAAGGGTTCGGCAAAATTCAAAATTTACAAATAAAAAGTTGCATCCTGGCCAATGTAGTATTTTCGGGTGGAGCATTGGAAAGTTAAATGTAGGATATAACCGGTCAGGCGGTTACGGAGTTCAGGCAGGTTTGTGTATGACTGCTGATTCCAAGGTTCCAGGTTCGATTCCCGACACGGACCGCTTGAAAAATGTTAGTCCAGCATTTTTCACAGGAATACGCCCTCGTTTGGATGAGCGGTAAAAGGTAAGTCCTGTGTAAGAGTGTTGTCACGCACGTTAAAGAGGTCCTTACCCTGTCTGGAATAGCAAGTGATCGGCAAAATTCAAAATTTCCAGATAAAAACTCAAATCCTAGTCAATGTAATACCTTTGAGTGGAGTATTGGAAAGGTCAAAGGTAACGACAGTGTGCCCGGAGGTAACTCCGTAGATCTGAAAGGTTTGCGTATAACTGCTGATCCCAAGGTTCTGGGTTCGCTTCTTGAAACGAACCGCTTGAAAAATTATAGGCGAGCATTTTGCACAAAAATACGCCCTCGTTCGAATGAGAGGTAAAATGTAGGTCACGTGTATGTTGTATCGCATGTTAAACACCCCGACCTTGCTTGGAATTGCAAGGGTTCGGCAAAATTTGACGTTGCCAAGAAAAAAACTTGCTTCCTGGCCAATGTAGTACCTTCAGGTGAATATTGGAAAATTAACAGTTGCTATTTGGGGTGGCTCCGTAAGTCAGACTGATTCGCATGCGACTACCTATTCCAAGGTCTTGAATTTGATTCCCCATACGGACCGCTTGAAAAATGTTAGTTGAGGTAAAATGTAGATCCCGTGTGTTTGTTGATATGCACGTTAAAGTTACCTATGTTGCTTGGAATAGCAAGGGTTCGATAAAATTCAAAATTTTCAGGTGAAAACGTACTTCCTGGCCAATGTAATACCTTTGGGTGGAGGGTTGAAAAGTCGGATGTAGGGACAAGCTCAATGTATTCTCTTGGCGGTTTCTTGGTTTATGTAGGTTTGCGTATTAATCCCAAGCGGGTTCGACACGGACCGTTTGAAAAATGTTCGGTGAAAATTTTCACAAAAATACGCCCTTGTTAGGATGAGTGGTAAAACGTAGGTTTTGTGTCTGGATGTAGTTATGCACGTTAAAGATCTCTACATTTCTTCAAATTGCAAGAATTCGCCAAAAATCTAAATTTCCATGTAAATAAACTCGCTTTCTGGCAAATGTAGTACCTTCGGGTGGAGCATTAGAAAGTCAAATGTAGGGACAATGTACTCAAAAATGTAATATGTGACGTTTTCTTGATGTTCCTAAGTTTGCTCATATTAATTAATGATTAAATCTCATCATCTACATCTTCGTCTCTATTATCTATATTATTAATGGTTTGTTTTTCGCACTTAAATTTAAGTGCTGGAGTACAATATGTGTCATATTTCTCACAATTTGTATTTACATTTGGTTCTATTGAGTTTTTAAATAATAATTGCTTTATTGTCCATTTTAATTAGTTTGTGTTGGGATTATAGTTTTAACCACTTTTGGATCTTATGCAAGAAAAAAATCATCAAGATAATCCTGTAAACATTTATATGTAGGTAAATAATCGAGAGGATGTTCTTCTAAGGCAGAAGGTTCTTTATTTCTGCATTATTAAAGAAGGCAGTGGGACAAAATAACAATTGTATGAATGTCAGCTGTTCTTGTGTAATAAACTGTTTCTAACTAATGCTTTGGCGTTTCTAAAGTAAAAAATAAAAACTATTAAAAAACACACTTATTATGATACAAACTTGTAGATGTTGAAATTAGTGATGAAAAAAAATAGAACAAAACGACAACTGAAAGCACAAAACCCAAAAATAGATCTACAAGAGATGCTCCATATGGCGGCCATCCGTTTTCAAGCACAAATTTAGTCGCTTACGCAAAGGTTGTCGAATTCTTGCAAAAATTTCAATATTGTTTCTGAACTCGTCGCAGGCATCCTGAATTAATCTCCAAAGCTTATCGCGTGTTTCTATTGGTTGCGAATGAACAATTGATTGTAGGTATCTCCACATTCAAAAATCTAAATCTTGAAACCTGACCGGCCAAGCAACTGGACCGTCTTTTCCGATCGATTGCTGTCGGTAGTTATTGTTTAAAAAATCACGAACAATCTTGCTGAAGTGAGCTAGACAACCGTCATGTTGATACCTGAAGTTTTGTCGAATATATAAGTTAAAACCATTCCATAAATCGGGTAGAATATTTTGTAAAAAGTCTAGATAATCCTCACAAATTATACGATTGGACAATTTTACAGGCCGAAGCCGATTATCTCCAAATTTGGTTTTGATTTTCTTTATTTTGCAACCAATTAGAAAAATCAACATTCACCTCATGCGTGGCCTGAACTTTTCCACAATGAAAAGGATACACATTTTCACACACAAGACTTAGACATGGGACAGCCGCAGTAGCTGGACACGACGCTCTCAGCGTCGTTTAAATGCCTTACAACTCTAGAGAGTTTTTTGGCTTGCTGATGATTTTCTGATTGTTGTGGTGTTTCTTATAAGTTGATGTTCTTGAATTTATATGTAGGTCTGGATTCCAAGAGACCTGCTTCTGGAATCCTCTTGTTTTGATGCAGTGAGCAGTTTCCCGGATCTTCCTCTTGGTTGTCCCTCAACTACACGGTATCCGGATCCTGGGTCCACTGGCCTGTGGTTTTTGACCGACAGGATGGCTACTTGCCACAGGCCGCTCCATCGTCAGGTAGCTCGTCTAAACAGGACTGACGAATATGCATCCCCGACGACTTTACTTGTGTACCCATTCCTCGGCACCCCGCATAGCTGGAGAACTCCCTCATGTCGTCACCGTTTACATGGGATACATTGCAGCCAATCTTTTAACGCTAATTTCGGGATTTTTCTCTATTTCCATTAAAATATCATCATCATATTCTTCTCTTACGTCAGCAGGCTTCCAATTTCATTGTTTTTGAGAATTGCCGATCCAATTGCCCAAATTCTTTGATGAAGAACTGTAAATGTTTTGGAATCTGGATGTCTTCTATTTGGAAATTTATCTACATACCTATGTACCGCTGCCCGAGCGTTGCACTGCGTTTCAGCATACACTAAATACATATCGCCACATTCTTCGTTACTAAACCAAACCATTATAATAATTTTAAACATTTAGTATTTGGAAAATAAAGTTAATGTAACACCAAATAATAAATAACTCTTTACTTAAAACTAGTTTGCAACTAACAATATTGAAATATCAGTTATTTGGTATTAACGCAATTCTTTACTCGTATTTATTTTTACTTTAGAAAAGTCAAATCATTAGTTGGAAACAATTTATGACATAAGAGCAGTTTGACATTCATACAATTGTTATTATGTTTATTTTTCGTAACCGTATTTCATAATTTAGAAATGAATTTGTTAATCAGTGGAAACGTTTACATTGACGCATGAAAAGATCAAATCGATTTTTTCAAAAACGGTGCGTTATAGCGATTTTGGATAAGAGGATAATTTTTGCTAATAAAAACAAAATTTGTTTAATGCTATGTCAAAATTGCGAAATTTAAAAGGCAGTAAGGTTATAAATAAAAATGCCTAATACCCCTCCCAAACGAGCCGCTTATGACTACAACTAAAAAATCATTTCCACGTCATACGATTGGACATATTCCAGAAAATAAATCTACAAAATGTTAGCACTTAAATGGAAATCGTTTTGAAGATGTTTGAATTAAACGATCTTACAGCGCCATTTTTAAAGAGCTCTAACTCTCTTAACCAGCATGTGGGATAACAAGATTTAGGTTAAAACGACATGAAAAGTTTTAGAATTTACGGTTTCTTTTTGTGAAGAGCGTTTCTGGACATCCTGTATAACTACATATTTTAAGTTAATGTTACAAGCTTAACATTTGTCGTCAAACAAAGCATACCGATTGATTTCGTTTAAACAGGTCATTAATTACGTAATTTAATTTGCTGGGACAATAATTGATTTTGTGATGTCATGCTGGTTGTCTATAGAAACTCACAAATTCGTTAACTGCTTTCTGTAATTTAGGGCCCTTTCAAAGTAGGACTGTGTAACAATACGTAGCTTATTGCTATGGCGTATAGGTTTTCATAACGTCAATCAATTGGTTTTAGATACTTGAATTTTTGATTCCTATATAAACAGACTTCGTTTTGATGTATGATGTTGCTACGTTAAAATTGAATTAGAAAGGTTTATTTTGTATACAAATAGTAATTGCTAGATTAATCTAGCATTAACTCCGAGTGTAGATTTTTGAATTCTAACTTCAGGATAATCTATCACTGATATTGTACCTCAGCCCAGAATACCACTGAATACACAAGATACTACATTTTAGGGAAAAATATACGTTGCATACAAAAAACGCAACAAGATATATCTATTTGGAGTTTACATTAGGGAACTATTGAATTAGCTATCTCAAGATATCAATAAATTTTTATTCTCGAATCAACCTTTTTCTTAACGTACGCATTTACTAAATCTAATTCGAACGCTAAGTGTATTTTGGAAGTTGCTACTTATAAAAGATAGATCACGCATTTCCTGGTGATTTCTATCAAACGAATTGGAAATGCTTTCAAAATTACGTTACTACCTTCTTTTCGAAAGACTTTATATCAAAATATTACTCACATTAACGTGTAACTATTAATCACAAAATTCCCTGTTCTATTCCCGACACGAACAGTTTGAAAAAATGTTAGGCGAGCATCACAAAAATACGACCTCGGTGAGATAAGAGGTTAAAAGTAGGTCCCGTGTGTGTATCATCACGCACGTTAAAGATTCCCTTGCTTGCTAGATTTGACAAGAATTCGGTTAAATACTAAATTTCTATGTATGAAAAACTCTTGGTCAATATGGTACGTTCTGGAGTATTGGAGGATTCGTATTTAGGGTATCATACACATAAAAAACAACTATACCGTGAGTGGAACACTAAGAGTTTTGTATAATTATAAATTTACGAACGCGATGGTACTCGCTTCCTGACGTCTGTGATAAGCCATAGTAGCAGATATAGTCCAATGTATTTTATTATATTAGATTTCGTTTACATTTCGAATTCGATCCGATCCAACGATTTTTTTTTATCCGATTTCGGTGAGGAATTAATTAACACTCCGATACATTTCTTATTTCAAGTGACGTATAGAAACGAACACGCTTCTGGTATTTGTTCTTTCATTTTTGTTGAGATGCAAAGACTGCATGTGATTAATTATTTTACATAAACCCAAAACAACAAATTTTTATTGTTTTGAGTAAATTGGAAACCTATTAAGAGACTGAAAGTAAAGTAAATTGTTGTAGCTGCCGATGTTTCTTTATTTTATATTTTTTATCATTTGTAATTGTAATTCATAAATCCTTCCGCGTCCATCATCATCATTAGGTCTTCAGTCCTGGAACTGGTTAAACGCGTACCATCCTTGTTTCCTATTCTAAACTAACCTACAGATTTCCCTGAAATTTCCAAAGTCTGCATCTATCACTATCTGATCTAGGTCTACATCTACCTCTTTTTTCCTATCTCTGCTTGTAATATATCACATACTATTCCCCAAAAATGCCTTAGAACGTATTCCGCCCTACTATTTATCTTTTTCCCCAGATATCCTTGTTTCCCTACTATTTCTGTAACCTATTTGTAATTATCTTTGTTTGTCCATGCTATCGTCCTCATACATCTGAAGCACAGTATTTCAAAAGGCTGCTACTGTTTTTCTGTCTGCGTTTCAGACTGCCCGTATTTCATAGGCATACTGTGCTGTGCTCCACACATATGCTTTCTACAATTTTCTTCTTGTTCTATGTTTGTTGTCTTTCCTCATAGGTGCTGTTTTTTCGTGTTAGATACAGTTCGGTCACCTTCTATTGTTTTACAGTTATATACCCTATTTTTCCTATCTTCAGTGGTTGTGAAGGGAGGTAAGCAGCCTGTGGCTGCCAAGTTCCCCCAACACTTAACCATTTACCGATTTAATATATTTTCCAATGTATCTTTTCGCACGGTCAACATTAGTTGCAGATATTTCGCAACCAACAACTAGTTGTTTATACTAATCATCAGATTTATCTGTGCTTATTTTTTCGTCATTAGGTTTTCCGTCTCAAAACTGGTTGGACACGTACCTGCACTTATTTATATTCTGAGCTAGCCTACATAGTTCCTGAAATTCTCACACAGCATGTGTATACAGCTCGTTCCCTTCTATTGTTTTCTAATTTTATGCCCTATTTCACCGAGATTCAGTGAAGGGAGTTAAGCAACCTGTGGCTACCAAGATCCCCCAACACTTAGACGTTTGCCGAATTAATGGTTTTCCTGGTTGGACACGTACCTGCACTTATTTATATTCTGAGCTAGCCTACATAGTTCCCTGAAATTCTCACACAGCATGTGTATACAGCTCGTTCCCCTTCTATTGTTTTCTAATTTTATGCCCTATTTCACCGAGATTCAGTGAAGGGAGTTAAGCAACCTGTGGCTACCAAGATCCCCCAACACTTAGACGTTTGCGGAATTAATGGTTTTCCTGGTTGGACACGTACCTGCACTTATTTATATTCTGAGCTAGCCTACATAGTTCCCTGAAATTCTCACACCGCATGTGTATACAGCTCGTTCCCCTTCTATTGTTTTCTAATTTTATGCCCTATTTCACCGAGATTCAGTGAAGGGGGTTAAGCAACCTGTGGCTACCAAGATCCTCCAACACTTAGACGTTTGCCAAAATAATGGTTTTCCAGTAAATCCTTTCACACTTAACATTATTCGAGAATATTGCCCAACCAATTCTTGTAGTTACTTATAATAATCATCATGTTTAAGCACAGTTATGTTTTTCGTCATTAGTTTATCCATCTTGGGATTGGTTGGATGCGTACCTCCATTGATTTCTATTCTGGGCTAGCCTACACATCTCCCTGAAACCTCTACAGCCTACATCTTTTACTATCTGTGTGCAGTAGTCTAACCTAGGTCTGCCTCTTCTTCTCTTTTTTCCAATCTCTGCTTCTAATATATTCCGCACTATTCCCTCATGCCGTAGTATGTGGCCTATCATCCTATCTCTCCTAATTTTTACCGTTTTCCACATATTTCTTTCTTTCCCTACCATTTTTAGTACCTCTTCGTTCTTAACTTTGTCTGTCCATGATATCTTCATCATACGTCTGTAGCACCACATTTCAAAGGCTTCTACCTTTTTCTTGTCCGCTTCTCCTACTGTCCAGGCTTCACATCCGTACAGTGCTGTGCTCCATACATATGTTTTAAGCAATCTTTTCCTTGTTTCTATGTTTGTGGTCTTTGAGCACAGTAGTTGCTTTTTCTTGTTAAATGTAGCACGACCTTGTGCTAATCTTTGTTTTATATCTTTTGTGCTTTTCCCATCTTGCGTTATTTGGCTTCCTAGGTAGCAGAAATCCTTAACCTCTTGTAAGTTCGTGTTACATACTTGTATTCTTGTTTTTGATTTATTTTCCCCACCTTTGCATACTAGAACTTTAGTTTTAGTTTTGTTAATTTTCATACCGTATCTCTCTGTTAGAACCGCTTCCATTTCATTAAGAGCAGATTCTAACTCTTCTTTACTAGACGCTAATACTGCTATATCATCTGCAAATCTAAGCATATCAATTTTTTGTCCTTGCATATTAATTCCAAATGTCTTCCTGCATTTGACCGTATTCATTGCCTCTTCTATGTACAAGTTAAAAATCAATGGGGATAGGGCACATCCCTGTCTCACCCCTTTCCTAATGTTTACTTCTCTACGTTCCTGCTCTAATTCTATTACTGCTGTTTGCTCTTTGTATAAGCTATGTACTATTCGTCTATCCTTATAACTCATTCCAATCTTTTTGAGTATTTCAAACATTTTTTTCCATTTTACATTGTCGAAAGCTTTTTCCAAATCTACAAACCCTATATACACGCTTTCCCCTTTTTCTATTGTTTTCTCCATTATTACTCTCAGAGCTAAAATAGCCTCCCGTGTTCCCCTGTTCCGCCTAAACCCAAATTGGTCTTCTCCTAGTATTTCTTCCGCCCGTTTTTCCATTCGTCTTTGCACAATTCTAGTTAATATTTTTGGCATGTGTGCTGTCAAACTTATTGTTCGAAAATTTTCACATCTATCCGCGCCTTTCTTTTTGGTATAGTTACTATGATGCTACGTTTGAAATCTTTGGGTATCTCGCCTGTCTCATACATATAGCTTACAAGTTGGAAGAGACGTTCTGTTACTGCTTGTCCAGCGGCTTTTAGAGTTTCTGCTTGCACCTTATCTGTACCCGGCGCCTTACCATTTTCAGACTCTTTAATGCTAATTCAAACTCATCTCTAAGTATAGGATATCCCAAGTCCTCATTTTCAATGTCAGATTCCTGTTCTAATGCAGTTAGTTCCTCTCCTGCATATAAATTCCCTATATATTCTTGCCATCTACCCACTTTCTCTACGTTTTCTATAATGACGTTTCCTTGTGCGTCCTTTATATTTTTGCTGTACGGTTTTATATCCCTAAAATTCATTCTAATTAATTTGTATGCTTCGTCTGTCTTTCCTATTTCCATCTTCGTTTGTACCTCTTTGCACTTTTCATCAATCCACTGTTCTTTGGCTTTCCTACATTTTCGAATAATTCCGCATCCATGAATGATTTATTGTTATTATACAATAGACAATTTATTTCGTGTTATAATACCTGTAATCTTAAAATAATAATTTAGGGAGGCATTAGTCGCTCTTGTTTGGTGTGCATTCGTGCTTAATCCTTAAACAATAAACACAATCGGAATTGTTATTTCTCTGACTAATTATCCATAATAATTATTGCTTTCTATTTGCTCAAAAACTAAGATCATCTAACCTAAGTTAAAATAATCTTAGTTATGGACACGTTCTTTTTACTACTAAGGAACTTAGATAAAGTTAGATCTTTTACATTCCCCTTACCCCAGATAAGGTGCCTATAGATCTACCTTAGATACTAACTTCCCTCCCTAAGTTTATATTGAGGTTATATTTTTCGTGTTGTGAATGATATAAATTTTTATTGCAAATTTATAAAGGCAACTATAACATAACAGTTAATACCAAGTTGATTCTTAACAAGAATTAGTTGATTTTAATATTATTTTCAAACCCTTTATAGATTAGTTAGCTAAAATGCCAAGTTGTAGAGTAGAATTTATTTAAGAAGAGCCTGAACGTCATTTGACACATGCGCAACCCTTGAAAGTCAGTGGCGTAGCGGATTTAATAATTTTTATAAAATTCCATAGAGTAAATATTCTAAAGTCAAGTTATATTTTGTTGGTGGTTTAAATTTACATGGCGAATACGCGAATAAGCAAGGCATAAAACACAAAGAAACATAAAGAAAACTATGAAAGCGTAAGAAATAAATATAGAATATTAAAGTCGCAAATATGAATTGACATTTAACAACAAATTGTCTACGCCACTGATATGCTGAACGAACACGCCTATTTATAAACAATGGACTAATCTGACACTGTTTTAGCCGTGTGCGCATGATGACGTACATGCTCTTCTTAAATAAATTCTACTATACCTTCTAATAATCAACTGCAAATGAAGTTAGGTAAGGTTAGATTTTCACCTAACCTAATTTTAAGCCATTCTTATCTAAGGTGTAAATAGAAAGCAACAAATGTCACAGAAATCGGATGAACTGGTAGGTTGATAAGATGTATGAGGTGTAAAAAAGACTTCCTTTCTAACAAACATTTTTTAGTTCAATAGTATTGTTAACTCAACGGTTTTACTTAAATCTTAGAAGACTATAACAATCTTCTCAATAGATTTGCTGGCTACATCTAAAACCTATTCTTCAAGGACTACAGGGTTAGGTCATTAGTTTTAGTTTAGTCGTTTCCTTTTCGCAAAAACGGTATCATTTATTTATGTATAGTTAAAATTTCAAATTCTGGTTATTTACTATTTTGGGAAACTAAATATTCTCAATATTGTTTATTAAATTACTAATAAGTTGTTTGATAATCACAATATGTAGCGGATCGCAACGCTTTGTTAGTGTTACCATACGAGGGTGCTCGATATGTATTCAGAACTGACAACACTAGTGTTGCTCGGTACGATCTGACGTTTCTAACCTAAAGTTTGACATTTTTGACGGTATGCATACTTATAACATTTTGCCATATGAACACTATTTGTTTTGTTTTGATTGAGTTGAAGATTTTGTCTCGACCAAAAAATAGAATTAACTCGTGAACATTTTCGTGCGATTTCCGACGTGGATTATCTCCACAACCGTGCCTGAATCAACTTATTTCAACTTTTGGGGAAGAAGCGTCAACTAAAACCACTGTATATCGTTGATATAGTGGTTTCAATCATGGTCGTAGTTTGCTAGCGGATGAATTTAAAGAAAGTCGTCCAAAATCGGCTGTTGTGCCAGAAAACATCGATGCTGTGTGTGAATTGATAATGCAGGATTGCTCATGTAACTTATCGTGAGATTCAGGCATCCTTAGGCATTAGTATGATTAGTATACATTCGATATTACATGAACATTTAGCTGTGAAAAAGTTGTGTGCGCGTTGGATCCTACATAATTTGACAATTGCTCAAAAAAAGAGTCGTGTCGATAGGTGCAAGGAAATGCTGAAAAATTACGATTGCGGTGCATCAAACGCAGTGTATAACATCTACACAGGTGACGAATCTTGAATTTATTCGTATGAAGCCGAAAGTAAACAGCAGTCGACGTATGGCTCTTCCAAGATAAACGAAATTTAACAAATGTTGTCCGCGCTCGAAGCACTTGAAGAAAATGGTTGCCTGTTTTTTTCGGAATAAATGGACATGTCACTACCGTTGCTATAGAGGATCGTAGAACAGTTAATTTTGCTTGGTATACAACCAATTGTTTGCCACAAGTTTTCGAAGAAATAAGAAAAATAAACTGACGACGCCGAATCATTCTCCATCATGACAATGCGAGTTCTCACACATCGGCTCAAACAAGTAACTATTTGAGAACTCAAAACATTGAATTGATGGGTCATCCGTCGTATAGTCCTGATTTGGCACCTAATGTTTTCTTTTTGTTTCCATACGTGAAGAACAAACTGCATAGATAACGATTTTAGACATCAAAAGTGGCGGTTGATGCGTTCAAAACCTACGTTTTGAAGATATCTCAATCGGAATGGAAAAATGCTATGAAAATTGGTTTCAACGTATGCAAAAGTGTATCAATCATCGTGAAGAATATTTTGAAAAACAGTAAAGAAGTTTTCACATATTAAGTTTTGTTTTTGTTACTTGTTCTCGATACATATCGAGCACCTCTCGTATTTTATTTTGTACGTACTCTTTTCAAAAAATTTTGTGTGCTACCTTGAAACCTAACTATTGTACTTCTGCGTCAAGTTTTACTTAATTCTTATCTGAAGAAAGACGTTTGTGACAACTAACAAAACAATTGACGAACTTATCCTTGAGGAGTTGGGGTTTGAATTTTGAAACAGTTCAGTAATTTAGTAGAAACGCTAACGAAGTAGTGTTCACATCGGTATATTTTAACATCAACATCGGCATGTAAATTTTATTGTGAAGTATGTCCGACTTTGGAAGTGACGATAGCATGATGGATCCTGACTATAATCCTTCGTTGTCTTCAGAAGTAACAGAATCAACGCAAACAGAGACAAAGAGTGTGAGAGTTCTGACAGTGGGTGATAAATCTAAAAATATTAAATAGACATTCTTAGATTTTTTCAAAAAGAACAGTGTTTAAAGAACTCTGCATTGCTATCTGCCAATCGTGTGCAAAGAAAAAATTAGACGTAAATACAAAATAAAAAATTCTTCGACGACCAGCCTGAGAAGATATTTGCAGAACAAACATCGAAAGGAATGGTTTTTCGTGTTTCCTGCAGAAGCCTCTACAGGCAAGAGGACGGACCCATGGACTTAGCGGAGTTGGAGTGCTTTTTAAATTCTTCACCAATCGGTAAGTGTGAATGATTTTCATGGGCGTAGGTGTATAACTAAAGCAAAAGCTTGGTTTGGATGCCAATTTAGCATTTTCGAGGGTGGTGTGGGGGGCATATCAGGGGGTTCTAAAGTTTAAGTCTTGGGGGATGATACTGTGTACTTTTCGTTTTGTTTTGTCTTATTTCTCAGCAACTCATCGATCGATTTCAATAAAATTTTGTTTATAAGGTTTATAAAATCAAAATAATTAATCCATGTTATGTAACTTAATATAGGTGTATTAAGGTATTTAATATTTGAGCATTTGATCTACGCCGCTTAATCCAGCTTAAGATTCCCGTATGACTCTTTAGTTCCACCTAGCCAAGCAGGTTTCGTGAGGGATTCTCAATCTCAATAATATGAAAAAATAAAAAACTAAAAAGTTAAAAATATCAAGTTATACTGTCCAAAGTTGAGATGTATATAAATAACTTTCAAATTTCTACTGATTTCAACTTTTTCCAACAAATAAAGTCAGCTTTTTTAGTTTCATTTTTTCGCTCTTTCGTTCATAGTTGGACGGAAATATTCTCCACCTTCTTAAAAATCTTACAAGCCAAAAGTTGAGGATTTTTAGTTATTTTCAAAAATTTTTACCAACAAAGTATAAAGTAAGTCGGATTTATTATAAATATTTATGGTTCCGGGTTGGGACCGTGTCATTTTTAAATTAAGGTCGACGTTTCACCTACTTTTGTAAGGTGCTTCATCAGGACAAGAAAAGAAATAAGTAATAAAATAATAAATAACAAAAATATAAAAAGATAATATTAACTAGACAAGTTAAAGTGTAAAGAGAAGAGTTACTCCTAAACTAGCAGACTCACTAGCCCATTCCAACCTAAAAGGTGTCTTGTGGCGAAGTAACTGCTGAAAGTAGCGAAAGTGGTAGTTTATATAGAGCGAGAACTTGATGCATGAGCGATCATGAATAGAGAGAAGTGTCGTAACGGATCAGTGAACGTCACGGTTCCGCTGTTGTGAACATAGGCTTGTTTTCCAAATGGGGGAAAGGTAGTAGCCATCGTTTTTGTTTAGGTTATTAGAATTTTTATTGATTTATATGGATTCTCTAATTTTTCTATTGGAGAAAAATGAAATTCTGGCATTGAGTTTCGTCTTGTCAAAGTTAATGGTATGGCCTGTTTCATGTTAGCGTTCGGCCACCGCTGAGCGATTGTACTGGCTTGTTCTTAAATATCGCTTATGCTCGTTTAGTCTAGTCTGTACTGACCGTCCTGTTTCTCTTATATATACTAAACCGCAACTGCAAGGTATACTATATACGCCTGGGGCTTTAAGACTATTTTCGGAATCTTTTGGGGTTGGTAATATTTGTGAAATTTTATTGGTGGGTTTATAGATTGGTTTGATGTTGTGTTTACGTAGAATTTTGCCAATTCGGTCTGTTACTCTGTGTATATATGGAAGGATTGCTAAAGAACGTGTATCAGGATTACAGCGTGGTTTGGGGATTCGTGTAGGATGCAGATGCCGGTTTATTACTATGTCGATATCTGAGTTACGATAGCCGTTTTTTATAAGACTGGTTTTAAGATGGGTCAGTTTATTAGATAAGTGTTCTGGTTGTGAAATTTTAATTGCACGGTGGACTGGAGAGTTGATTACCGATGATTTTTGTGAGGGATGATGATGTGACGACGTATGTAGGTATTTGTCTGTGTGTGTGGGTTTTCGATTTACGGAATGACTTAGTCGTCCGTTAGGTTGGGGTTCCACCAGAACGTCAAGGAATGGCAGAGTTCCGTTTTTTTTCAATTTCTATAGTGAACTTAATATCCTTATGTTGATTGTTTATGTGATCTAAAAAATTATTGAACGTTTGATGTCCATGGGGCCAGATTACAAAAGTGTCATCTACATAACGGAGCCAAGTTTTTGGTTTAAGGTGTGTGGAATCCCGAGCCATGGATTCCAAAGACTCTATGAATATATTGTCCACAATAGGGGAGAGAGGTGAGCCCATTGGTGTGCCCGAAGTTTGTTTGTATAATTGTCCGTCGAAGACAAAATAGGTAGAAGTTAAGCATTTTTCAATGAGCGTAGCCAGGTACTCAAATTCGTTTTCTTGAGGTAGGAGTTGTTGAATAATGGAGACAGTGTCTATGACAGGTGCGTTTATAAATATGGATGTTACGTCAAAACTGTCTAGTATATCATTAGGGCCTAGCTCAATATTTGCAATTAGTTCTATGAAATGAGTGGAGTTTAAAACATTGGTAGGAGTGTTACCGGAATAAGGTTTTAAGAAATTTGCAAGGTGTTTTGCCAGATGGTAGGTTGGCGAGTCAATTGTGCTAACTATTGGACGCAGAGGGACATCAGGTTTATGGACTTTAGGAAGGCCGTACAAGCGAGGTGGTTTAGATTCGCGAGGTATTATGCGTTTTTGTATAGTTTTGGGAATATTAGGGGATTTGATAAGTGCTGAAATTTCTCGCTCAAGCTTTGAAGTGGGTTCTTTTGTTATAGGAGTGTAGGAATCGTCTTCTTATAATTGTTTGATCTTTTCTTTGTATTCTGTACGGTTTAGAATCACAGTCGCATTACTTTTGCGTGCAGGGAGTATAACAATTTTTATTGTTTGTTCGTAGGTGTTTTAAGGCCGTCATTTCTTGCTTTGTCACATTTTTGTTAGAGTTTTGACATGTCGGAGACATTTAGTTGTTTCAAAGCGAATTAAGTTTGCATCGTTTTGGGGTAGAGATCGGATCGCTGATTCCACACAGCTAATGATTTTCTTTGCGGGAATTTTTCTGGGTGCAATTGAAAAGTTTAGTCCTTTGGACAGGATATTTAGTTCGTTTTTCGGATAGGATATGTTCTGATCGGTTTATGACGGTATTTGACGATAGAGTTTTCGGGTAAGATGTTTTTTCAGGGTGTGGAAGGTTCTTGGAAAGTTGCAAGAATTTGCGTAATTGGGTTTTTGTGGTGAGTTCGGTGGTTTTTGGGCTTGCAAGTATGAAATTCGGCCAAACAGAGTCTAGTCATTGTAGTTAAGCGTGGCGGATAATGTTAGATGGAGCTGTAGGAGTGGTTTAGAAATATTGTCTATTTCTTTTCGAGTGTTGGAAATTCGTTTGCGAAGGAGTGAGAGTTCTGCTCTGTGAACAATTTTTTGGCTGGAATATGTTTTAATGTGGTATTTTATTTTAAGGAAATTTGGAAATATGTCAGAATCACGACACCGTACCAAAAAGGTGAGTGTACAAAGTAATTTTGCTAGTGAGTGTCTAAGGTTACTGAAAGTTTTTGTTTTGTTTACAATATCCTCCCCGTATAGGTTTTTGTGATATTGTCGGAGGTTTTCACGGCCGGAGTCATTATAAATATTTATGGTTCCGGGTTGGGACCGTGTCATTTTATAAATTAAGGTCAACGTTTTGCCCACTTTTGTAAGGGGCTTCATCAGGACAAGAAAAGAAATAAATAATAAAATAAAAAATAATAAAAATATAAAAAGATAATATTAAGTAGACAAGTTAAAGTGTAAAGACTGACCCATCTTAAAACCAGTCTTATTAAAACGGCTATCGTAACTCAGATATCGACAGAGTAATAAACCGGTATCTGCATCCTACACGAACCCCCAAACCACGCTGTAATCCCGATACACGTTCTTTAGCAATCCTTCCATATATACACAGAGTAGCAGACCGAATTTGCAAAATTCTACGTAAAAACAACATCAAACCAATGTATAAACCCACCAATAAAATTTCACAAATATTACCAACCCCAAAAGATTCCGAAAATAGTCTTAAAGCCCCTGGCGTATACAGTATACCTTACAGTTGCGGTTTAGTATACATATCAGTAACAGGACGGTCAGTACAGACAAAATTCCATTTTTCTACAATAGAAAAATTAGAGAATCTATAGAAATCAATAAAAATTCTAATACCCTAAACAAAGACGATGGCTACTACATTTCCTTTATTTGGAAAACAAGCCTATGTTTACAACAGCGGAACCATGACGCTCACTGATCCGTTACGACACTTCTCTCTATTCATGATCGCTCATGCATCAAGATCTTGCTCTATATAAACTTCCACTTTCGCTACTTTCAGCAGTTACTTCGCCACAAGACACCTTTAAGCTTTGAATGGGCTAGTGAGTCTGCTAGTTCAGGAGTAACTCTTCTTTTTACACTTTAACTTGTCTACTTAATATTATCTTTTTATATTTTTATTATTTTTTATTTTATTACTTATTTCTTTTCTTGTCCTGATGAAGCCCCTTACAAAAGTGGGCGAAACGTTGACCTTAATTTATAAAATGACACGGTTCTAACCCGGAACCATAAATATTTATAATGAATCCGGCCGTGAAAGCCTCCGACAATATCGGATTTATTAGTTTCGTAATTTTTACAATATTTTAAACCAACCTTAGAAAAGTTCAATATTCTTTTAAGTTAGTAGCTTAATAACTTATAGGGCTATTACAGAGATCAATTTTAAAAGGTTTTCCGCAGTAGGAAGGACCCCCTTCCCATAAAACTCTAGTTGTGTCAAACTATGTTGGTTGGTATAGGGAGATGTTGAACGTCTGTATCTGCAAGCAGATTGGTTACTATGCCGGGCACAGGTTACCTGCTTCCTTATTCATGGTTTATCTGCCCATTTTTTGTATCTTCCATGCTTTAATATGTAATAGTATTGTAAATCTAAAAAATTTCTTAAAGGCTACCACAGTCAATTTCTTTGGGACTAAAATCTGTTTCAATTGAACTACTGTCGATCTAGTTTGCATGCATTTGTTTTTCCTATTTTCCCACAGACCCTTTACTTAAACAGAAGACAAATTGGAATTGGACCGCTACTTCGTCGTCGACTGGGTGGCCTCAAAATATTTGTCTTTCACATTTTTTTCAGCTGATGTGACAAAAACACTTTTAAATCATATTAAAGACGGATAAAAGTTACCTGATCAAAAAACATTAAATCAAATGTTTTCATTCGATACGAGCATTTGACATGACAGTTTTGCAAAAAAAAAAAACAAATAAAAAATATCTCTTACTATAGATGGAAGGACGGCGATAAATGGAAAGTTCTATTATGATATAACGGCAAATCTAGTAGATTACAACCGGGAACTGCAAACACTAGTACTGGCTAACATACGGGGAAGGACATTGCTACACGGAGATAGTCAAACGTCCATTGTATCACAGTTGACAACGCCGCAGCCGATACGACACTTTATGACTCAATTAAAAAACCTATTTACCAATTTTCGACGACATTAATCAACATTTTAGATGCTGTTCAACATATGCTGCAAACCATCTCAATGAACAGTGAGGATGGCCCAGACCCAGAAGATTTAGGGGATAAGAATGAGATAGGAAACGAAGACGATGATGAAACCTTGGAGGTGAATATGTCTCAGCCAATGGAGTGGTTAAAGTTAGGAAACCCTTTAAGAAAAATAAAAGAATCAGATCAGATGAAGATCCCTTTCTACAGCGCTTGCTAAACAGCAGGGGCATCTTCTGTAATGTCTGTAGTTACTCGATGGAACTTTACCCAAGAAATGCTAGAGGTTGCTATTAACCTTAAAAAAGGCATAATGCGCTTCCTGTGTAGCAGTGGTACAACGTTAGGCACACTACATTTAATTTTCCAAAGCTCCACCTGAAGGTACTACATTGGTCAGGTAGCCAGTTTTGTTTTACTTGGAAATTCGGTCTTCTGCGCCCCTTCAAAAAAGTGAGAGACAAGATTTTGGAACACTACAAGAGAAGGAACAGGGTTTTTGGAACAGTGTTAATCTTGGGCCGATAGCACAAGCTGGAAGCGTTTGACCTAAGTGGGGAACAAGGGTCCTTAGCAAAATCTAAAGAGATAGTGAAAAAGTATGGAAGAACTGCCAGTCTACAAACAGCTAAATCTCCACCTTCTGCACTGTCGGAAGAAGATAGTGTTGGAGATGATTTAGACTTAAGCATTTTGTTTAAAAAAAAGCAATTGACAAAAGAGGATTAAGCAATGAACTGAACAACTACTTGACAATACCTCGATGCGGCAATAATGAGGATATTTTGAACTGGCGGAGAATTCACGAAGCGAGGTTTCCAACCATGTGTGCAATGGCTAGAGACCTTTTCAGCATCCCTGCCAGTGCCTGCAGAATGTCTTTTCTCTAAGCCGGGAATTATTATTCGAAAACATAGTAGCATACTAAACAATGAGTCGCCCGAAGTCTTCTTTGTCTTAATTCTTGGTCACAGAACCTATTTCTAATTTAGATATAGACCTGTCATCAGAATTTAGTATTATCTAAGCATTATAGTGAAAAAATATTTTGTAAATATTTGTTAATAGCGACTGTACTGTCAACTGTTATTTTATTAAATAAATAAATAGATAAGTGTGTAGTCTAATGATTATAAATATTTTTTCTAATCGCATTTTTTTGTGTTTTTATTTCATTCTGCGATTATAGAGTGCTGGTCCTGTAGGATCAGGAGGCACAGGGGAACTTAAATAAAGCAAAATTACAGGTTTCTGAATGAGGTAGTCATAGAGATAGGGTGCATTTAATAATCGATATTAGATCGGATCGAATCGAATCGAATTCGATTCGATTCGATTCGATCTTCGATCCGATCCAGTAATTTTATCTGGATATTTTTACGACTCGATCCGATCTGAACGGAAAGATCGGATCTAGATCACTTCTAATTAAATTTCGGAAAGTTTGCAACCATTGTATATAGATGATTAACATATGTGGCGATCTGTAAGTGTATGTTCTCAAATATTCCCTCTGTTAATACTTTTCATCAATTCCTTATATTTGTGAATGTATTAAATATAACTATATTTTCCTTTATACAGGTAGCGAATTTCCTTATAACTCACTAGCTATAAACTCTACAAGTTTGAACGTCGTAACTATTATCCACAAAATGTACATTGTTCTGCAATGAATGAATAATTTACTTGCAAACTTACAAAAGTTGACAGAAAGAGTGGGTAGCTCGATAGCGAAGTTTTGTTAAAGTTAAAGTAGATGGGCATATACATATTTGCTGTCAAATTGTCAAACGTGTAATTTAGCAAGCATGAAATTGAATTGTGGAAACGAACGATAAAATAACGATTGTCATTCGTATGTTATTTTAAGGATTACAAGTAAATTAATTCTTAGAAGCGTTTACAATAGTTGAAAATATAAAGTTAAACAGTGTCAAATAATAAAAATGCAAATAAAATTCTTAAAAGCCTATCTTCATACGAATACCGACAGGTCTAAGATAAAACGAAAGTCGATCAAATATATCTTTTATAGTACGGATAAAGGCAAGACTTTAATATGCTAATAACGATATAGATTATATATGAAAAATTTTAAAATTTGTAAAATCAAATAAATATACATTTTTAAACAAAGGTCCGACTGTATTTCAGAAGCAAGAAAGACAGTAATATATATCTAGAGCATGCATAATATAATTTAGTAAATTAGAAGTACTTAAAATTGATGAATCTTCATACACTAATCTGCAGTCCTTAAGAAACTGCATAAAACAAACTTCAATTGTTCCCGTTGCAATTACAGCTAAGATTAACTTTAATTATCGCACAAGATGTAGCTTGCAGATCAATTCCCTTCCGTCGTGTATATAGTACAATCTATGGGTTTTACTGCGATTAATCTTCGAGTACTTTGTATTGTGGTATGCTGCGACAGTTGTAGAGTTTTGCGAGCCGGGTTTGAATATTGTACCTACGAGTTACTTCTTAATAACAGCATTATTTCCCAAAAAAAACCCGCCACTTATCAAGTTGTATTGCTTTCCATTCGATTGTACCCTGGCGAATATTCGTTTCGTTTATTAAGTTTAGTTTATTCAGTTTATCATTTTAAAGTATCTGTTATCAGTTGATAAGGTGCAAGTATTTAATAATTATTTATTTTACATTTAGCATTTTGCTTTATTTGAGTTGTGTACGAACTTAGTTAACGTCGCTTTCGTTCGGTAGTTTAATTATAGCGAGAATTACAATCTCATTACCGATAAATTTTGTATATTGGTAGGCTTGATTTCGTTATAGCTTCTGTTTGCAGTAGCTTATATAATTAGTTAAGGCGGAGAAACTGAAAGGCGTGCAGTTTTTACATAACAGTTCAATAAATTCGCTTTCGAACATCTTTCACATTGTGCACAAAGGTGAAAATATCATAGATTGATGTGTTAAGAGAAAGTTTTTTTGTCCAACATAATGCCATAATTCGTGCAATCGGATCGGTTACTGACACCGATAACCAAATTGAAAGGAAGGACGCGATTCATAAATGGTTGGATACTAACTTTTTACTAATAAAAATCGATGTATTTAAAACTTTATCCGATTAAATCTGCTTCATCCCGAGCAAGTTTACTCGTTCCTCCAGATACTTTTAAATCAAAAGTGACTACCGCTGCTTACTCTCCCTACTTTTGAAGGGGCTGGTTGCTTACTAGAATGTTTTATTGACCGCTCTAATAGTTTAGTTCATCTAAATGACGAGCTATCAGCCATGGATAAATTTTCATACCTTCAATCAGTACTTAAGGGTTCCACATTGCTTACTATTAAGAACATTGATGTTACGGACGCCAATTACGCTCTTGCTTATAATAAGCTCAGTGAAAAGTATCGTAATATTCGCCGTATTACAACCACTTGGGAAAACATTGTTAAATTTCCCAATTTGTATTCTGACCATCCGTAAGGTTAATAAAAATTAGTGGAACCTTTGTCAATAACTTGCAGAGGTTTAAGAAATTTGATCTACCTGTAGAGGAATGAAATTTTATTATGGTACACACGATTCTGGACCGTCCTGATGTACATACGGATGGCAATTTTGAATTGCATCAGAACCCCACGTGTATCCCAACCTATACATAGCTACTTGTTTACTTAGAAAAGACTTGTAAATCGTTTTCAAATTTGTCGATCAATCATAAAGTCGATTTAAACAAAGTTATTCATTTTAACATGCCCGTGTCTCACTTTGTTGTTTTCATGTTAGTTCATACCAGTCCTAAGTCATTAAATGTCCGCTTTGTCATCAAGATCATAGACTTTATCGTTGTAATGGTTTCGCTAAACTTTCCCCACAAGATCGCTACACATTTGTTAAAAACCTAAACTTTGTATCAACTGACTTAGTACTTTGCACGTTTTGAATAAGTGTAGATCCACTATCTCTTATTACCAATGTAATGAACGTCATAGTTAATTATTGCACTTTTATCACATTTCACCTAAGCCCGTTACTGCTACTAGTAACAAGACTTGTTTGAGCTCCGCTCCCGCTGTTTTTACGGTTTCACCTGAATTTCCGGGAAAGTTGCATCAGCCGTATGAATACGAACAGACAGTTATTCTAGATTTGAATGACGACGGGAATTCATACTATAGAAACCGATCGAGAATCAGTACGGAATTTTTTTTAATTGATTGCGTTTAGTTCACATTCATGTATTACTACACGTTTAAAAATATCTGTCAATAAATAATAATGTAAAACTATAACGTAGCTAATAAGACGAGCGAATGACCAGTGTTAAAACCTGTTTTAAGCCTATAACAAACTATCTTGAAAGTTGAGTTTACGTGAAGATTATTTGAGCAAATAGTGGAACTGGATTTTGATGAGTGGCAGTAAATTCCAGCAAGATAAACTTTAATTTAAAAAGAAGAATATGATCTGGATTTTCAAATGGTGGATTAAAAGTAATTCAACGACACTGATTTGGATTTGGAAAAAGAATGTATAAAGTTTAATAGAAACATGCTTACGATAACAAAAGAAAAGGACAATCAACAAGTTAATGGTAAATCATTGTTTAAAATTTTTTTAAAGACTTTTGTGCCAGTTTATTTACTTAAGTGGGTTAGATTAAATAAGAATATGGTACCTAGATTATTTTTTTTCTGTAAGTAAATAATTAATTTTTTTAATGAGGTCGTATTTCGGTTAAAATTTGGCCATTATTTGAGAATTCAGCGAATGTATCTGATCAGCTACGTTTGATTAACGAGGTAAGATGGATTATTAAAATTATTCATGCTCCTTTCTAAAGTAAAATTCGTACATAGCGTAATTTACATAAGGAAGGTTTGTGAAATACTAATAATAAAAGGAGATTTAAAGAACTTTATTTTAATATCTAGTAGTTATAAAATATTAAGATGTGCTGAAGATATTGGATTTTATTTGTAGATTTTAATGCTTTTATGTAAGTAATATTTTTTTGGATAATGTGTGTTTAAGAAAGATGTATGTAGATGTAGCAATTATTATTTGATAGATTGTTTGTTAATAAATATTTGATGTCATTATAAGCTTGATGCTAGATTCTCGTTGTTTCATTTAGACTAAGCCAGCAAGGTAATTTGGGCATCTTCAGACTATAATTCAAAGCACTTTTACTGAAGCTCTACGTCTGGACACAACATTAGCGACTATCCACAGCACTTTTATAGGCGTCACAACCTGGTGCTCGATTAAGCCGCTTGAAAATTAGAGTTTTTGTCGTGTAGAATTTTGTAGCAGTTCTTTCTGTGTAGTATATCTGATTGGTTTTCACAATGACTAGCAGAATGAAAGAAATTCGTGCGGGATTAAGAACTGAAGGGGTGGAAATTGGTTCTCAAGAAAGTGTCCATTTGGAGGACCCGAAAAGAGGATCCGGAGGTAAAGAAAGAATACAGTTTAGGAGAGACTCAGGTATCTAAAATGATGATCTTTTGTCATTGAATTTAAATAAAAATATGCAAGAAATGGTGAATAGAATGTAAAGAGTATCAAGAAAATGAGTGAAAAAGGCATGAAGGAAATAAAGGAGAATATAATGGAAATGAGTGATAAACATGAACAAAATATAAAAGGAATGGGCGAGAAGTGTATCAAAGAAACGAATGAGATATCTGATAGGATTATCCAGGATATACGGGCGGTATTTGGAGAAAATTTTGCAAAATTGGGGCAAAATTTAATATTAGAAAGCGGGAAAAAGAAGAAGAAGAAGAAGAAGAAGAAGAAGAAGAAAATTTAAAGATATGGGTGATAAATTAACCGAAGACTTAAAACAGGCGAATAAGGCCATAGAGGAAATGAAATTTGAAATTAGGGGATATGGATTATGTGAAAGAGGAAATTGTGTTCAGATATAATCTTATCAAGAAGCGCGTGAAAAGGAAACTAATGAAAGAATTAAGAATTTAGATGTAAAGGTTTATGAAATTGAGGAAAGTTGCCAAGCCGGATTTATAGCAATTGGAAATGACTTTGGAAATCTTAAAACAGATTTAGGAAAAAAAGATTGAAAATTTAGAAGATAGAATGACAAATATTAATGTTGGGGAACCTATGAGGTGGAGTCAACTAGTGTCTTATTAGAACCATATTCTAAATTTTATAGAGATAACAAATGAATCCAAAAATATTCCTAATAGTGTCAAAACATTAATACAGGGTAGTTGGGATGAGCAGGCAAAATTGAATATAGCAAGATCTATGTTGGAAGGAAGTGAACAAATTTCGTTCGGAAAGTGAATTAAGCTCATTTAAAGATCTTGAAGTTAAATTTTTAAAACATTTCGGTTGGTATAATCAACAATTTAAAGTAAGGAATAAATTGATAATTGGAAAATACAGCTCTGATTCAGATATAACAAGGAAGGTATATGCCATAAAAAATTCAGTGTGTCAAAACAACGAGATCCTCCTCTAGAGGATAAAGAGATAATAAAATATCTAGCTAGATATTTTGAGGTTAAAGTGAAACAGTGCAGCGCCTTACAAAGCATCGTATACCGGGATGTATTCTTAAAATACTTACAAAGATGTGATGAAGAAATAGATAAAGCCAGTAGGACGAAGGCTAGAGCTAGCAACCAGACCATAACTTTTTCAGGTACCAGAAAAGCAGAGAACTTGAACGTTATAATGGCAGAACTTTCAACCGGGGAAATGTTAATAAGGCCAATTGGGGCCAGAACAACGCAATCAGAAGAGACGGAGAAAGTGAAAGTTAGTTCCGAACGACCGAGTATAGGAGCATGACCCGAGAAGATGAGAATTATAAGAATGCACAGGGGATAGTTCAACAAGAGAAAACAACAGAACATACGCCGAGATAGTAAACAGAGGAGGATCTTCAACTGTAAGGCATGATTTTCAGTAATAGACAGATCAAGTATATCCCTCGAAATTAATCAGTAGCAACATCAAGGTGAATTTGTAAAACTTGATTAAGAAAGTGAAGAAAATTTAAATCAAAATTTAATACTTATTTTAAACTTAAGTGTAGAAGATAAAATTATTAAAGTACTAATAGAGCTGAAGCATCGCTGATTTTGGAGAATTTTATTAAAGAAAATATTCAAAAATTAAATAATGAGTTGGTAAAGAAACGGAACTTAGTAGCACCGAACAACAGAAAGTTCCCGAGTATAAACAGCATGGTTGTACCTGGATTGGCGATGGAGCCGATTTTTGGGATGAACTTAATTGATAAATTGAAGTTGCGAATAAACGTAAAGGGTAAGATGATTATATATGGTGAAGATTATATTAAGTGGGATAATGAAGTAGATGCTGAAGCCGAAAAAGTTAATTTGAATCAATGTGAAACAGAGGAAGAAGTAAATGAAATACAAGAACAAGTAAAGGAGGTACAGGAAAAAGTAAATAAAATAGAGGATGTAGTAAATTCAGCAGAGGTAAAGAATATTGAGGATTCGGGTAAGGCAAAAGTTGAAGTAGAGTCAGCGTTGATCGAATATTCTGTAGATAGTGAGTGAGAAATGAAGATTTAAACATTTCTACAAGTTACGATAATAATACAAACATTTTTAAAAAAGGTGAGATTAAAAATAAATTTAATGAGGGTAATTTAAATTTAGATGAGGGGTATCAGTGAGAAATTAAGTACTTATGTTGTGAGTCATGTAATTGTAATAAAAAACACGATATTAATAATAAATTAGATTTAAATATAAAAAGTACAAATCAGAGTAATATAAACAGTATAATTGCACAACGTCGATGGATAGTACCAGAGCGAGTTTCGGTAATAAGAAGGTTTTTCGAAGATTGATTTAAAGAATTAATTTTTGGAAAAAATCTATAAAGGATCTTCAGTAGATGGGTATATTTAGCGATTGAAGGAAGTCCTTTCCTTTTGTTTTGTTTATGGGCACGACAGCGTTAGTGGTTACTATGAGGAGTATCTGGGACCACTTAATAAAACCTTTATGCGGTATTTTGTTAAGATAGTTATATTTTATGTGAGTTTTGTTGCAATATTTTGTGAATTTTATGTATTTTGAAAGAATTATTTTCGGATAGAACTGGATATTTGATATAAATTTGTGTAAATATAAGAGAATAAGAAATGGAGGATAATAACTAAAATATTCGAGCGATAAAAGAATGGAATTGGGGGAAGTTAATTTTAATTTAAGATTTTATGAAATAAAAAAGAATTATTTGAGAAAAAGGGACACTATAAAAAGAGAATTTGCGTGTGTATTATAATTCTAATGTAAATAAATGTATATAATAGGTAATTAGAAATAAAAATAGAAAATTACTCATCAATGTAAAAATTTGGCGCTCAACGTAAACTTAACGAGATTGATTTCAAATTTGGGGGAAAATGATATGATAAGGGGTCATATAAAAGTCATTAAGCACCATACCGTGTAAATACAATACTCCAAATCTAGAGAAAAACAAAACAATTTTTCATAACTCCGTAATCGAAAACAGTCTCTACATTGTACTCAAGTGTAAAAAGCCGTAATATAATAAGCTTTATCTATATTGCATAATAGTATCTTTAAATAATACATAAGTAGAAATCTGTGAATTTTCTCCTAACTACAAATACTCGTAATTAAAAAGCATTTAAAACCATTTAAAACGCGTATAGAATGTAAGTTGCAAACCAGTGTTTCTAAAATGCTCATCTTTAAAACATTAGTTAAAAGTGCGTTCAGTTCATTTTATAACAAGATAGAAAATTTCATTCCATTAAAAGTATTCAACACAAAACACATGCAAATCGTATATTTCACATTGAAAACTGTATTGCGTTTTTCGAGTTTATCCATTATACAGATTTATCGAAGACCAAAACCCATAAATCAAATTAGATAACTAAGAGTTGACAGCATATGAGTTAGCCAAACAGCAAAAAGGGAGGGAGTGAGGAAGAGCGAGGGTGAGAGAGGGAGGTGATGTTGGGGAGGGGGGAAGGGTAAAGAGAGGGGAAGAGAAAAGAGAAGAGAGATCTGTGTCTTTATGTACACAGAGGCTGACGGCTAGATATCTTTCAGCTTTCTGCGCTAGCCATTTTGGACGCTGGCTGAAACCGTTAAACAAACAAAATCCTAAACCTCCAAGAATTCCAACCAAACCAGACAAACACGAACCTTTAAACCCTGAGTTAACTCTTAGGCAATGTTGGTTTTTCTGTATTCATGAACAAGTCTTAATGTTTATGGACAAATTCGTCTACTAACACCAAAATAGCGCACTCGTATAAGGCCACATTTGAAATAATCAATTTCCATAATCACACACTATCAAAAAAGCAGGAAATATTATTAATTGTTAAAAAAAAACATAGTTACTTTTTTTACTCAGCAACTATAGAAATGTATACATGTTTAAATTAAAATTTACAGACAAATAATAATAATAAACCCTTGCTCAAATATTATTTCTATTCTATATGGGATTTTCGTGATTATTTTTTCGGAAAACAATTTTATAACTATATTGGTTAAACGAGTTTACAAGATATTTAGCGCTTGGTCGCGTTGGTTCTTCTCTGCCAAATCGGACAATTACAAATCCCTATGATGAAAAACGTGCTTTCCCTTTTTACGTGACTGGTAGGTAATTGGAGTGTAAGATTCCTTTAATAGAATTGTTAATATTTTCAACCCGGATTTGTACTCAATATTCTTCGATTTTTAGGACTAAGGTTTGCTTGGTTGTACCATGGAAACTTACGTTATCGTTACAGCGTATTTTATCTGGATACCGTATTATATGTAGGTCAAGTTAGAATGAGATGGGCAAGCATTGAGACTTTTAATTTATGTATATAGCAACACTAAGGACAATCTCGACGATCAACCACATGCTTAGGTAAAGGTCCAGAAAGTAAAACATAATAAATGCGCACTTGCAAATTAAATATGGGACTAGTAATGTTGGTTGCTTAACTGAAATATTGGAAACTTAAAACAATGAAAGTGTGAAATACAGAAAATACTTAAAGTACGATACGGAACGTAACACATTGCTATTTCTACATTTTTTTATAGTGGAAAAAAGTTGCAGTCAGAATTTCTTAATTGAAGAAATCACTGAAAGATGATCTTCGTATTTCAGTGGGACGAATTGTTTTTTTCAGTTGAGGAAAACTCCCAACTTTTATGTTTCTGTGGTAGATATGTTTGTCGCAAAGAAAAGAGGGAAGGATCAAACTGACATTCAAGTCCATTAATCAAATTATGTATGTTCTACTTTGGGTTGTTAATTGAATTATTACATTATTATTAAGTAACCTTTACTGGTAGAAGTAACTATGAATATGTCTTTGTTGTGTGAAGTTAGTGGAGTACTTGAATTTTTTTTCTACAATAGGTTCATCCTACACGTTTTGTGATCCAGGAATTGCCACTGGTATGTATAGGTTTTCTTTATATGACATCGATTTTTGTTACCAATACATTGAAGACCGGTAAATGTTTTTTTTTCCATATTTGATTGAATTTGTGAATCGTTGTTGTTGAAATTCTGTAGTGAACATTCAAAGTTATTCACGCGTAGCTTTAAAGTGCAAAAATATCATCCATATAGTGAAACCAACATTTAGGTTATATGTAAATAACCCATTGTATAGTATTCTTCTCAAAGCATCCTATACAAAAGATGGGAATAATAAGAATTCTTAAAATCCCCATAGCAAAGCAGACAGGCCTGCGGCTATGGTGGATTTTCTACTCACAGCAAAACACAGCAATTGTGTTCAGTTAAAATTGGTTTTGCTTACTACAATTTACCATGCGCGTATACGGGTGCAAGCGAATGAAACCTAAAAAACATGAAGGTGTCGACCGAAGGGAGGAAGACAAACGCTTAGACAACAATTGGTATTCAACAGTTAAGACGGTAAAACAAAAGCCACTCATCATCACGCATGGATGATTAATCGATCGGACATTCTGAATCAACGATATCTACAAACACAGCTGCAACTCCAATAATATATTCAATTTAAAATGAGCTTCATGGCCAATGTGGTACCTTTGAGTGGAGCATTAGAAAGTCGGGTCGGGTGTAGGGGGCAATGTACCCTGTAGGCTCCGTGGATCAGACAGGTTTGTGTATGACTGTTGATCTCAAGGTCTTGGTTTCGGTTCCCGACACAAACTGATTGAAAAATTCTGGACAACCTTTTTTCACAAACATAGGACCTCGTTCGGATGAGATATATAATGTATTCCCGTGTGTGTTTTGTCACACACATAAAAATCCCTACCTTGCTTGAAACAGCAAGGGTTGGCAAAATTCAAAATTTTCAGATTAAAAAAAAATCGCTTCTTACCAATGTAGTACCTTCGAGAGTATTGACAAATCAAATGTAATGTAGACTAGAAAATCTTAGCAGTTAGTCCCGTAAGTTTGCTCACTGAAATGTTACAAGGTCAAGCGGGTTGATTTTCAAACAGCAAATAACAAAAAATGAAGAGAAATGCATATGTTAAACTACAATTTTCGAATACGTTATCATATTAATAGAAAGTCATAATATTGAAATTGATTTTCAAGTACTTTCTTTTTAGAATAGAGATTAAAACTTGTTGCACCTGAACGCATTAAAAATAAATTGAAATGTAGGGATTGATTATTATTAATTCCCTATTGTTGAATTATCCGTTGATAATTAACCGTTTTGCAGTCTTGGTAGCACGTAACCTTTGCCACTTTTGGAATAAAGTATGGTTTAGTTTAAGTTTATGGTAGCAGTTGAGTTTAACATTGTTTTCGGTAGTAACCACAGTGTGGCGAAAGGTTGAGACCTTTAAATAAATTTGTCGAAATTTTAAGTTTTTAATGTCCATCAAGAATTTGTTATCCAAGTCATTAGTTACTTTTAGAACATTTTAAAGCTGTTTAAAGAATTTATTTTCGATCAAAAGAAATAAACAAAGATACTCTCTTGCGTAGCAGTTTCCGTATTTTTTTCAACTGTACATATACTGCCAAAACTTGGAAGTGTACACTTTGTGTGTTTGATAGTATCTCACAAATGAAATTGCAAACAAAACACGTCATGTTTCAAAACATGTCAGTAAATGTGTAGCCATCCTTTCCAATAAAGTAAAATATTTTTCCTATTTTCTTGACCGTTTGTCGAGAAAACAAATTAAAAATAGGTACAAATAAAACTGTTCAACAAAAACGTCTTCTGAATTTTCCGCTTGTTTTCTTTAGAGGCGGCTGAGAAAATAGTGGGGAAGCTTACTCTTTGATGACTCCGCACTTTCATTGGACGAGTTAGTTTATAAAGGTAGCTCCTTATACTGGCACACCCTGCTGCGCAACTGTATTTTGTTTGCAATACTATTTAAAGAGGTGTCAGGAATTTCTTCTATACACTTTTCGTAACTTTCCACTCAGTGTTTTCATAGACGTCTGAGACGAAGCAGAAAGAATTATAATTCTCATATAAAAAAGTTGTATAACCTACTACTAAACTAAATTACATTATTAAGCTCACTATTTAGCACATCGCGTGTGTCGAAAAAATTCTGAACTGTGAAACTGTTCTTGGGTGATTATCTACTTCAGTAGCCATCTTTTGCATCTGAAGCAGTTTAAAAAAATTTGTGAATACACGTTTATTCTAAGAACTTTCCATTGAAAACTGTGTGCTTTGTTTACCAAGTGCATATAAAATAGTCTAAGACCAAGCTCTAGACGGAAAAAGATATCTGCGTTTTCGAACTTTCATTATGTACCCAGCGTAAATTTGAAATAAACGTTCAGTAAGGTAAACGTAATTTATATGAACGCTCTTCTGGTAAACGCTTTTCATCGATGTGCGCATGTGAATATATTTTCTTAGCGCGCTTCAGTTTTCAGATAAAAGCAGACAGTTACAGTACGGGAAATACTCAGTAGAAGAGTGTGCAACTGGAAAGCTACAAATTGCCAGGTATCGTGGTTACGTAGTGAGGATACGCTCCTTAGTACAAAGCTACAGATTTTTCTTAGTCTGCTGTGTAAGTTTGCTGTTGCTGTATACAAGAAGAGAAATAATAAAATTTGGTGTCACTATTTTGGAGAAGTATATATTGTGCAGAAGAAGTGCATTTGCCATTGCTATACTTTTTTTGGTCTATAATACGCGAACTCTATTGAGTTCGCAGAGAAGTAGAAAAAGGCTTTTGTTAAAATGTAAGTGTATTCATTTTATTTTATTGCATGCTATATTATGGCTTTATGGTTGCGTTAAACATAAAATGTTTTTAACTCTTCTGAAATATGGCAACTAAAAAATTTAAACTTCATAATTTGCTAAGCTAGTTGCAAAATACCTATTTCGTTTCTGGTAATATTTATGAAATATACTTCTAATCTGACTTAATAAAACTAAGAATATCTGTTGCTGGATCGGTAAGACTAAGAAAAGTAAATTCTAATGTCGTTACTGTAGGAAAGAAAATCAGTTTTTTGTATACATAATAAAACTGTATTATGTGTTGCTTCGGCGAGACATTAAATATTTACATTATTGTTAATAGAAAAATTTGAACTTTATTACTTTTAATTTCAGTGTCAGTTTTGACCATATTTTAATGTGAAAATGCAAGAAATTAAACATTAATGCAAAGTGAATTACCTTCATTTAGGTTACTGTGTTTCAATCAATTAATTGTATCTAGTTTAATTTGTATTCTTTCTTTGTGTATGCATAATTTTATAATCGTGATCATTTTATACTGTTTAGTGCAGATAAATAAATGAAGAACCCATGAATATTTTTCAGACATTTCTAAAGAAAGGTACAAAAGAATAAAAATTTTATGTCTATAATTTTTGAAAGGTCTTCTAATAAAGATGATCTTTCTGATATCTAAGCCGTTATAGGATACCGTCACATATAAATATTGTAAGAAGTAACTTTTGAACACGTTTTCACGATATTTTTTAAAGCTTTAAAAGAATCCATTTCGTGGTGATCTCTGAATTTTTATCATTGGTAGCGTAGCATAAGCACATTTAGGATTTGTCCAGCAAAACTGTTCAGAAAATAGCTGAAAATAAGGTAATACGTTTAGGAATTAAACATGCACCATAAAAATAGTTCAGTTTGTGGCTTGATGGAAACAATGAAATAACGAAAATTCATTTCTTGTACTTTACTTTGAGTTTTGATGTTTGTGGAAAATATGAGTAATAAATAATTATAAAAATTTTGTTCTGTGGTGGAACTTTGGCTATCAGTATGACTAATGTGATGTTAATAGGTTTCGGAAATTATGCAGACACCATTATGAGGTTTAGTGGTCGAGGCATTTCATGTTGATGTTACGCCGCTCTAATGGTCTTATATACCCATGAGCTGGTGCGTTAATCTAAAAGGAATCCATAGTTTATGTTTTGTAAATTGATGACCCGACGGTGAGTAAAATCATTTGGCAAAAACTTTTCAGACAAATACTTCCTTGTTTGGATGGGAAGTTAAGTTTGGGGTCCTGTGTGGAAGTGTTGTCGGGTACGTTATAGCTTCCTACCTTAGGTTGTCAGCGGTTTGGCTAAATTTTTAATTTCCAGGTAAGAAAAACTCGCCTCCCGGCCAATCTGATACCTTCAGGTGAAACACTGAATAATTTAAATATACTGTAGTATGAGATTTCTCCCTCTTCAAACTCTCCCTTTTCTGGAAACTTATAATTATTGAGTAATCGGTTTATATTTTGCAACTCCGAGGCAGAAGCATTTTCGTAACCGTTGAAAGCTCTGTGTTCATTTTTTACACTGTTTAGTTACCAAACCGAGCTGCAATGTCACGCTTTTCACAAGTTTTCTTATTTACGGAAGTTGGGAAAAGTTAAATTTCTGGTTTCTGTAGCAAGAATGCTTTATATATGATTGTTTTAGTGTTATGCAATTGTTCTATGGTGGATCAATAATGATATAGACAGGAAACGGCACTCAATATCACTACTGTAAGCCAATTATTAAATACAGATATTGGGTAATTGCACAAGGCAAGTTAATTATAATACGCTATTAATTAATATGGTTGCGTGCATTATTTAGATTTGTATATCTCTCCTATTATCATCATCCGTCCGGGTGGCAAAATTGGTTAGCGCATCGACCGTCAAAGCCGATGATACAGGTTCGAATCCTTTGCGGGACCTTATATTTTCAATTTTTCAGTTAATAACTCGATTTGCACTGTTCATTTAGGCTTTGCATAGAAGTCTAAGTTACTATTATTATTATTATTGATTAATATTATATACATATATGTATATATATATATATATATATATATATATATATATATATATATATGATTAAATAATAACTTAAATTTTTATGCAAAGCCCAAATGATCATTTCAAATCGAGCTAGTAATTGTAAAATGGAAAATAAAACACCTTATATTTTTCATCTGTAATACGTTAGTATTTATCAATTTACCTTGTGTGTGTGTGTGTGTATATATATATATATATATATATATATATAAATTTGCTGTGATATACTCCTTTGAATGCGGGAACTGGGTCCTTTCAACAAAAAAATTCTAGTCCCACAGATTGGGCGTCATAAACGGCTGTGATCCTCTTTTCGCCTCGGCTGCTCACCTAATGTTATAAACCTCCTCATTCATAAAAAAAACAACACATTCCTACCAAAAACATCAACGTTAACTCTATTTACATCAATATTCAGAATACATAAAAATTTCAAAATTAAAACTCAGCATAAATTTCAGTTTTAAAAAGAATTTCAAGATTAATTTTATTATCATTTTAATGTGCATCCAAAATTAAAGTCCTTGTTGGATGCCTACTAATTAATATAACAATATAAGCAGACCGGAGTCTGAGTATAAAGGAGCATCTACCACCCTTTACGTTAATTAACCAGGTTTGTCTAATTGAGCTCAAAGACATACCCAAAGTTTCATCATATTCCCGAACATCAAAACAAAATACCCCTTTTTACTTAAACAAGCAAATTTCATCTTAAATTAAACTTTTATGGTTAGAACAATTTCACTAATGTCCATTTAAAGTAAATCAATTATAAAGTCATTCAATACACACAAAAAATGTCAAACAAAATAGTATAATTTACCTGAAGGTTACTGTCCTCGTAGCTTCAAAGTATCGTTTCTTTAGTTAATCACACCATTCACCAGGATTATATTTACGGCTTCTGATTCTCTACGCTTTTAAATTTTCTCCATCACCATCCATTCAAAGTCGTTTCTGGGCCTTTCCGGAACTCATCTATGTTTATCTGACCCTTGTTTCATGGATCCAGACACGTATTTGAACCATTTAATTATTAACACCCCCGAAAAATAGCAAAGAATTCATGCTTCTGTCACCAATATACGCCAAAACTGCCTACTTTTGTGTATACATTCGTCGTTGTAATTTTTGCTGATTGGTACAGTGAAACTAAATTTTATTACCTTGTATCTAAGTGCACTGAAGTACATTCATGTTAGCACGTAAATAACAAGCTATTTTGAATCACTAAAATATACTAGCAAACTTTAAATTATTTAATCAAACTAAAATGCACGGTTTACCATCTTTAATCAAGTCGCGTATGTACGAGCTTTTAACGCATCGAATCGTCAAAAGTCTAAGAGAGCTTGTTTATCTTGATCTCGGTATATATAGCAAAAAGCCTGTCTGTCGGTCGGTTCCCCAAAACGGGTAATTCTAAAGAATTCCTCATGCTCTGTTCCCAGTCTGTCGCTCGCACGTCGATTTTTACGAATTTTCACTCGCCCCATTTAAATCTCAGAAAATTTCCACCCGGCACGCAAGCATGTCCGAGAAAAACTAATTGATTTTGTACAGAAATTGTTGTTCTACCTCTGATATTTGCATCCTATTTTTAACCAATTGTGACCCCGTGACGTTGCTTAAATCCCGCCTTTTACAATATGTGTCTTTGCTTGACGCATTTCTCTTTCCTTCTCTACCGTGTTCTTATTGGTGCAAATTGATATTCTTTATTATCGATTATTTTAGTCCACATGGAGTGTGAAATACCCAGCTTTAGCAATTCTCGTAACTATTATGCGACGTTTTCCCAAGATTCTTTGAAACATTAATTATCTGCAAAATTTACGCCGAATGAGCTTTTAAATAAACCCAGGTGTTTAAACATACTATTAATTCTCAGAGCCTTATTCCGTGGTATTTTAATCTTGGGTTTTACAAGTTTCTATAGGTATTATATGTTATTAACGGTTTAATTAACTCCAATTAAAATTGATTTCTATCCTTTTCATTTTAGCGAATACAACTTAAATATTAATTATTATATGTACACTTTGTTTTACTACCGGTTACTTAAAATAGGGTTAATTAATATAAACTTTGCACGTAATTTCTCTTTGTTTAGGAATAATTACATTACACGCAGAGCTTTTCAATACTGCTTCTTTTGATATAAAGCGTCTTATAAATAATTTAAATTTCTTATTTTACTGAAACAACCGAGTTTATTTATGCTTCATGGTTTTAATAACGCGTATTATTTAATGAAATTCCTTATACACGGTGATTAAAATTATTTGATGTGATTATTTAATTTTCTACCCTGGTCTAAATATGAGTATTTTCCCCTATTTGAATACAAATAATCCCACTTATTCGAATTCAAATATAAAGCATTTAGACAAAAATTACAAAAAATTGCCTATCTCTCTACCCTTATCTATCTAACTTACCTACTTTGTTTCCAATCAAAAAATATTTACACCTATCCTATATCCCTATCCTATTCCTAACTCTCACCTCATTCTATAAACTGAAATTATCCCTAACTTCATCCTACTTATCCATCTAATCCTATATACATCCTATATGCCTATCCTATTCCTAACTTTTAACTAATCTTTACTATACTTCACTTCCCCCTACCTAATCCTATATGCCTATCCTATTCCTATTCTATTCCTAACTCTCCACTAATCTTATATGAAATATCTATACTTAACCTATCTTATTTTCTTCCTACGTTTACTCCTTATTCTCATCTTAAACCTATTTCTAATTATCTCCCATATTTATCCTATATCTAGCTCTATTTTCTATCAACACCTACTTCTACTCTTCTATATACACCTATTCTCTATTCTTATCCTATTTAAATTTTACTATATTTTACACCTATTTCTCCTGTGGTGCTGGTTCTCCGGTATAAGGGAATAGTAGGTTGACGTGAAACCGTCCCCTCTCATTTTCCGTACCCACTTCCCTTAATAAATACGTGCACTCCCCTACTACTTCACCTATCTCAAAAGGTCCCTCATATGGCAAGTGTAGTTTAGCACATGTCATCTTATCTCTCTTCCCTACTCTCAAGCTTTTACTACTACCTGGTCTCCCACTTTAAATTTTACCCTCTTTCTAATTCTTGCGTTCATCTTCCTTGTATATTTTCAGCTCTCTTCCTTAACCTCTCCCTCACATCTACCAAAAGTTGTTGGAATTCATCGTCCCTAGGCACAATTTGCCATGGTCTTTCGGGATACTGTTGCTTGATCAGCATGATGGGACTGGTTTCTGTCACGGTACTAGGGTTTCATTGATAAAAGATTCAACCTTGGACAAATTGTCCTCCCATAAACGATGATTCCTATGTGAAGCTAAACGCAAAAACTTAACCGTCTCTTGAATATATCGCTCAGCTGGATTCGCTTGAGGATGCCTTATGCTACAAAACACCACTTCAATGTTTTGCCTCTCCCAATAATCTCTAAATCTTTGATTATTAAAATAAGTAGCATTGTCTGCTAATACCCGTTTAAAAGTTCCTACTTCCTACAAAATTGTTCCAATTTCTTGTTTGTTCCGACTGTGTTACAATCCCGAGTGGGATATAATTTGGTAAATTTTGAAAACACATCAGTCACAATCAGCACATGTTTGTGTCCTTTTGTACTTCGGACTAGATTGCTCAAATAATCAATAGCAACTAAGTCCAGGCGATTTTGTACGTGTATACTATGTACCACATCCTGACTCGTACTATTTTCAGTGCTTGGTCCTGGTTGTCCTACTACAACCTGTGCGTATGTCCTCCTTGTGTTAATATCCGTGTCCCTGTCTCTATTCGGCGTGCTGGTCACAGTCCTGTTTACCTCCGGTAAACTGTTCTGTCGCGTGTAACTAGGTCTTGGCGTCGGTCCCCTAGTCGCACTATTGCTCCTGTATTCCTGTCCTCGTCGTTCCCAATTCGGTCGAAAATTTCTGTTGTAGTCAGGCCGTCTCGGATAATTCGGTGTCCTGTTGTCAAACCTAACTGTGTTAACGTTTCGTTCTCGTATCTCTCTTGTCCGTCCAACACATACATCGTCATATCTCTGTAAGTATTTCAAAAACGTCTCCCGTTCTGTGATGTTTTGTAAGGCCACGTGTTGTCTAATTTCCAGTTCAAAATGTCGTGATAGGTACTTGATTATCTCTCTGTCCGTCAATGGTGGATTCAGTTGTTTGGCCACACTGTATTTGCGGATGGCATATTGCTCCCTAGAACCTGCAAACTCTCCCTTAAATTTTCCTGTAATCAAGTCGTCCCTAATCTGATCCTGTTTGTGATCACTCCAGTAATGTTGTAAAAATTTGTTTTCAAAGTCCTGATACGTGTCTATGTCCTGTCCTACTAAATTGTACCATGCCTCCGCATTGTCCTTTAATAAAGCCTTTATCGTATTTAGTTTAGTCTGTTCGTCAAATAAATTTCCCACTAGATTTCTTACACTATTAATAAAAATTTGTGGATTTACCCTGTTATCGCCATAAAACTTCATGTGTTGGTCCAATGATACTCCACCTGTAGAAAATCTGGGACCATCCCCCGTTAAATTTGACATGTTGTATTTGATACTACTAACTTCGCGTTCTACCCTGCCTAACTGATCCCTACACGAGTCCGTCACTTCAGTCATTTTATATTAATCTCTTCTTCACAAAAATGCGTACTTCGGACCTTAAATGTCCCATTTCCTGTCGAAGACCTGTAATATCACGCTCATTCTTTTCAACCCTATTTTCAACCTCCCCATTTTACGGTAAGACTATTTTAAATTCTGAAACTTCTTTATTCGTCTTGTCTATTTTCTCACTTAGGGTTTCCTAACTCCTGTTAATGTCTCATTCATTCGGTCAAATTTCTTATTCGATTCTTCACTCATCCTCTCTAACATTCTCAATATCATCTCGTTTCCTTGATCCCCGATTCCGTCCTCGACTGATCTCTACTGCCTCCAGCTTCTTCCATTTTCGTATTTTTTCACACAATGCACTATCGTCACTTCCAATTTCCACTCCTTGACTCCTTAACCACTCTTTTCTCTGCATACGTTCTAATCACTCACACACACTCTAAAATACTCTTAAATTTATACACACACAGAAACTCTCTCTCAGATCGCCAGTTTCCTGGAATAAAATAACAAAATTTTATTTGGAACTCGAGCTCACGTTGGGCGCCAAAATTTGCTGTGATATACTCCTTTGAATGCGGGAACTGGGTCCTTTCAACAAAAAATTCTAGTCCCACAGATTGGGCGTCATAAACGGCTGTGATCCTCTTTTCGCCTCGGCTGCTCACCTAATGTTATAAACCTCCTCATTCATAAAAAAACAACACATTCCTACCAAAAACATCAACGTTAACTCTATTTACATCAATATTCAGAATACATAAAATTTCAAAATTAAAACTCAGCATAAATTTCAGTTTTAAAAGAATTTCAAGATTAATTTTATTATCATTTTAATGTGCATCCAAAATTAAAGTCCTTGTTGGATGCCTACTAATTAATATAACAATATAAGCAGACCGGAGTCTGAGTATAAAGGAGCATCTACCACCCTTTACGTTAATTAACCAGGTTTGTGTATTGAGCTCAAAGACATACCCAAAGTTTCATCATATTCCCGAACATCAAAACAAAATACCCTTTTACTTAAACAAGCAAATTTCATCTTAAAATTAAACTTTTATGGTTAGAACAATTTCACTAATGTCCATTTAAAGTAAATCAATTATAAAGTCATTCAATACACACAAAAATGTCAAACAAAATAGTATAATTTACCTGAAGGTTACTGTCCTCGTAGCTTCAAAGTATCGTTTCTTTAGTTAATCACACCATTCACCAGGATTATATTTACGGCTTCTGATTCTCTACGCTTTTAAATTTTCTCCATCACCATCCATTCAAAGTCGTTTCTGGGCCTTTCCGGAACTCATCTGTGTTTATCTGACCCTTGTTTCATGGATCCAGACACGTATTTGAACCATTTAATTATTAACACCCCGAAAAATAGCAAAGAATTCATGCTTCTGTCACCAATATACGCCAAAACTGCCTACTTTTGTGTATACATTCGTCGTTGTAAATTTTGCTGATTGGTACAGTGAAACTAAATTTTATTACCTTGTATCTAAGTGCACTGAAGTACATTCATGTTAGCACGTAAATAACAAGCTATTTTGAATCACTAAAATATACTAGCAAACTTTAAATTATTTAATCAAACTAAAATGCACGGTTTACCATCTTTAATCAAGTCGCGTATGTACGAGCTTTTAACGCATCGAATCGTCAAAAGTCTAAGAGAGCTTGTTTATCTTCATCTCGGTATATATAGCAAAAAGCCTGTCTGTCGGTCGGTTCCCCAAAACGGGTAATTCTAAAGAATTCATCATGCTCTGTTCCCAGTCTGTCGCTCGCACGTCGATTTTACGAATTTTCACTCGCCCCATTTAAATCTCAGAAAATTTCCACCCGGCACGCAAGCATGTCCGAGAAAAACTAATTGATTTTGTACAGAAATTGTTGTTCTACCTCTGATATTTGTATCCTATTTTTAACCAATTGTGACCCCGTGACGTTGCTTAAATCCCGCCTTTTACAATATGTGTCTTTGCTTGACGCATTTCTCTTTCCTTCTCTACCGTGTTCTTATTGGTGCAAATTGATATTCTTTATTATCGATTATTTTAGTCCACATGGAGTGTGAAATACCCAGCTTTAGCAATTCTCGTAACTATTATGCGACGTTTTCCCAAGATTCTTTGAAACATTAATTATCTGCAAAATTTACGCCGAATGAGCTTTTAAATAAACCCAGGTGTTTAAACATACTATTAATTCTCAGAGCCTTATTCCGTGGTATTTTAATCTTGGGTTTTACAAGTTTCTATAGGTATTATATGTTATTAACGGTTTAATTAACTCCAATTAAAATTGATTTCTATCCTTTTCATTTTTAGCGAATACAACTTAAATATTAATTATTATATGTACACTTTGTTTTACTACCGGTTACTTAAAATAGGGTTAATTAATATAAACTTTGCACGTAATTTCTCTTTGTTTAGGAATAATTACATTACACGCAGAGCTTTTCAATACTGCTTCTTTTGATATAAAGCGTCTTATAAATAATTTAAATTTCTTATTTTTACTGAAACAACCGAGTTTATTTATGCTTCATGGTTTTAATAACGCGTATTATTTAATGAAATTCCTTATACACGGTGATTAAAATTATTTGATGTGATTATTTAATTTTCTACCCTGGTCTAAATATGAGTATATATATATATATATATATATATATATATATATATATATACAGGGTGTTCCACGAGAAACCAGACAAACTTCTAAGGTGGTTTCCTCTCATCAAAATAATGAAAAAAGTTCATATAAACAATGTCCGAGAATGCTTTGTTAGCGAGTTACGGCTAGCGAAATATTTCGCCCGATTTTCTGGGAAAGGACGGAAATAAAGCCAAACTGTTTTTTTTTTATGGCGTTAAGTTAAAGTTTATTGGATTTTATGTAAAATGAACTGAAAAATTGAATAAAACAAGTCCCAGACCTCTAGGATCACCCATTTCTGAGATATCAGACAAAATACGCAAAATTCGACTTCAAAAACCATGCTTTGTTTAGATTTGAACTACATTAACTTCGTTAAATTGGTAATAAACACGCAAACTTTTTAAACAAAACTTGTAGTGAATTTAATTCCTAAGAGAATGATGTAAAATAAGCCAATAATAAACAAACACAAAGTTTAAAAACTTAATGTTTAATTAAATCAACAACACATACGAAAAATAAGACGGAAAATGCAATATCTGTTTATTAAATAAACGTTCTACGTAAAAACAAAACATTTTAATTGCTGATTCTTTTATTCCAATTTCCATACCTTACAAATCGAAAATAATTTTCTTGATATTTATGCACAATCTGGCGCGTTTAATGAAACCACGTGTAGCCTTTCCGATAATATCTCGGTCATTCTTAAGTAGTTCACAAGCGTTTAAAATTCGGTTCAATAATTCTTCTTTGGAATTAACTGGTTCTGCGTATACAAGATGTTAAAAATACAGCGTCAATTGAAATGCCTTTAGTTTATTGAAAATCGAGAGTTGGCAACTCTGCTGCAACAATACCTGAATCCAAGTTATTGTACAGCCGTACAACGATACAGCTGTCTCAGTAACTAGTTTGTCATCTGTCATTTGTGCAGTGTATGTGCGGTTTGTATTATTTGTACTTTATTCGTGTTTTTTAACGATAAGGTGCCATTAACATTTTCAACTCAAGAGTACGTAGATATTGTTTTCGTCTATGGTTTTGCCAATGGAAATAGTCGGGCAGCTAAACGTGAATATGAAAGACGATTTCCGAATAGAAGAACACATACCCACGAAACATTTGCATCGGTTTTCAATAACTTACGAACAAATGGATCCTTTCCAACCGTTATTTGTTGGAGTGAACGTCCTGTAATACAGCCTGTACGCGAACAAGATAATATCATTGACATGATACTGCGCAGTCCTCAACTTTGCACTCGCGGTCTGGAAAACATTGAAAGAAAACAACTTTTATCCGATCTATGTATAATGTGGTATAATTGGGGATCGGTTAATTGGCCCATTTATTTTTGAAAATCGTCTTACTGGTCTTGTGTATAAAGACTTTTTAGAGAATCAACTACCAGTTCTGCTTGAAGATGTACCACTTGAAAGAAGACTTTAAATGATATTCCACCATGATAGCGCACTGACACGTTATTTACAAAATGTTAGAGAGCACTTACAGATAAGTTTTCCGGGCAGATGAATTGGTCGAGGTGGACCAACTAATTGGCCTCCTAGGTTCCCCGATTTAAATCCCTTGGATTAATACTTGTGACCTGTGGGGTTATTTAAAGCAACTTGTATACGCAGAACCAGTTAATTTCAAAAAAGAATTGTTGAACCGAATTTTAAACGCTTGTGAACTACTTAAGAACGACCGAGATATTATTGGAAGGGCTACACATTATTTCGTTAAACGCGCCAGATGGTGCATAAATTATCAAGAAAATCATTTTGAACACCATTTGTAAGGTATGGAAATTGGAATAAAAGAATCAGCATTTAAAATGTTTTGTTTTTACGTAGAACGTTTATGTAATAAACAGATATTGTATTTTGTCTTATTTTTCGTATGTGTTGGTTTAATTAAACATTAATTTTTAAACTTTGTGTTTGTTTATTATTGGCCTATTTTACATCATTCTCTTTAGAATTAAATTCACTACAAGTTTTGTTTAAAAAGTTTGCGTGTTAATTACCCATTTAACGAAGTTAATGTAGTTCAAATCTAAACGAAGCATGGTTTTGGAGACCGAATTTCGCGTATTTTGTCTGGTATCTCAGACATGGGTGATTCTATAGGCCTGGGACATATTTTATTCAATTTTTCAGTTCATTTTACATGAAATCCAAAAAATTTAATACCTAACTTAACGCCATAAAAAACATGTTTCGGATATTTAACACTACCTGTAACTTTAAAATTTCCATGCAGTTTTGCAAGGCTTCTACTATCAAGATGTCGGCGGTGGGGGTACTTCGCTTTGTCTTAAAATCGTTTTAGACTATAGAACTTCCATAGACTTCAATTTCAAATTTAATTTTAAATTCTAGATTTTGTGAGTCTAACTCCAATCTTAAAATTGTTTTATTCTATGCATTAAACTATAAACCTACCATCTTTAAAAAATATACTTTAAGTAACAACTCACTGTCAAACATGGTCTGTTTTAGGTTTGAAATTAATTATGTATTGCTTTTAACTATAGACAAAGACGTGCTTCTTCATGAACCTCAATAAATTCTGACTCTCGCATGCTACGTCCATCTGCTTTTATATACAATTCCCGTTTTACGTCATTCTTTTCCTGAATGCTCTCGTCTGTTCTCGAACATTCTAGGATACATCAAATGCTACTCTCATGGGTTTTAATATCTGCATATGCGATTTAATTTAAAAATTCGAACTTCTTATTAATAAGAAATCTCAAATTAACGCTTTTATGTAGAAATTGTCAAAACTCCTTTCAGATTTAAAATACAATCTTTCCGTTATTAAAATATAAATAAAAATTTCTTATAGAATATTGCTTTATTTGTTAAATTTACTTAATACACATCTATACACTGCACTTCAAAAATATGATATCAATGCAAATGACAAAATAAATTGCTCTCTTTTTCATTTTTTCGATTTATACAAATGAAACCAGTGTCACACGCTATAATATGTCTCTGCTAGATCTGTAAGCATAATGTTTTCCCCCAAATTAAAATAGAAAATTTGAAATCAATATCGCTATGGCGCTCAACGTGAAGTTTAAAACTCATATTAATGAACAATTTTTTATTTTTATTTCTTATTACCTCGTATATACAACCCTTTATATTAGATCTATATTAACCCAGATAATTCTCTTTTTATAATGACTTACTTTCAAACAATTTAAAAGTAAGATTCAATACTTTTACATGCTTCTCAAAATTAAAATTAAAGTTTTCTCCAATCTTCTCTCCTGCACAGACAAATTATGTTTACATGAAATTCTCCTTTTACTTTATACGAATCAACTTATAAATATTTATGGCTCCGGTGTTCGGACCGTGTCATTTTATAAATTAAGGTCAACGTTTCGCCCACTTATGTAAGGGCTTCATCAGGACAAGAAAATAAATAAGTAATAAAATAAAAAATAATAAAAAGATAATATTAAGTAGACAAGTTAAAGTGTAAAGAGAAGAGTTACTCCTGAACTAGCAGACTCACTAGCCCATTCAGTTCAGGAGTAACTCTTCTCTTTACACTTCAACTTGTCTACTTAATATTATCTTTTTATTATTTTTTTACTTTATTACTTATTTATTTTCTTGTCCTGATGAAGCCCCTTACAAAAGTTGGCCAAACGTCGACTTTAATCTATAAAATGACACGGTCCCAACCCGGAACCATAAATATTTATAATGACTCCGGCCGTGAAAGCCTCCGACAATATCACCGAATCAACTTCTTTCAAAACATAAGTAGTACCCTCTATAGCTCTCTCGACCACATACGGACCTACATATGGCAAATGTAATTTTGCACAAGTGTGCAAATGTCTTTTTTCAATTTTAAGGTTTTTGATGACAAACCTGTCTCCATTCTGATACATCGTCCTTTTTTCACCCTTCGCTTCATTTTCCTAACATTTCTGGGCTCTTTCTTGTGTTATCCAAATAATGGAATAGCTTTATGAGAAAATGAAGGAATAAACATTTTGTAGAAATTCGTTACTTGCAGAAAAGTTCTTAACGTCCTAACATTTCTCGGTCTAGGATACTCGAAGCTTTCAAATAGTTTTATTTTTGTTAATAAACATAACCTCTTCGCTAATCTGATACTCTAAACAGTTTAGTCTGTCTTGGAAGAATTTTCATTTCTCTAAATTCAATTTTAACCCTGCCAGATTTAATTCGAATAAATCCTTTCTAAATGAATAAAATGCTGCTGAACATCATGACTTATAGTGGAACCAAATTAATATGGTCCTAAAATACACTGCATAACCTTAACTAATGCTGATGTGCTGGTAGCCAAACAAAAGGGGGACAACTTTGCACTGGTAAATACACCCTTCTACCGAGAAACCTGTGTACCTCTTTATTTTTTTGATAGTGGAATTAACCAATATGAGTTTTTCAGATCTATTTTTGAAAATATTTTTTACGACCCCACCTAGCCAAAATACTATCCCTTGAGGGTGGACAATTTTATTTTGATTTAGTGCGCTGATTTATTTTTCTAGCATCCAAACATTCTAATATAGTTCAAACAATCTAAAATCCGATCTACGTCATAGATGTTATTAATAGGCGTACCAACATAAACCAATATTTTTGTCTTTTTCTATCTTCGACAAATTTCATGCATTGAGTTGGTCAAAAATTTAACGTTGCCGACTACTCAAACAAATTAGTGTTCAATTAAAATAGGGATATTCAAATCTTGATAGCTGCTTTTCGCGCTAAATTCCCATGCGTCTCAGGGACGCATCATTAGGGGTTCCCGCTTTCCATGGTTTAGGTCCGAGGTTCGTTGCTCAGCTAGGTCTACTTTTTTTAATTTATATTGCATTCTTTTTAATTTTTCATTTTCTACTATACATAGGAGGAGCAAACCAAACTTTTATTGCCGATGCGGTCTGGAATATCTAAATTATCGCCTACATTTGATAAAGTGTATGCTGCATTTACTGAAAAAAGCCTAAGTTAGTGTCTCTTTCTTTTAATTTTATCGATATTCAATTTTTAGCATAGTTTCTGTGTTTACTTTATACTTTAAGAACTGTCAAACGACCGACATTTACAATCTTGTTTGTCTATGTGTCACGAAGCATTATCGACGGTAACACCACAAATTTGGAATAATGCTGTAGTTGATTGTCACAAATTAGTTCCTGAATGTTGGGGTAGAGAAGTAAGATATGATACTGGAGACGTTGCACCTCTTGTTATTAACGTTAATGATGTTGACAGTGGAGACCTAAAGGCGGCTCCGTGGCGTAGTGGTATGTGTGTGACTACTACGCCCTAGGTCCCGGGTTCGAATCCCGACACGGTCCGCTTGAAAAATGTTAGGCGAGCATTTTTCGCAAAAATACACCCTCGTTCGGATGAGAGGTAAAATGGAGGTCCCGTGTGTGAGTGTTGTCACGCACGTTAAAGATCCCTACCTTGCTTGGAACAGCAAGGATTCGGCAAAATTCAAAATTTTCCAGGTAAAAAAAACTCGCTTCCTGGCCAATGTAGTACCTTCGGGTGGAGCATTGGAAAATCACATGTAATGACAGTGGAGACCAAAGCAGCGGTTGGGACTCTGAAGACATTGCTTAAATGTTTTATGTATTCCATATTGTGCTACATGTCCTCTACTGTAGATGTCTGGCTAATAAAATAAACATATTGTTTTGACAAGTGCATTTCTAATACTGTATATAATTGATGATGTAATTGAATGTAATTGAAAGGCACCGTAATAGGAAGAGAAAAGTTATTCTAAAATCAAGAATATCAAATTTTTGATTTAAGAACATATAAATTCAAGTTATTGTTCTTATTGCTAAATCGGTAATATTTGCGTGGGGTTTTTATGTAAAAAGTTTTTAATATTTAAGTTAAGTATTCCTAAACATTTTTTTAAAATTTTGCACGGTGTAAGTTCTTCGATATAGTCTTGAAAATTCCCACACATCATATTGCAAGTGGTAATGATAATAGTACTTCTTTGATATTGTAATTTCTACTTTCTTGTGATATAATAACACAGTTTGAAACACGAGAACTTTTTATTAACCAATCATAACACTCTAAATAATTCCAATAAAAATCGATAATATTATGTAACCGCTAATTGCTAATCGTGCTTGTAGTTACAACATTTTAATATTTTCATAGCGGCAACGGTGCTTCTACATTACATCATAAATATTGATAATGCACATCGGATTTTAAATTGCTTGAACTATATCACCATCGCTTTTCCTTACTACAAATAAAGGATTCACAAAACGCGTATTTGATTTCTCTATGAAACTCTTATTCAACACTTTCTCAATTTCGCTTTGGAAACTTCTAACTTATGCTCGTAACCTGTAGCAATTCTCGACTCTATCTACTAACTCAAAATATTTATTTAATAATGACTCTACCTTATTCCTTACTTCAGCTGGACACTTAATAATTGTTTTCACTTCTACCACCTTTATTACCTCTTGCTGAAACATTCAAATTAATATAGTCATTTTCGACCTCAATATTATCTAATTCTCTGCGTCAACTGCAACCGCAACTTATCTAGCAAATCCATCCCAAAAATAGCGTCCATCTTTAATCCAGGTATAATAATAAACTCATGCTCAAACTTCATATATCCTAACTCACACTTCAGAACCACCATACTATTTATGCTTGCGAACTTTCTCTTGTTCGGCGCTACCAAGTTAGGTTTTCTTACGGGTATCAATTTATTAATTATGTTGAATATTATTTTTAATAAAATGTTTAGAAGTGAGCGATGCTTCAGCTTTTGTATCTATACGTACTTTAATTATTTTATCTTCCATACCTAAATTTAAAATAGATAATAGATTTTTATTTAAGTTACAATCATTTTTTAACCAAATTATATAAACTCGCGTTTATGTTTATATTGGTTAATTTAACCAGTTTGCTTGGTTTGTTTCTTATTGAAAATTTTGTCTCAAAGTAGACTGTCTTAACCGGTTAACAGTTTCTGCGTACTTACAATTATTTACTCTTCTTGAATTATTCTGATGGTCTACTTCACTTCTTGAATTTTCATTATTGTTTATACTACTAATTTCCTTATTTACATTACTACGTTCCAGAGTCTTAGTATTATTATTCCTTTCCACTTCCCGTTTTGGTGCTCTGATAACTATCAAACTTTACCGGATGGTTCTTAGACTTATTCTCCGTTCTCCTCTGTTGATCTATTTTTCGTATCTTTGTAAATATTCTAAGAATGCATCCCTGTGTACAATTTTTTGCAAAGCTATATAATGCCCAACTTTTGCCTCAAAATGATTTGTTAAATACTTAATGATCTGCTTATCTTCCAGTGGAAGATCTAATTATTTCATAACACTGAATTTCTTTATAGCATATAACTCCTTTGTTACATCTAAGTTAGCATTATATTTTTTTATAATTAAATCATCCCTTACTCGAAATGTTTACTTATTTCCAAGAATTGTTTTAAGAATTTAAATTCAAAATTGTTAAACATCTCCAAGTTACTTTCTATCAAACTAAATTATATTTCTACACTAATTTTAAACATTTATCTCACTATATTTAATTTATTTTGTCCATTAAAGCGTATCTGCACTAAAGCCCTGATATTATTTAAAAATATCATGGCATTTAATTTATTATAGCCATACAGTTTAAAATATTCCTCTAATGTAATATTACTTTCACTCAACCTCATGGGTTTACTTAGATTGTGTGAAATATATTTACAAAAATTTTTTACTCTATCCTCTAAGTTCTCAACTTTGTTTACCTGCATGACAGCTTTCCTCAATTTTGTCTATTTTTCACTTTTACTATTTTTTACCATGCATCTCTTTGTCACCTGATTTCTGATTTGACTATTTGCACAGTGTTCTCTTGGACATCTTTTGTATTTCCAGATTTGTACCAATTTACGTCTAAATTCTAACTTCATTCCCGCTATGGTCTTATTGGTGTCTTAAGCCCAAAGCTAATTGTTTGCTCATATCTTTCATACTTTTTTCATTTTTCTCTCTTCAAGCTTAATTTTTCCCTTAATCTTGCTAAATTTTGTCCAAACTCCACTCGTAGTTCCTGGGTATTCTTATCAACTCTGTCGCCCATTTTCTTTATACTTTTTAATTTTTCACTCAATTCCTTCATCTTTTATTTCATTTTTTCACTCGTTTCTTTCATGTTCCACTTAAACGTAAGAAAATGACCATTATTCTAAACTTCTTGATTGTCTCCTACATTTACACGCTTACTCTGATCTGCTTTTTTTTACTTGCTCCTCTTCTTTGAATTGTCCAGATTAAGATCCAATCTCAACACCTCCTGCTCTTAACCTTTCTATAATCTTTTTTACTGTCTCGTTCATTCTAATGGCAAATAAAAGCTACTTCACAAAAATTTTGTACAAAATCCAAAGTCACACGAAATTTTAAATTATAGACGGTTTAATCGAGCAACGCAGTGAGTCGTCAATAACTGCTGTGCTCTCCTCTCTGAAAAACTCTAACGTTTGATGACAATACCTGCTATGTACTTCTACTCAAGCGCCAATATCTACTATGATATTTTTGGAATACAAATTTAACTCATATATACATACACCTAGCAGCTAGTTCATCAAATACTAGAATACCCAAAATCAAATTAAATACCATTAACCAGACAAGGATTAAGTTAAAATTTATGCTCTTGATTTACACCACATATGAATAATCAATCCTATCGAAGATTATCTAGTTTAAAATCTCACATTAAATATCGTAATAAATATGCTGAATATTCAGTATGTTTATTTCCTTCTGTATAAACACAAAATCTTTACGCGAATTTGCTAACCTCAAATGAAATTGTTTTGTTTGACTTTGTATCCCAAACTCTAGTATAAAATTAAATTCTTAACTTAATAAAAAATTTGTATGAATAACAATCAAAATGTTAATATATATCTGACCTTTTAAGCAAGTGTTCTTTTGTTTTCAAGTGTGGCTTGCTTTCAAAATTACCAGGGTTCGATATTTTATTCTTCAAAATCCAATTATAACGATTACCCTATTGATCCAATCTTCCCTCTGTTGATTTCACCCGCCATGCCGGTTTTTAAATGTAAACCCAAGCATTCGGCCAATTGAATAATAAAAAAAAGGAGTTTGGTTATTAAATTATTTACAAACCTCTAAAAGTTACTTGGACCTATTCTAATACTTTGAATTTATGCTAAAAGTTAACTAACACACTAAAGTACCTAATTAATTCAATTACGTACTCTATAATTACATAAACTTGTTTTGAATTATTTACTTTACTTTGTGCAAAGCAATTTCCACAGTATAATGCATGTTACGCACCGCCGCTAATAAATTAAAGTTAACTACTTAGTACAGTAAATATTTATGGTTCGGGTTGGGACCGTGTCATTTTATAAATAAAGGTAGACGTTTTGCCCACTTTTGTAACGAGCTTCTTCAGGACAAAAATAGAAAATGAAATATAAATATAAAATAAGAATAATAAAAAATAAGAATGATAAAATATTAATTAGACAAGTGTAAAAAGTATAAAAATAGCATGAAGAGTTACTTCTGAACTAGCAGACTCACCAGCCCATTTAATCCAAAAGGTGTCTTATGGCAAAGCAACTGTTACTTTGCCACAAGACACCTTTGGATTAAATGGCTGGTAATCTGCTGTTCAAAAGTAACTCTTCGTGCTTTATACTTTTACACTTGTCTAATTATTTTATCATTCTTATTATTATTATTATTTATATTTATATTTCATTTTCATTTTTTGTCCTGATGAAGCTCCTTACAAAAGTGGGCGAAACGTCGACTTTAGTTTATAAAATGACACGGTCCCAACCCGGAACCATAAATATTTATAATGACTCCGGCCGTGAAAACCTCCGACAATATATTTAGTACAAGTAATAAGAATGAAATCAAAATTATTAAAATACAGTAAATAAAATTTGCGTTCAATAAATTGCAATAAGTTTTTCGCTTTATACGAACATCTTGTAAAATTTAGAACAGTCTCCTGTGTGGATCAAAGTCTAATGCTACGGGTATTGGAAGTTGTGGTTGTTGAGATTTGCTATGTACTTTCTAACTAGGTAAAAATATCTATAAATCGAAGTCGTGTTTATTAATCAGAGTTTAATATATTTAATGTCGGAAATCAGAGCCCTAAAAGGTCTTATTGATACTTTTTATTCAAACTTACATTTAATTATGGTTAAAATCTTTTAACATTTTATTTATTTTATTAATGTGATTTACTTTATTATTAAAATTAACTTTTATTACAAACAACTCTTTAGGTTTATAAATTATAGTAGTAGTAGTTGTGCACCAATCGACAAACCTTGTAAAAAATTGCTGCTTCTTAAGTAGATAATGTCCAAAAATCTCGGTGGTCCGTTTAGTGAAGCATACAGACAACGAGATTCCTTGGAATTGGAAGCCTTTTTGCCAGAATGTATAGAAATATTAGAATTTGTATTGCACAAGTATAAATAGTGAAACGCTTTCAAACTTGTTCTTACATATTAAATTGTTGCACCTTTTATTAGACCTTTTTGTTCCATTTTACAAACAATTTTATTCCACATGTCTTATTGTTGTACTATTCAGTATGAACAGGAGATATTTTTTAATCTGTCTATCTCTATAAAAAATAATATTTTGCACACACTTTGGGTTTTGACTGCAATTAGTTAGAGTCTATTGATTAATTAACTAAAAAAGTGGATCTTTCTGTATTCACATTTGACCCATATTATAAAGGTTAAAATTTCAATACATTTATTGTTTTTGATGCTTTATTGTTAACTGAAAATTGGTTTATTAAAATATGTAGTAAAATAGGCAGATACAAAATGACAATTCTTGTTTTTGAACTGCTTGTATCTTTACTCAACATTTTTTGAGGTAGTAAATATGCATTCTAAATAAACTGTTACGTGCCGTTCCTGCACGTAAATATTTTCCCTTGTACTTAATTAAAATTTCATATTCCTTACTGAATTCACAACTACTTGCGTATTTATAAACGATTGCGTATCCACCACTCTGTAGGATTTATACTAAAATACTTAGATATAAATTGAAATACTGCAAGTCTATTCTATTTCAATATAGCATTCAAAGCTGGTATTTTATTATTAGCCACTTGTGCTTTTTTAAAGATTATAGGCTGTGCGGTTTGCTGCTTCTTCTGTACGTCGTTGCTCTATTTATAACCTCGGTCATGTGACTCGTTCCACTAATCAGAATCCTAGTGGATTTCATTAACCTACACGTGTAACGCTTTGGTTACTAAAGTAAAACTAATAAACCGTTAAGTTAACGCGAAGATCTATAACAATTAGGAATAGTGAGCTACGTGTGGTACATTTCATAGGTTGTACTGTTTTCTGAGTTTACTTCTTTAATATTTGCATAAAAATTAAGTATTTCAAATAAACATGGTTTGCAGTATTAATTAAGAAGTAAAAAGGTAGGACAAGTCTGGAATTCACCGTAAAGCAACAGTCAGATTAAATGTATTTGGACGTTAACGCATTGACCGTTGTTTTATAAATCATTTGTGGGAGAATCTTTGCAAGCTCATTGAAACAATACGCTACATGTGATTTTTCAATGCACCACCTGAAGGTACTACATTGGCCAGGAAGCGAGTTTTTTTACCTGGAAAATTTGCAATTTTGCCGAACTCTTGCTGTTCCAAGCAAGGTAGGGATCTTTAACGTGCGCGACAACACTCACACACGGGACCACCATTTTACCTCTCATCCGAACGAGGGTGTATTTTTGTGAAAAATGCTCGCCTAACATTTTTCAAGCGGACCGTGGAATATTTGGAACAATACGGCAAAATCGCGATTTTTAAAAAAATTATGCGCGTTTACTATTTAGCTTTTAATCAACTAAATTTTCTAAGCCACGTTGAAAATGGGAGCACGAACAATAAAGGAAATATTATAAATTGGACAAATCTTGTCGACAAAATATGATTCAGTGTTTCAAAATCGTTTCAAGAAAGCTACTCTTTTTCATGGAACTTCAAATTTAATTCCAAATGACTTAACGCAAACAATAGCATCCTCATGCTAGATAAAAGATGTCTCATTTGTTGCTATTGTATTAAACGCAACTACCATTTTTACAAATTTTAGTCAGTTGTTCATTGGTATTCGTTATGTAAACATTCTCCGAAAATTTCATTAAAGATTTTTAGTTTTCAAAGTGTAATAGCGGAAACGACAACTAAAACGCTATATACGATTGTCAATGAAACCAAGAAGAATTTGGATAGTTTTTTGATCTTATAGCTCAATATTATGACGAAGCTGCAGTATCAAGGAACCTCAGAACACAATAGCACAGAAAAGTTGCGGAAGAAAACGTCATGACGAAAATATTGAATCAAGAGAAAGAGAAAATTACGGATGTTGAAGATCGGTAAATGTCATACAAAACACTTTTCAATGAAATCAGGCATACGATAAGGAAACAGATAATTGCGCTATTTTTTTTTAATTTCCGTATTTTGCAAGTTTTGTAATAAACAATTTCCAAAAATTGATTTGTACACTTATTTGAAACAATGCGGACGGACGTATTTTTGATCGACTTGCTTTGCGAACGCATATATCAGTCATCACTTACTCCACAAAAATTCGAAATTACAAAAACATCCAACACTATAAAGAATTTCTAGAATTATAATGGCATATTACAATTTTTAAGTTGTTGAACTAGTATTAACGATACCTGCATATATATTTTTTTTACGTTAAATATTAAAATATTGGCAAGAAATTTGACCAATCAAGAAAGATGATCAAAATTAACTTTGATATCAGTTATTCTAATCTTGTAGCACAATGTTAGGACGAAGCTGCAGTGTGATTAGTCAAGTAGGCTGCCTCCGAGCTACAGTGAAGTAATCATTTTCTACTCTGATCTTCAGATACTGTATGACACGTCGCTTAAATTTAGTGCTTTCCCTAAGTGTTGCACATATAAAAGGATGCAAAATTCTTCTTTGGACAGTAGGTGGCAGTTACCACGACATATCATCATGGCATCACATTGAATTTTGAAAAAAGCAAAGTAGAATGAAGTTAAATTATAAATTATAGAAATATATTATTTTGGTAATCTTTAATGCTATCTTGTTTATTTCTAATGAATTATGAAACTACTTTTCCGAAGCAAAGCTCTAGGACACACCACTCCTACCATAATAAAGTGTGTATTAAGTTAGGTCATGTTTTACATATTATTTAACTTATATCATGGATCTACCACTTACAAAAATTACTTCATTAAATGCCTTTCATCGATGTATAATTCAAATTGTTTTTAAGATTTTAGTTATATTATAAGATCCTGCATGTTTTGTACTGCTAAACTATTGCAACGTAAATGTACCGTTTTCGTGGAATACCAATATCGCTAAAACATATCAAACTTAATCGATTTTTGCACATACTCAACACATTGCAATTATTTGTCTCAATTCGGAATAATGAAAAAATTATTAAATACGAAATTGACATGTTTCTAATAGTTGTTCATAGCAATCTTTTAAAAACACGTACAAATAGCATGCACTGCCCATTGTAAGAAAAAATTATTCACGCAGATTCTTATCACTGGTTTGCTACCCTCGTAATCGTTGACAAAACGTACTTGGTTAAGGGTCTTTCAGCTTTCGGTAAGTTCAGTAAAGTACAGTTCAAGGTTCGAGAATCCCTTGTGGTCTTCTGCACTAAGCAACGGTCATTTCTGCACCTCCTTAGATCGATGAAAGTCTAGGAAGTTTGCTTGTTAATTGAAGTTGGTGTCACTTTCTAATTAACATGAACTAAGTTTGGTTTACGATATTCTAAAGAATGGACTCCGACATAATATCTATGCGTCGCTGCATAAAGACAATTGGAATTGCTGGATAGTTTGCATAACGCACAAAACGCATTTAATTTTTTGAAAGTCGCTTGTGATTTCATAGTCTGATCGAAAACATTAATGATTTTCGTTTACAACTATCGCTTTTAGGCAACTCGCATGGCTACTACCATCATGTAGGACATTTCCTGTGCTTATGAAATGTACTGTAATGTTCCACTACCATTCCTTGATGTGTTTATGAAAACTTCTTGTACAATAATCGTACATGATCCGTAAACTGAAATCATTTTGTCTTCTTACACCAAGTGGGCAAAAATAATTTTCAAACTAAGGATTTTCTATTTGAACATATTGTTTAAAAACTTATATAACTGCTAGTAGTGGCGTGCCATAAGAATTTTAAACTGTAGAAATTCCGTATACTTAAATTGCAGATCTAACCTTTAAATTTATAAATCAAATGCCAGTCTAAAAATTGTCTTATTCTATGCATTAAATGGTAAATCTTCCATTTATAAACAATATACTGTAAATATCAACTTACTGCAAAATATTGTATGTTTTACGTTTGAAATTGGTTACGGAATGTATTGAGTAAGCATCGTCTTACATCATTGTTTGTCGAATGATCTCGTTTCTTCCCATGCTTTCCTAAATGACCGTTTGTTTGTTGTGCACTTTAATATTCAGTATACGACTCAACTTAAAAAATTTGAACTTCTTAGTAATTACAAATCTCAAAATTAATTAAAATTAACACCTTCACGTAAAAATTATTAGTATTCCTTTAAAATTAGGATTAATTTAAATATTTAGATACATATTTTTTTTGGAATTTTGCTTTATGCGTTAAATGTAAGTAAATTTAAAATATGATCTTTCTGTTATTAAATATAAATGAAATTTTCTTTTAGAATAATGCGTTATGCGATAAAAGTAATTAGTACACATCTATACAGTGTATTTCAAAAATGTTTACAATGTACTATATGCAAAATGATTAAATAAATTGCTTTTTCCGCATTTTCTCGGTTTATACAAATAAAATCTGCATCAACCATTACAATATGACCTTTAATCACGGTATTCTTTCCAAAATTAAAATAAATCTTTGATATAAATGCCACTGTGGCGGTCAACGTGAAGTTAGAAATTTACATTGATGTACAATTTTTTATTTTTATTTCTTATTACAACCCTTTATATTAGATCTATAATACACACGAATAATTTTTTACTCAGCAAGAACTTCCTCTTAAGCGATTCAAAATTAAAATTAAATTCATTAACATACTCCACAAAAAGCTCAACGTCCTAACATTTCTCGGTCTAGTATACTTTCAGGTTTCAGAAGGACGATCTTCGTTAATAGGTATAGCCTCTTCGTTTATCTGATACCATACTATTTATACTTGCGAACTTTTTATGGTTCTGCGGCTACAAAGTTATGTTTTTTACGGGTATCAATTTATTAATTAATTGTTGAATATTATCTTTAATAAAATGTTTAGAAATCGGCTATGCTTCAACTCCTTTAATTATTCTATATGCTTGGTTTGTCTCTTATTGAAAATTTTGTCTCGATATAGACGGTCCTGGCTGGTTTACAGTTTTTGCGTACGTACAATTATTTACTCTTCTTGAATTAATCTCTTGTTTCCCTTCACTTACTGAATTTTCATTGTTGTTTATATTACTATTTTATTTATTTACATTACTACGCTCCGGGGTCCCAGTATTATTGTTCCCTTGCACTTCCCGCTTCGGCGCATTATTTTGATTAGAATTTGACCTACTATTATTATTATTACTGTTATTATTATTTTTTATTTCTTAGATAGCTGTATCTGATTTTAGTAGAAAAGCGTATGGACTGTTGTCAAACGCGCTTTCCCTTTATCTATATGTTATATTACGCATTTAAAAATGTTCTAGTGATTGTGCATGTGTCGAGTATGACTGATGTTTGTAAGTGTGTGAATGTATTTGAATGTAATTTTAGTTTTTGGATGTATTGGCGTAAGTTGTTTGGTATGACTCTTGTACTTAATATTATGATCGGCGTTATTTCTAATTTATCTTGGTGCCACTTGTCTTTGATTTCTTCAGCTAGTTGTATATATTTTTCTATTTCTTCTCATTTCTCCTTCTGTATATTGGGTGTGTTTGGGATAAATATTATGAGTGTAGTGCCTGGTTTGTTGTGTGGTGTTGTTTTGTTGGTTATTATGCTTTTGTTCCAGTATAGCTTGTGTTCTCAAGTATGTTTTGCGGTGGTAATTGTACATCTGTGTAAATTTTTTTGTGACTTTGTGTTATAGGGCTAGTTATTGGTGTATTGTTTTTGCGGCGTTGTCATGTCGTTTGATGTATTCTGTGATTGCCAGTATTGGGTATGCGCTTGTGTTCTACATTTGTCTGTTGTTGTGTGGATATTGCATATGTTGTTATTGCTATTGTTATATTTCTTGCTGTGAGTTCTGTATTGGGTAGTTTAGTGAGTATTTGTTTATATTCCTACTTCAGTTCTTCTTATATTTGTGAGTGTTCCATTCCTAGTTTTTGTTTGTATCCTAGATATGTATATGTGTCTGTGGTGTCTATTGCTTGTAGATGATCGTTGTCGTTGTTTAGCGTGTAGTTTTCTTGTTTTGTTAGTTTACATTTTATTATACTGTTTTTCTTACGTTTGTGTGTTTATGTTGCTGCTATATGTTTCTGTTATCTTAAGTAGATGATTGCGTTGTGAGTTTGTTGATGTTATTAGTTCGAAGTCATTCATATATAGAAGGTAAGTTAGTTTGTGTGGGTGTGCAACTGTGATGTTGTATACATATTTTGTGTTGTTTAGTATGGTCCATAGTGGGTTTAGTGACAGACGAACCAGAAAGCACCGAGGGAGTCCTTCTGGTATATACCTTTTATGATCTCTGTTGGTTTCGGGTTTACGTTGTCTGTGTTTGTTTTTATGATTAATGTTGTGTTCCAGTTCTTCATTATTGTATCTAGGAATTTTATTGGTGTTGTGGTTGCTTTATATATTTGCAATAAGCTTTTTCTTTTTAATTTTAACTTGGTGTGTTATTTCTGTGTCTATTTTCAATTGCTCTTTACATCCTCGTGTTTCTTTGTTGCGTCCTCTTTGCTCTTTGTGCATTATGTTGTCTTGTGTTGCGTGCGCTACTACTTTTTGCGGTAATATGAATGTTAGTATTTTGTATATTGTTGGTAGGCATATTATTGGGGAATTTTGATGAATTTTTTTGTATTTTTCTCATATCTTAGTTTGAAATATGTTATTCTTTCTGTTAATGTGTATGGTGTTGTATGTGGTTGTGTGATATATTATTATTATTATTATTATTATTATTATTATTATTATTATTATTATTATTATTATTATTATTATTATTATTATTGATTATTATTATTATTATTATTATCTAATCATTCTCATAACTACATGTAGCTATGGTAAACTTCATTAGTGGAAGGATAATTTAACCCGGCCCACTAATTTAAGAACTTGCGTACGATGTTGCATGTTTGAAGTATCGTAGCCTTTTGGCAAACAGTATGTAACTCAGAAGGTAGTGAAAGGTTAAGTAAGTATTTTTCCATGTTTTTGCTGGTTACTCCATCGACAGCAATTACTAGAGGGCTTATTTTCACTGAATTTAAATTCCATAAGCGTTTCACTTCTATGGCCAAGTCCATGTATTTTTCAATTTTATGTTTTTCGGTTTTTATAACATTATGTGGTAAAGGGGTTGCAATATCAATTATGTGACCTGTTCTTTTAATTTATCAATACATAGTATGTCAGGTCTATTAAAAGCAATTGTATGGTCTGTAAGTATTGGTCGATCCCAGTATAATAATGTCTTTTCATCTTCAAGAACTGCACATGGTGAATATTTATAAAATGGCGGAGGGCTTTGAATTAAATTATAGTTGATGGCTAACTGTCGATGAATTACTTTGGCAAATTGGTTGTGTCTTCCTAGGTAAGCGCTTTCTGCTAGTTTGGGGCATCCAGCAGTAATGTGTTGAATTGTTTCACCCACTTGATCACATTTGCGGCATTTGTCAGTAACATCCATGCAAAGAATATGTTTTTCGTAGTTTTTCGTTCTTATCACTCCATCTTGAATAGCCATTAAGAATCCTTCAGTTTCACTATAAAGGTACCCAAGTGTAGTCCATTTAAGTGATAGTTTCTTGTTTATTTCAGGTTCTTCTAATGATTTAGGGTATTTTCCGTGTAAAGTCTTTTCCTTCCACGCTTCTAGTTGATCTGAAAAATTGGACACAACCGATTCGGTGCAATTTTGAAGATTTAGTGCAGAAAAGTTTTTGTCGTACTTTTTGAGTATTTTGAGTCTGTCATTATTTGAATTTAAAAAATAGTTTTTGATAGAATTTGTTTGTTCTTTGCATGTATTTGAAATATTGCACAAACCCCGTCCACCTAGCCTTCTTGGTAAGTACAACCTTTCCATTGCTGAATTTGGATGAAGATATCTAAATTTTCTCAATAATCTACGTGTCAGTCTATCTAGCTCATCTAAATCTGTATTACTCCATTTTATAATACCAAATGAATAATTATGGCTAGATATTGCCCATGTATTAATGGCAATGATTAAATTTTTTGAATATAGCTTTGTATTAAGTAATTTCGTAAGACGTTTGGAATATTCTTCTTTTAATTTTGATTTTAGTTTTGTATGGTCTAAAGTTTTATTTTGATAAAAACCAAGGTACTTGTATTCATCTGTGGTGTCCATGGATTTGAAATTTTCGATTGATTTTGTTTGTTTAACTACATTACCCTTAATTATACTTATTGTAGCACATTTGTCAGTGCCAAAAGACATTCCAATTTGATCATTATTATTATTATTATTATTATTATTATTATTATTATTATTATTATTATTATTATTATTGTTATTGGTAATATTGAGGAGTATAAAGATCTAATTCAGACGCATAACTTAGAGGATAGTTTTAACATATTCTGCCTAAACATCAACGGAATCAAAAGCCATTTTGATCAATTACTTTTATACTTGTCAGATGTCAAAATTGAAATTTTAGCTTTAATGGAAGTATCAATACAAAATCATGACTTAGATGTATATCAAATTGAGGCTATAACATGCACGCTAAGTTAAGATCTCAAAGGAAAGAAGGAGGAATAATAGTTTATATCCGAGAAAATCTCAAATTAACAGAAACTATATATAAGTCGGCATCATATGAAAACATACAAGGCAAATTAAATTTCAAGGAAAAGAAATAGAGCTTATTGTGGTATATAGACCCCCAAACTATAATGTAAAGGATTTCATTGGTGAATTAAAAAATCAAATAAAGAAATGCCAAAAAAATAAAAATATTATATTTGGAGGAGACATAAATTTAGATACGGAAAGTGAGAAACTGTCGGAAACGATAAATGAGTATGAAGTATTATTAAGTAGTAATGGTTTTTTTAAATGTATAAAGGATTATACCAGACAAGAAATTTACAATAACAGACTTGTGTCTTCTTGCCTTGACCATTTATATGTGAGGGGTGAATTTAGAATAATATACTCGGCTATTATACAAGCAAAAATATCAGATCATTACATCATCACAGTAAATCTAGTAGTGCATAATAAAAGTAATAAGATCAATAAAATAGAACCAAAAATCACACTAAGTGAACAGTTAGTTAAATTCCATTTAGCCAGTAAAAAGTTTGAAAAATAAAAAAAATAAATAACCCTCAGAAACTATATAATAGTATTACACAAACATTTATCCAGGTATATAAAAACTCGGAAATTTATAATGCAAGGAAGACAATAAAAAATTCAAATTCTACATTTAAAAAACCCTGGATGACCGCAGGTTTACAGTCTTTAATGAAAAAAAGGGATAGCATGTTTAGAAAATGGAAACGCTCGAGGATGCAGAGTGATCTAAATGAATATAAAAAATTTAGAAATTATTTAAACTCAAAAATTAAAAAGGATACAGTACAATACTACACTAACAAGTTCAAGGCAGTACAAAACAATACAAAAGAAATGTGGAAACTAATCAATCAGATAACAAATCCCAAAGACAAACCAAACATCGATCAATTAGTCAAGCAACATTTTCCAATACGAAGTGATAAAAAACTAGCAAATCAATTTGCGGAAGCATTTTTTCAGAACGTCTGCTCGCTAAAACACAAATGCCACGTGCAGTTATCCAATAAAAAATATTAATGAAGTTAGTATCTTTTACCTACAGGAAGTAGCATTAGAATTTGTTAATAAGGAAATTCAAAATTGAACAATAAAAAGTCACCCGAAGCGGATACCATAAGAGTAAAGGACATACAGTTTTTAACAAATAATAATATAAACCTCATAATTAAAAATTTAATAAAATCAATTATTAAAACAGGAAAAGTACCAGACAAAATGAAAACAGCCATAGTAAGACCTATACATAAAAAAGGCAGCTATACAAACCTATCAAATTATAGACTGATCTCCATACTACCAGTAATTGAAAAAATATTTCAAAAACCTGTTTTGGAAAAATTGTACAACTTTATTCAAGAAAATAGTATAATAAATAATGTTCAATATGGATTTATAAAGGGGCGGGGCATAAATAACCTGCTGACAAAGTTTTCGAACATAGTATGTTAATATTTAGCACACAACATTTACGTAATATGTTTGTTTGTTGATTTCACCAAAGCTTTTGAAACAATTAATCATGAAAATCTAATAGCCAAAATGAATGATTTAGGGTTTCATGGACCACCATTAAAACTATTCAAGAATTACCTCGAGAGACGAAAATTTGTGGTAAAGATAAATAATACAGTAAGCCAAGAAAAATCTTTAGATGTAGGCGTGCCACAAGGTTCAGTCCTTGGACCTTTATTATTTACATTATACATAAATGATTTACCTAATGTAATTAAAAATTGCACTGTATTTATGTTTGCGGACGATATTCTCTTAATGTCGCATCATAAATCATTTACTATAGCGGAACAAATGTTACAAGAGGACACTAATCAACTTGCTAAATGGTCGCACGATACCTCACTAATTATAAATCCCGATAAAACCAAAACACTATACATTTCAACCCTTTATAGAGATACAAAAAAAGACCCAGTAATAAAAATACACTCCTGCAGATGCTTTCAAGCAAAAGAAAAGGGACTGGAAATGTGCCAATCATTATGTAAGGTGGTGATGAACTGTACGAAATATAAGTATTTGGGTATTACCGTGGACAATTACTTTCGGTGGGATATTCACATTAAAAACGTATGTAATAGGCTATTGGCCATCTTGGTAAAGTTTTATTATCTATCTGACATGTTACCACCTCGTATGAGAAAAATAATATACACGGCGTTAGCAGAATCTGTGATAAGATGTGGATTGACAGCTTGGGGAAATGCAAATGACATTTACTTGAATAAAATCAAAATAATCCAAAAAAAATTCTCAAAGCTGGTGGATAAAGAAAACTGGAATTCTACTTTCCAAGAAAAACTAATCAACAACAATCTGTTAACAGTAAAAGGAATATTCAAATACAACATGATAATCGAAAATTTTTTTAAAGAGGAATATCTAAGTATTGACGAAAATAAGTACCACTTAAGAGAAGTTAAATACAGAGTTCCATTTGTAGCAAATAATTATGGTAAAAAATGCCTAAATTACTCTGTACCAACTTTGTTTAATGAACTGCCACAAGAATGCCGACAATATATTAATATGAAAACTTTAAAGGCTAACATAAAATTATATTTAAACACACAAACCAATTAAAGCACCAAAACCGCACAAAAAGAAATAAATGTAGAGTTATGCTAAAACGTACATGTTAATGAAAGAGAGTAGAGTCAAAAGAAACTTAAAAATGTCACACATAAATTTTTCCTTTATAGATTCCCGTGATAAATTTAGGGCGCTGAAAATTAACTATGTAAATATATGTACATACAGCATAGAAAAATATACAAAAATTCAATGTATATAGTTTATACATTTCCTACACATAATATTGAGGTACTTAGTTTTTAGTGATAAAATTTGTTGAGTATATATTTAAAAAAAAGAAAAATTGTTTATATTTTTTAGGCGTCAAACAAAATTTTGTAGATAATTTATTATATAGCGCTAAATTACGGAAACCAAGAAGTAGAACAACATCATGTCAAGCAACCGCATAGGTTAGCTTATGATGTATATACAATTGTGTTGTAAAATATGAATAAAAGTTTATTGAATTGAATTGAATTGAACTATTATAATTATTATTATTATTATTATTATTATTATTATTATTATTATTATTATTATTATTATTATTATTATTATTATTATTATTATTATTATTATTATTATTATTATTATTATTATTGGTATTATTATTATAAAATATATCGTGTCCTTAGCAGAAGCGATTCAATATTGCTTTATCAAAAAAGGTTTTTAACACTTCTCCGTTATGGTTTTAATTTTACGTTTTGCAACAAAATTAAAGATGCCCTTATAAGAGAAAATAAAAGCTTAAAAAATGGTTAAGTATATTTTTGTAAAAATTTGTAATCGACCCATGCCACACTGTTGTTTTTAAAAATATCAACACTACAGCGCCTAGCAAATAAAATTTAGATGTTGTGAGTGCTTCCTTGCGGAATTCCTAGAAACTATGCTTTAGTAGAAACAGCGGAAAACGATAGCTACGTCATAGGTGTCTGATTAAATTCACAACAAACCCCTTTACTTAAAATACCCACAAATCATATTGTTATCTTTATCATATGCATGGTTGAACGTTTAAAAAGCCTTAAAAGTATGTTGGGAATTTTGTCGGACACCCATGACATAAATGTTTTCTTTCCGGGTTTCTACTATATCATTAAAATAACGTGATATCCGATAACACCCCTCATAACAATAACAATACGCGTTTTTATTTTATACGGTTAAAACCCTTACCAGTCGATAAAACAAAAAGCAACGACGCGACGTGTACGATTATCTAAACAGATCGTTTAGAAGCGTTAGAAATTACCGCAAAACTGTAGAAATATGAGCAGACAGGCGGAGGTGGGCGATTATACACGAACGGTAGTTCAGATTATGACGTATTCCACGAATTTAGAATTTACATTTTCCTTTTATTGCTTGTAGAGTAGAATTTATTTAAGAAGAGCCTTTACGTCATTTGACATATGCGCAAACCTTGAAAGTCAGTGGCGTAGCCGATTTAATAATTTTATCAAACTCCCATAGAGTAAATATTATGAAATCAAGTTTTATATTGTTGGTGGTTTAAATTTACATGGCGAATACGCGAATAAGCAAGGCATAAAACACAAAAAAACTGAAAGAAAACTATGAAAGTGTAAGAAATAAATATAGAATATCAAAGACACAACCATCAATTGACATTTAACAGCGAATTATGTACGCCACTGATATTCTGAACGAACACGCTTATTTATAAACAATGGACTAATCTGACACCGTTTTAGCCATGTGCGCATGATGACGTACAGGCTCTTCTTAAATAAATTCTACTATACTACTGAAAAACGGAGGGAGGGAGCACTAGTTACTATATTTACATACAGATCATGATGCACAAGATGTGAGTGTCTATGGAAAATCTAGAACACATCATCTGTTATTAAATTAAAACGATTTCCGACTGAACCAATCAAAACAACAATGCGCGTTTTATTCCTAATACATTGACTACACGAGATGATTAGAAACGAATATGATCATCCATTACAGCTCAGCTAAAATCCTTGAATGTCGACAATATACTAAAGTAATGGACATGCGGGATGGTTTAGAATTGAGTGTGCAGCATACGAGTTTGGAGGGGGTAATTTGAAGGGCCGTACATATTATGTTGTTTACCAGGAATTTAGAAGTTTAATTTTAAATCCTATCTCGTGTTTCTTCTTATAACAACAAGGGAACTGGTGCTTCCATTGCATCTATTAAAGGCGCACACATCACTTCCTACTAGTTACATCTTGAGTATTTATAATATAGAGAGGGAAGATTTTGGAGATGTTTTAAGAATAGCAAATCGTCGTTGCGAATTTAAAACCTCTTATGTGTATAAAATACTCTTTTGAGATAATCAATAAAAACTAGTTTAAAAAAAAATACGAAACGAGATGTAATTCAGTAGTCAATAGATGATTCTTTCGCTCTTGTATTATTATGATAAGGGATCAGATTATATAAAGTCTTCATAATAAGTTTAATAATTATTTTATTAGAATTGAGAACACTTAAGAGGTTTTAATTGCGACCTTTTACTACATAAAATATTTTAATGCAATGTCAAAACTAAGAACTAAATATTTTAATTATTTAGTATTCATGATCAAACAATGATAAATAATTTCTGCCCCCTTATATAATTAGCAATTAAGAAAATAAAAAAGTAAAATACTACACGATACGATATTAAGATCCAGGATTTAACGCCAAGGAATCGTAAAATGGGTGGTAGTCCTTATTAATAACGGTTTTGAGCTCTTGCAAGTACTTGAACTTGCTTTCCGTAATTTTTGATTGTTCCAAATACAGCCTATTTGGATATTCAATGCCTTCTCGAGAAATTTGTCTGGGTTGTGGTAGCATAGTTCATTTCATCAACATATATCAGTTTATACAATATGAATCCATCCGGCAAATACCCGAGACCTTTTATGTTTACTACAACAAGATCACCTTTCCTTTTGCCCGGTCTGAGAGATTTCAAATTTGAAGTAAGTGCTTCAAAATTGAAGAAAAAGTCGTAATGCACTGATTTAATATTGTACGAGTTCTGTGGTCGTACTTGGCGCATACGAGTTACATAATCGATTGGAGAGTAAATCAGTGGCATTATGTCCTGCTCAATAGTAAAATGAACACTATCCACTTGCATCATCGTATGTCCCTTTTCCAGGTACAGTTACTAAATTGTAATTTTATTTTTTTGAGATAAATCACTTAACGCACTTGCTAAAATTTTATTTTTGATTTGGTGTTCACTGTAAATAGTCTATAAGACAAGTAGTAAATTCGTTAGCGGTGACATTACCGTCAGTTCCATGCCAAAAATATATTGTAACCTTTTTTGATAACACATCATGCACTGTGAAATTGTAACACTGTAATTTTAATTTATAGTATAATGCACTTGCCAGCAACTTCGGAGTCAATAAAACACTTTGCATATCTACTGCAATTACAATAGTCTTGTCATTGGCTGCGGCTATGGAATCCCTTTTTGTCTGACGAGCTTCATTCTTTTTGGCAATGTGCTCTTCATATTCTTCTTGAGAAATGTTTCCAACTTTGTAGCTGCAACAAGTGTCGCATTGGTCTTTACGCGGGTGATGTATAACAATGTTTTATTGCTTCACAACCTTCAGAAATGTTTTTTAGATGCAGATCTGTGATTGTTTTTTTCACACCAATCTTTAAAAACCTACTGCATATGCAATTATGATCTAAAAGTAGATTCCACATATTGCTTATTAGAACTAGCACGGGACTAGTGGGTTGGTACTATTGGTAATAAATCAAGCCATATTTTCACGGTTTCTCTCAAACCTCTATATTGCACAACGGCAGCAGCTACCTCTGTATTAGCTTGGTTGCGGTCTGTACTAAGATCGCCAGATTCAGATTCTGCACTGTTCTCCTCGTTAACATCATCATAATTATTCTTAGGCTAACGTCGAAAACCATCCGTCGCCAAACAAAATGTATTCAAGAAAAACAGTCTACATACCACGACTTTAGAACATTCGTTATCAAATTTGTTAATGTAAATATGACCAATACGTTTCTTCAGTGGACGTCGGTTTTTGCGTCGACATTTTATTGCTCTAGGCACTGCTAACGTTTTCACAAAAATCATTTTTCTTTCCAAGTTTCCAGGCTCCAAAAATGTGAATGAATATTTTGACGTTCTTCGGCTATTACGAGACCGCAGAGAAATGAATTTTTGGATTTTGCTACTGTGCTTATATGTGAACAACGCGGTTTTATACTTCGTTCAGGTTTCTCGGCACACGGTTTAAATTTGTTATCTTCAACCTTTTTGTAGCCAAGATATGCTTTACCTAAAACGCGAAATTTTTTATTTTCCTGCAATACATTAAATTTTGAATCTCTTTTACGAGATCTGGGCGCTCTAACCTTGGTTACTTGAACACAGTATATCCCGGTATCCTGTGAAGCAACATTAGTATTTTCGATATCACCCCTTCTGCTTTTTTTGTCAATGGCGATGGTGACCAGTTGGGGGTCTTTGACACTATCATCGCTCTCATAAGGCTCAACCGCGAGCTCAGCACAATTAGAATTAGCCAGGTGAACAAATTGTCATAATGTCAGCGTCAAAGTCTGCATTTCTGGAATTGTCATGCAAATTACCCCTGTTATTTTCCTTATAGTCATTAACCTGATGTACATAAAATTTCGTAGATAAATTAAAGTTCCCATTTGTTTCCTCGCATTTGGAATTTAATCCCAAATGTAATATTCGTTGACCTCTACTCATCATTTTAAATAATTTGGTGGTTATCTTAAAAAACCACAAACATTCATAGGCGATGAAAGAATCGTACTTTGAAACGTGAAACGATACATAAGCACCAACTGCCTACAAAATACTAAGTACACATAACACCCACTTTATAATGGTAACTGCCATGTTAAAATCTGGCATTAAGTTTTATGCAACCAACAATACGCTGAAGTTCGAAGTTTAAACACTGCAAAAAGTGGCCTGCGCGTATTTATAGTTACTTAATTTAAATTTTGAATTAAATTAAATATACCTGAAGAGCATGCTGAAACTGAAATAACAGTGGCAGATAGATAGATACATATTTATTTGTTCCTACCAAGTGATAATAATATAAAGTTTATAGTAGATATAAATTGATATTAGGATAAGCATCTCTTCGTAAGCCACGTTTTGTACCTTCAACTAGAAATTTTTTTGAAGTATGTTTATTGCAAACAACAAAGCTACTGTAGATTTGGCTAATTGTTTTACTTAATAACAAGGGGTAGTTTACATTTGTTATCCATAACCTAAACAGTTCTCCATAATTTTTAAGGAAATAATGTCTCTTACTCTCGGTGTCATTGCACCCTAACACGACACATTTTTTATTTCGCACTCTGTAAGTTTCAATTTCTGAAAATAATCGACTATCCAAAGATAACAGCACAAAATTAAAAATCAATAAAATAAAAAATAATACTATAGTAGTTAAAATTTAACATAGAAAAACCTTTAACTATCTTGACGTCACCTACTACAATACAAATTGCCAAACGGAACTAGACGAAGATTGCAGCACTACTTTTATGCCGTGTTTAAACTCTATACTTCAGTTGTATAGTTGGTTGCCTAAAACTTAATGCTCAATTTATGTATATCAGTTTCCATTATAAAGTGGGTGTTATGTGACTAAGTAATAATATTGAGGTATTTGTATAGAAACTTCCAAACTAGACCTTGGTTTAGCGGCATGATTCATCCCCAAGATTGAATAAATTCTGCGTCGACGAGTGGTGCTATACACGACATAACACACTTAAGAAATATTATGCCCAAATATGCTAGTCCGCAGTATCCTCTCTTGTTGTAAAAAGCTTGTATATATAAAGAATGTCACATAGACATTTTAAACTACCTATAAAAATTAAGCTGCTACATGCAAGATTTTTTAAATATGAAATTGCGCGTTGTTGTAAGTTATAAGCATATAGGCCCTTTTGCAAACCATTGATTCGCAAATTATATTAACCTGGCACTTAGACTTTCGTTTCTCATAAAATGACACATACGAGGTTTTATATTCGTAACGAGGAAATAGTAGTGTTTATTTTGGTCTTGCATGCACTTTTCTCAGTTTAAATAGTTCAAACACAGGTTCTCAAGTAACTACTTTCCCATATATTATAAGATAAGGTAATAAATAATCTCGAGGAAATGGTATTCTAAAGTATCGCTGAGTAATTTTGGATACATCAACGGTGTGTCACGTTAATATAACTTTCATATAGTCGGCCCACTTGAACATTATTAATTACGCATCCTGATACTGTTAGAAAATATTAAGTATTCGCTCCTCGACATTAATTATTATTAGTATATATGGCTAAATACGTCATGTAGCCTTATAAGCTATGTATTCAAATATAAATCAACACGCGACCTTTTTCTCGAATGTGTTGCGTAGAATAAGGAACTAGTTAATGCCATCTGACACATTACTCGGTGGAACATTAAATAAATAGCAAAGGAAGAAATGACCTCATTATTAATGAAGTAAATAAGATTTATTTAATATATCACTACTTTTATTCCTAAATGTTACATATTGTGCTAATTTTCATTTCTGAATCCTTGCTGTTAAGTACTTATTATTTTGAGATTATTGAAAAGTGTTTGCAATCTATTAAACATTGGTTTTGTGAAATGTTCTATCGGGAAAAATATTCTTTTAATACGATTGTCTTGTAAGTGGTACTAAAGCGTTGCCAATTTGCCATGCTATTGAAGGACGTTACATCAAATAACATTTATATCAATCTTAATTTATTTGTGCTTTTAATTTGTCGGCTTGCATGAGTTGCAAAAGTGGTGTCTTGGTAATTTTTATTTTTGTGTCCGTATGGTGCAGCGCTGTGCTTAAAGGTAATTATTTTTATCTTGTGGACTGGGAGGATCTAGGGTGGAAACGCCTACGGGACGATACGGCGTAGCCGGGCTATTAGACCGGCGAAAACACGAGCAGACATTGTTCAAAGAATAAAAATAAATGCAAAAGGGGATGGGCGCCACTTTAGCTTGGAAAGAAAGCTATAACCTGCACGGTAAAGCTTTCTAAGAAGAAAGGAACAGATAATGATTTAACGAAGGTTACAATTTAAATACAGGCAATCCTGTAAAATAACTATACAAAAAAAATAAAAGTAACAATAGTAAAAAGGAAACAAAAAAGTAATAAGCAATTGCTTACTAAATACTGAGTTATCACGGGTTGTTGACACTAAATGTAAAATTTTCTAAAAGTATTTTAAAGATAGAATAAATATCGGAAAAAGAGGTGATGAGAATCCATCGAAACCCAAATTTTATAAATAAAGCAGCCCACCCAAAGAGAGGGAAACGGAAAAAAATTAAAAATTCCGAATATTTAATTGTTTTACCCTGTACAAAATAAGCGGACTTCTTGGCCATTAAAAGATAAAGCTTTTATTAATTATGCGATTAGATTTCCGTGTTTTTAATTTGTTGTGGAATTGTGAAAAGATCATAAAACGGATATAAACTTAAAAAAGCCTAAATTTTAAATTAATTTGTTTCAATCGTTTACGATTACAATATAAAAACGAGTTTCAATCATTAAAGATATAAATACAAAGCCATTTAATAATCCGCTTAAAAACCATATCAGTCTTGTTAAATTTGCAAAGGATAAAGAAAGTAATTGCGAGCTTCAATTCTGTGCATGAAGATGCATTAGCACACGTTTCATTCGTCCGAAATAGTATAGAATAGTGTCAATTTAAGGTATATTCCCGGGTGTAGATTTTATAAATATTCATTTTTGTAAAAGATATCTTAAAACGCCTTTAAAATATTAGCTTTATTAGAATACAAATTCATGCAAATCTGTTTGCATTTACAAAGCCTACAAAACCCTTCATTAACTAAATTGACTTCCGTGTGTGTCGATTAATCATTTAACTTTATTTTAAGAGTTTTTAAATAAAATTATATTCTAGAATTTTGGGTCATCCTACGAGTTTTAAATATTAGTCCAGAATTTCTTTTATTCAGAAACAAATACGACAACTTTATAAATATTTATGGTTTAGGGTTGGGACCGTGTCATTTTATAAACTTAGGTCGACGTTTCGCCCACTTTTGTAAGGGGCTTCACCAGGACAAGAAAAAGAAAATGAGTAATAAAATAAAAAATAATAATAAAGATAGGAATGATAATATTAAGTAGACAAGTTAAAGTGTAAAGAGTAGAGTTACTCCTGAACTAGCAGACCCACTAGCCCATTTAAAGCCAAAAGTAGCGAAAGTGGTAGTTTATATTAGGACTAGAACTTTATGTATTAGTGTTCATGAATAGAGAGGAGAGTAATAGCTGATCAGTGAACGTCACGGTTCCGCTGTTGTGAATATAGGCTTGTTTTCCAAATGGGGGAAAGGTAGTAGTCATTGTCTTTGTTTAGATTATTGGAATTTTTATCGATTTCTATGGATTCTTTAATTTTTCTATTGTAGAAAAATGGAATTTTGGCAATTAGTTTCGTCTTGTCAAAGTTAATGGTATGCCCTGTTTCAGGTTGGTGTTCGGCCAACGCTAAGCGATTGTACTGGCTTGTTCTTAAGCATTGCTTATGCTCGTTTAGTCTAGTCTTGACTGACCGTCCTGTTTCTCCTATGTATACTAAACCGCAGCTGCAAGGTATACTATATACGCTCGGGACTTTCAGACTATTTTCGGAATCTTTTGGGGTTGGTAATATTTGTGAAATTTTATTAGTGGGTTTATAGATTGTTTTGATGTTGTATTTACGTAGAATTTTGCCAGTTCGGTCTGTTACTCTGTGTATATATGGAAGGATTGCTAAAGATCGTGTATCGGGATTACAGCGTGGTTTGGGGTTTCGTGTAGGATGCAGATGTCGGTTTATTACTCTGCTCCTTACAAAAGTGGGCGAAACGTCGACCTTAGTTTATAAAATGACACGGCCCCAAGCCGGAACCATAAATATTTATAATAACTCCGGCCGTAATAACCTCCGACAATATCATAAAATCCTTTACGGGGAGGATATTGTAAACAAAACAAAAACTTTCAGTAACCTTAGACACTCACTAGCAAAATTATTTTGTACGCTCACCTTTTTGTTACGGTGTCGTGATTCTGACATAGTTCCAAATCTCCTTAAAATAAAATATCACATTAAAACATATTTCAGGTGAAAAATTCTTCACAGAGCAGAACTCTCACTTCTTCGCGAACTAATGTTTTAAACTCCACTCATTTCATTAAACTAATTGCAAATATTGAGCTAGGCCCTAATGATATACTAGTCAGTTTTGACGTAACATCCCTATTTACAAACGTACCTGTCATAGACACTTTCCATTATTAAACAACTACCTCAAAAAAACGAATTTGAGTACCTGAACCACACTCATTGAAAAATGCTTAACTTCTACCTATTTTGTCTTCGACGGACAATTTTACAAACAAATCTCGGACCCACCAATGGGCTCACCTCTATTCCCTATCGTGGCCAATATATTCATGGAGTTTTTGGAATTCATGGCTCTAGAATCCACAGACCTTAAACCAAAAACTTGGCTCCGTTAGTAGATGACACTTTTGTAATCTGGCCCCATAGACACCAAACGCTCAATAATTTTCTAGATCACATAAAAAATTAACATAAAGATATTAAGTTCACTATAGAAATTGAAAAGAACGAAACTCTGCCATTCCTTGACGTTCTGGTGGAGAGCCAACCTAACGGACGACTAGGTCATTCCGTATATTAAAAACCCACACACACACAGACAGACATATACCTACATGCGTTGTCACATCATCATCTCTCACAAAAATCATCGATAATCAACTCTCTAGTTCACCGTGCAATTAAGATTACACAACCAGAACACTTATCTAATGAACTGACACATCTTAAAACTAGTCTTATAAAAGACGGCTATCGTAACTCAGATACCGGCAGAGTAATAAACCGGCATCTGCATCCTACACGAACTCCCAAACCACGCTGTAATCCTGATACACGATCCATATATATATATATATATATATCCATATATATATATATATATATATATATATATATATATATATATACACAGAGTAACAGACCGAACTGGTAAAATTCTACGCAAACACAACATCAAAACCATCTATAAACTCATCAAAAAAAATTCAACAAATATTACTAACCCCAAAAGATTTCGAAAATAGTCTTAAAGCCCTAGGCGTATATAGTATACCTTGCAGCTTGCGGTTTAGTATACATAGGAGAAACATCACGGTCAGTACAGACTACACTAAACGAGTATAAGCGATGCTTAAGAACAAGCCAGTACAATCGTTCAGCGGTGGCTCTATATAAACTACCATTTTCGCTACTTTTACCAGTTACTTTGCCACAAGCCACCTTTTGGCTTTGAATGGGCTAGCGAGTCTGCTAGTTCAAAAGTAACTCTACTCTTCGCACTTTAAGTTGTCTACTTAATATACATTCTTATCTTTATTATTTTTAATTTTATTACTCATTTTCTTTTTTTGTCCTGATGAAGCCCCTTACAAAAGTGGGCGAAACGTCGAACTTTGTTTATAAAATGACACGGTCCCAACCCGGAACCATAAATATTATAATAACTCTGGCCGTGAAAACCTCCGGCAATATCACGACAACTTTACTAAGAAATATTGTATAAATTATTTAATGAATAAAACCCGGTTCGATTCGAGGAACTCGAGCGAACGTTAAAATGCAATAAAAATAAATAAGAATTATTTTTATAGGTTTACATATTTCAATAAGATAGAGTGATATGCGCGACCGCTGAACTCGTGTATTAGACAAGGACAAACGGCACGTTTTTCGATAAAACACAAATCATAAAATTGGCACTAATTGGATCGTTAAGACGCAAAAGCAGTGTAAATTCTTCCATTAGCGGTGACTAATGCTTCTATATGAATCTGGAAAAATTTCGAATTGAGATAATTTCGTATATACACAAAAAAAAATCGACATTCATGATTCATTCTTTTCCGAACCAAACAATATGTAAGATTGCATTTAATTCGCGTTTGATTGTTTCTAAAGCCAAATAACATGTAGAATTCGCGATTCGTCATTCGTTCTAAACCAAGCAATATGTAGCATACATTATGAAAGATTTAAAGCAGAATTGTATGCTGTAAATTAGGTTGCGACATGAAATTTATATATTTAAGTAATTTTAAACATCGAAGTTATCAAGTGCAGTTACTTGATGAAGCATTATTAGTTTTGTTAACATACAATGGAGATGGATTGATCTTCCATACAAAAGCTACTCTGAAGTTATTTGATTCAAGATAAAAGATGCACTTTTCGATGGAGATTTAAGATGGAAATGGGAAGCGTTTAATATTGTTAATTACGTTGGAAATGAGTTTTTAATAACGGCTATAGGACCATAAGAATTGCAAATATAAATTTTGGATTTCTTCTTTTGTAACTGATAAAATTATAATTAAGGCTGGAATAAGTCTTAATCATATATTTTTTGTGTAAGCGGATAGTTTGCATCAAATTTTGAGGTCAAAGTCCAAAACATTTTGAGCTTTAATGAATTATCTGTAGAGTTTTTGGCAAAACACACTTTCTAAGCGTGGTAATAAGAAATACGCAAATTAACCAGTTATTAATTAAAGAAGATTTTGTACCTTTTAACAAAGATTAGGTAAGGAATATTTTAATAATTAAGTAACTCGTAGAATTTATTTTCTGTACGAATTTAAGCTGTAAACTGTTTTATAACTTCTACTGTATGAAAGAAACATGTTTTTAAATGTATATATGTTTTTCGAGATTACTGAGACAACGGCCGCGTTGGTGCGTCGCTAAAAGAGTGCAGTGACACAGATATTGCAATTTGTAAAACTTGAAATTATTCACTTATTTTCCTTTTGAATTTTGCCTGGCTAGCTTAACAGAACTGACGGAGTTTTCAAAATGAAATCAAACACCGCAATATTACAAAGCATTTATACAGTATTAAAGATTTTCTTTCATACAAAAGCATTTAGAACATTTACAATATTGCTTCTTTTAAAAGTAAAATAATTTCTAAGAAGCCTTAATTACAAACAAAATTGTTACTTATTTTATTTTAAATTTATAGAATCAAACTTTTTCTTTTGAGGATGGTTTACCTGGTTATGATTATTTCCACGCTTGTAAGATTTGTTTTGGCCAGAAAAATTCTTAATAGATAATCTATTAAAAAGTCAGGGTATTTCGAACTCTGATCACAAGTTCTCCTGGTAAAATCCATTACATAAAATGTTATATATTTAACACTTATTATTATACCTTACATTAAATATAAATCAGTTAAAAGTAAATCTAAAAGTGATACTTGAAGGCAGTTTTTTATCTATATAAGTAGGTTTATAATTCAGCATAAATGATAAATCAAATCAATACACCTTGAACGTGATCACACGTAGGACTCACAGAGACAATATATTAGTCATTGTTTAGAGTAGTAAACTATTTAAATAACCAATATGGAAGATCTAAATTTCTGACAGATTTTCAAGCAAAATGAGGAATGTGCTTCTCATGTTTTCATGATGCTTTTTAAGATTACTGTGTTTAATTTTATTCAATAAATTCCATTACTTTCGTTGAGCTACTCCCACTCCAAAGAGAGGAGAACACAGCAAATTTAGTGACCCACTAACGCGAGGCCTAACCACAGCAATATATTGCTGTGAATTTTCGGGTACAGCTGCAATGATCAATATAAGGATGCAATGGAAGCTTGCTTTCTCTTGCTAGTTCGGCGACGAATATGCTCTGGATTTTGCGAAAATGAGATCAAACAAAAAAATCTCACGAAACATTTATGAATAATCCTCTATACATTCAAAAACTTCTTTCTTTTACACACATTATCTAAGAAATAGATTTACACACACATATAGAAATAACGCTTATAAATGCATTTTACAGCTTAAGTTTAGAAAGAAACAATATCTTATCACTACTTACGGATTAAAACAATATTCACCTAATCCTCGTTAATAATTAGGGAATCTTAAAATATTTCCTATGTAAGTCACAAAATTTTCTCTAAAGTTTTCATAGATAATTTAAATATTTTTGTATTTCTCCGTCTTTCAGCGTAGTTGATTAACGACGTCTCGCAGAAATTTTTGTAAGGTTTAAATCTCCTCGGGATCTGACTTCAAAATTGCTGAAATGAAACTATCCATTTACAAATAATTTGTATACGAAAAATAAAAACTTATCCTAGCTTAATCTACTTAATAATACACGAATGTTTGTTTTACGTTTGAAACAGAGTTATACTTGTGCTTTGTATTATCAAATTCTTGTTGATAGTCTTGTCTTTATGATCACTTGTCTTTGGTTATTTAACAAATAGTTTTCATTGGAATTAACTGCATCGAAACTTTCCTGGTTCCAAATTTTTAGATATTCATTTATTAATTAATCTCTATAAGTCTAAATATCTTGCTCACGTTTGGAAAGTTCTTTTTGCAAATAAAAGTAGCGGGCGACCTTTCACCAAGGTACCTTATTATTTATATTGGTGTAATAATTTGTCGCAGTACTCCATAAAATACGTTCCTATTAACGATCGACTGTCTTATTACTTAGGTTCAAAATTTCAATGTTGAATCTTGAATGCCGAAAGAATGACTCCCATCGCTCGCATTCCTTCCGTCTTTATATAATAAAATTTGAAATACATTATAGGTTTTAAATCTTTTGATGACATTCTGGAAGTATTAGTCATCTTCCTGATATAACAATTACCTACAATTTTGTGTTCTTATTTCTTAAATGAGCTGGCAATTTGAAGTTATTGGGATCATAAAAACGTTCCATTTTTTATTGGTGAATAATACCAAAAGTTGTTATCTTTCTCCTATCAGCTTTTGTATAGTCATTAAAACTTGTTATCTTATCTGGTTTTATATTCAGCCGGTGCTGTCGCTTTCAGCAAATCGACGCGTATTTATTGACAAAAAATAATTAGCTGTTCTTTGCTTATTATTACATTCTAGAAGTATTAGTCATCCACCTGATGTAACAATTACCCACAATTTCGCGTTCTTAGCACTTTAATGAGCTGTCCGCCTAAAGTTACTGCGATCACGAATATTGTCATATTCTTTATTGGTGAATAATACTAATAGTTATTATCTCTTTCGTACGAGTTCCCGTATAGCCACTAAAACTCGTTATCTTATTTGGTTTTATAGTCGGCCGGTGCTGTCAGTTTCCGCGCATCGACGCGTATTCATTGACAGAAAACATTTAGCTGTTATTTGCTTATGATTTATGGCTTCAGAACACTCTCGAAGGAATGCCGTATTTTTCGTTTTGTTAACATAAATGTAACGAATTCGAGGATTCTGGAGCTATTGTCTTTGAAAGCCTGTAAATAAATGCAGTGTATTATTACGTTTATTATACTATATATTTAAAAAGTATGAATTCGTTATGCAACTTGCATTTTAGAAAAGTAGGAATGCTTGTGTTTTCTCCGTCTGTAACTTGCTTTAAATGATATTGAAGTCATTTAGTATTCTTAAACTCGTTTTACGATCTTTATAAATGCAATAAAAACTTGTTTCAAAGGTATATTCTAGAATAATTATTTACACACGGATTTGAAAAAATGCTTTTGTATTTTCACAGATATTGAAATTGGGTTTTGTTATTAAATGGTACGCGTCAATGCTATATGTACTTAAAGAGTTTTATTTTACACATGAGAATACACTTATCTTGCTGAAAAATATTTTATAGGGTAAAAATCAAATATTGGAAAATTTGACTTAGCTTTGGGGTTTGTTGTCTCACAGAATGTGGTGCTCAATGACACCTTGTGACCTCATTATCACATCAATATATATATATATATATATATATATATATATATAGTCCACAAGTAGCTCTACTTTAGACAGATTATATGAACTAGTAAACGTAATATATGACACAGGTGAGGTTCCAATAAATTTTGAAAAAAATATTATTATCCCAATCCCAAAAAAGTCGGGAGCTGATAGGTGTGAGAATTTTAGAACGGTTAGTTTAACTTTTCATGCTTCCAAAATACTAACAATAATAATTAAAAATAGAGTAGAAGCTTTGACTGAGAATTATTTAGGCGAAGACCAATATGGTTTTCGTAAAGACAGAGGGACTAGAGAACCGATACTAATGATTAGGGTAATTATCGGAAAAAGGTTACAAAAAAATAAAAAGACTCATTTCGGGTTTGTAGATTTAGAAAAAGCATTTGATAGGGTTAATTGGATTGTTATGTTCAGGGTTTTGCGAAAAATAGGAATCTCTCATAGGGATAGAAAAATTATTAACAGTCTATATAAAAACCAAAGCGTAGTAATTAGATTTGATGAAATAGAAAAGGAAGCTAAGATTAGAAATGGTGTTAGACAGGGTTGTATACTGTCTCCCTTGATTTTTAATGTTTATATTGAGGAAGCTTTAAACTTAGCTAGAGAGAGAAAAGAGATAGGTATTAGTGTACAGGGACAGAAAATAGACATGTTAGGTTTTGCAGATGATATAGCCATTATAGCAGAGTCTAGAAAAGAGTTAGGAGAGTTTTTAAATATTTTAGATGAGATACTACGGAGTAACTATAGTATGAGAATTAACTCAGTAAAGACAAGGATAATGACAAGTGAGTTACATCCTAGTTCTAAACCAAAATTAAAAATAGGTAATACCGAGATAGAGGAGGTAGATGAATTTTGCTATTTAGGTAGTATAATTACAAAGGATGGACGTAGCAGAAAGGATATAGTAGCTAGAATAGCTCAAGCTAGAAAAATGTTTTTAAAAAAGAAAAACTTACTAATAGCTAATAGTATTAGTTTAGATAATAGAAAAAGTTTCTTAAAGTCGTACGTATGGAGCGTTCTACTATACGGTAGTGAGACTTGGACAATTAAAGAAGTAGATAAAAAAAAGATAGAAGCTTTTGAAACTTGGTGTTATAGAAGAATGTTAAAGATTAGTTGGACAGATAGAGTAACAAACGAAGAAGTTTATAGAAGGATAGGTGAGGATCCCTGTATGTGGAAACAATTGAAGGTCAGGAGAGATAGAATGATAGGGCACCAGTTAAGACATGAGGGACTATTTAGTAAAGTCTTAGATTATAGACTACTAAATAAAAATAGAGTAGGAAGGCCTAGACAAAGCTATATTAGTCAAATTATTAGAGATTTAGGTTGTGAAGGGTATGTAGACCTTTTTAGACTAGCTCAGAATAGAAAAGAATTTAGAGCTGCGTCAAACAGACTTTAAGTAAGTTCGAAAGCAAAACAAAAAAAAAAATCAGTTAACTAAATGTCACCAGGACATAACTCACAATTAGTTAGCGGTCTGGCATGTTGGTAGCGTTTCGTTGCTTAAGCCTTACCATAACATATAATTTAATAAACGTCACCATGACATAACTCACAATTAGATAGTGATCTGGCATGTTGGTAGCGATTTGTTGCTTAAGCCTTACCATAATATATAATTTAATAAACGTCACCATGATATAACTCACAATTAGGTAGTGGTCTGGCATGTTGGTAGCGATTTGTTGCTTAAGCCTTACCATAACATATAATTTAATAAACGTCACCATGACATAACTCACAATTAGGTAGCGGTCTGGCATGTTGGTAGCGATTTGTTGCTTAAGCCTTACCATAACATATAATTTAATAAACGTCACCATGACGTAACTCGCAATTAGGTAGCGGTCTAGCATGTTGGTAGCGTTTCGTTGCTTAAGCCTTACCATAACAGATAATTTAATAAACGTCACCATGATATAACTCACAATTAGGTAGCGGTCTGGCATGTTGGTAGCGATTTGTTGCTTAAGCCTTACCATAACATATAATTTAATAAACGTCACCATGACATACCTCACAATTAGGTAGCGGTCTGGCATGTTGGTAGCGTTTCGTTGCTTAAGCCTTACCATAACATATAATTTAATAAACGTCACCATGACACAACTCACAATTAGGTAGCGGTCTGGCATGTTGGCAGCGATTCGTTGCTTAAGCCTTACCATAACATATAATTTAACACTTTTCCTTTTTGAAGCGGATAACCAGGTTATATTTCATTTTCTTATAAATGGTAATCATGTAAACATGTTAGAGTTCTTTAACAACCATCAGGTTGCTAATATCTATGTAGAGCCAGGTGGATAGGAAAAAGATAAAAGGATATAGGAAGACCTAGACCAAACTATATTGGTCAAATTATTAGAAATTTAGGTTGTGAAGGTATGTAGAGCTTTTTAGATTAGCACAGAATAGAAAAGAAGTTAGAGCTGCGTCAAACCGACCTTAAGTAAGGTCGAAAACAAAATGATGATGACAAGTAGCTCTGATAAGTAAGTACATTCTCAATACTATATCAGAAATAGAGATAGATTGAGGTACTTTAAATAATATTTTAATAAAATTCTACAGGGTGATGAATAAGTAATCGTTTCAATTTAGAAAGCTTTCGAAAATGTGAATCAAAATTCGCAAATGACCATGGATTATAGTAAGGAATATGAAATTTAATTACATAAGACTGCCGAGAGAACCTATCCAATAGCAACTGATAATTTCTTAATACAGCTAGCAGTACAGGTCTATGTCGATAGAATATGGGATGGGAAGTTCATTTATCATTGCGATTGGCCTGACCTAATACTCTGGATGATGCGGTGGCTCATGTTTTGGAGTTAGAGGTAGTAAAGCAAGCATCGTATGATACTAGTGGCAGAGTTAAACGCATTATGGAAGAACAGAAACATCAAAGCATGCAGGAAATGATTCGAACGGTTTTTTGCGACCAGTGACTAAAAGGGAAAAGTTCGAAATGCCGAAAGTGCAAGAAAGAACAAGTGGAGTTGAAAACCTAAGGTGGTCGACTATGTGGGCAAAAGTCGAGCTATACGGATTCTGCCCCGGAAAACACCATCTGCACGCGCAAACTAGGTGCGAGGAAGTATTTACTTAAATGGACAGTTTAACGGTAAAATTATTCTGTTTTTAGTTAATAGCTGTGCTGCTACGACAATTGTAAACCCTGCCGTCGTGCGCAACCATGATATGTAACGCCTGTGACCACACATCTTTGTACTGTGGCCCGAAAGACATTCGGATGCACGGAATTTCAAACGTTAAAATCGGTGTTTTTAGCAAAATATTCAACCATCATGTGATAATAGCGAATATCGCCGAAGAAGCTATCTAGAGAATGAACAACTTAAAATGTTCGGTTTTCGTTTAGATATGAAAGAGGATGTTCTGAGAATAGAGAAATACCCGGTTAATAAGACAACATCCGAGAAACATTTGACTAATTTGGCGGAAGTTTTTCAAAGATTGAGAGAAGCTTATCTGAAGCCGAACCTAAAGAATTGACACCTGCTCGACAAAGAGGTAAAATACCTGGGGCACATAGTCTCATCGAGTTAGGTCAAACTCGGAAATAGTTAAGGAATGTGCAAAAGCGGCCAACACCCGAAGACAAACACCAAGAGTTTTCTGATATTATGCTCATATTATAGAAGATTCGTTTTTGATTTGCGAATATTGCCCAGCTTTAGCCCAATTTAATAGACGAAAGGCGTGATTACGTATGTGATGAAGGTTGTTAAAATACGTTCTAACAGCTAACGCACTTACTAATAGCAGCACCAATCATAAGTTACGCTCGCTCGGACGGTAAATTATATTAGACACAGACACAGGTAATGTTTCTATTGGAAGGAGGTTGTCCCAGATGCGGGACAGACAAGTAATAGTGATTGATTATTTTAACAAGGTGCTCTCGAAAGCGGAAAAACTACTGCGTTGCGAGGAAAGAACTGTTGGCTGTAGTCAAACTCGTAAAGCACTTATTTAACAGACAAAGGCGTGATTCAAAATACCTTCCAACAGCTGACACATTTATGGACGGCAGCTCCAATTTTAAGTTGCACTCGGTCACAAGGTAAATTCATATTAGACGCAGATGTAAGTAAAGTTGCTATTGGGAGTGTGTTGTCCCAGATGCAAGATGGACAAGAAAAAGTGATTGGTTGTTTCAGCAAGATGCTTTCTAAACCGAAAGAAACTACTGCGTTCCAAGGAAATGCTCTTGGCTGTAGTGAAATCCATAGAGCTCCTTTATAAGCAGCTCTATAAATCGAAAGTTTTACCTGAGAACAAATTACGGAGCGCCGAAGTGGCTACTGTAGTTCACGAGTCCGGAAGGACATACAAAGGGACGGATAGAGAGACTACAGGAGTTCAATTTCCACACTGAACCTCGAGCGGGCTCAAGTCATCAGAACGCAGAAGCATTGTCGAGACGGTATTTTCCTGAAGATTGTAGCTATTGTTTACGACTAGAGACAAAATGTGGCGTTTGTTGTCGGAAAACTATGATTAAAGACTAATGACAGCCCCAGAAGCTGCGGATCGAACAAGAGAATGACCCAGACCTAGGTGTCATGGATTGAAAAATCAGAGGAGAGAGTCTACCGTGGAAGAATGTTGACCGTTAAGTAGCACGTTGAAATCGTACTTGGCACCATAGGATTCCTTGAACATTGAGTACGGGGTCTTGGTGTGATCCCTGAAAAAGGAAGATGGATCTGTGAATACCGAGTCGTGTGACCGAGAGTATACTTTGGAGACAACAACACTCTAGAGAAAGTCCGTAATAGATTTCACCAAGTAGAAAGCCAGGAAGATTAACCAAGACGTGGTCCAGATTGTGAATGGTTCTTGTCCATGTACAGCGGTACCGCAAGGCGGGCGGCACCGTGGCGTAGTGGTATGAGTATGACTACTACGCCCAAGGTCCCACGGTCCTCTTGAAAAATGTTAGGCGAGCATTTTTCACAAAAATACGTCCTCGTTCGGATGAGAGGTAAAATGGAGGTCTCGTGTGTGAGTGTTGTCACGCACATTAAAGGGTTCTTCCTACCTTGCTTGCAACAGCAAGGGTTCGGCAAAATTCAAAATTTCTAGATAAAAAAAACTAGCTTTTTGGCCAATGTAGTACCTTCTGGTGGAGCATTGGAAAATCAAATGTAGGTACCGGAAGGCGGCGGCTTCGTGATGTAGTTGGTATGCGTGTGACTTCCAATCCCAAAGCCCAGAGTTCCATTCCCTACACTGACCACTTGAAAAATACCCCCTATTCGGATAACAGGTAAAATCTACGTCTCGTGTGTGTGTTGTCACGCATGTTAAAAATCTGTGCCTTTCTTGGAATAGCAAGTGTTTCGCGAAAATCAAAATTTCCAGGTTAAAAAAATTGCTTCCTGGCCAATGTAGTACCTTTGGGCGGAGCACTTGGAAATAAAATGTAGGTGCCGACAAGGCGAGGTGAGAATTCGTGGATCAGATGTTTGGCGTGTGACTGCTGATCTCAAGGTTCCGCGTTAGATTACCCACACGGACAGCTTGAAAAATGTTAGACGAGAATTTTTTACAAATATACGCCCTCGTTCGGATGTGAGATAAAATGTAGCTCCCGTGTGCGGGTGTTGCCAAGCGCGTTAAAGATCGTTGCCTTACTTGGAATAGCAAGGGTTTGGCAAAATTTACAATTTTTAAGTAAAAATCTCGTTTCCTGTCAAATGCGGTACCTTCTGTTGGAATATTGGAAAATCAAATGTAGGGCAACACGGCCGACTTTATGGATCAGGCAGGTTTGCTTATGATTGCTGATCTTAAGGTCCCGATTTTGAATTCCGACACGAACCGATTGAAAGATGTTGGATGACCATTTTTCAGAAAAATTCTCTTTTCCTCAAATGGGTGGTAAAATGATAAAATGTAGGTCCTGCGCGCGCTAGCGCGTGTGTGTGCGAGCGTGCGTGCGTGTGTGGGTATGTACGTGCGTGCGTGCGTGCGTGTGTGTGCACGCGCGCGCGCACACACACGGATCGCTTGAAAAACATTAAGCGACACTTTTTTACTAAAAAACGTCTTCGTTCGGATGAGGGGTAAAATGTAGGTCTCAAGTATGAGTATTCTCACACACGTTAATAATCTGTACCTTGCTCGGAATTGCAAGCGTACAACAAAATTCTATATTTCTAGGTAAAAAGAACTCGTTTCCTGACCAATGTAGTACTTTTGGGTGGAACATTCGAATTTCAAATGTAAGGGTGCAACCGGTCAAGCGGCACCGTGGATCAGACAGGTTCACGTGTGATTGCTGATTTTAAGATCGCGGGTTCGATTCCCGTCATGGACCGGTTGAAAAATGTTAGACGAGCATTTTTCACAGTTGTAGGAGTACATGCTAGGCGAGGTTTCGAACTACCGAAGATTTATTTGTGTCGTCGAAATATTCTTTTACGCATTACGTGGAAGTTGGATCTCAATATGACTCTGGGAATTGCTACGATGTTTAAAAGTAAATTCAATGGGCTGAACCAGTTTCGCCAAGAACAAAACCAGAGGTGGGCAAAACCATACACCTTACAGATGGCCGTCTTTGCATTTATTACGTTACATTCTATTTGATATCTTCCTATATCTCCTGGCATCTTCCACGTATATCATCTTCTAGCATGATGTTGAAATAATGTGTTTGTGATGATTAAATTGTTCTTGTCTCAAAATTCTACCAGCCTATTTCCCCTGTCGTTTCTCGTGCCCAAACCAAATAATCCTACTACCGCTCGTTTCCTATCCTCACCTACTACTGCATTAAAATCCCTCGTAATTATTAAATTTTCATGTTCTTTTGCGTATCTTAGTATGTCCTCGATATCTTTAGAGATCGCTTCTACCTTTTCGTCACTGTAGCTAGAGGTGGGTATGTCTACTTGCATTAATACTGTTTAGATTCTAATCTAACCATGAGTAATTTTTCGTTCTTTTGTAAGTAATTTGCTACACAGTTTCCTATCTTTTTTCGCATAACTCTCCCCACGCGCGATTTTTCTTCCTCTGCTCCTGTATGAATTACCCTGAAGTCTCCACACCAAAAATCCCCCGCCTGTGGCCACCGAACTTCGGGCGGCTCCGTTGCGTAGTGGTATGAGTGTGACTACAACGCCCAAGGTCTCGGGTTCGAATCCCGACACGGTCCGGTTGAAAAATGTTAGGCGAGCAATTTTCACAAAAATACACCCGCTTTCGGATGAGAGGTAAAATGGAGGTCCGTGTGTAAGTGTTGTCACGCACGTTAAAGGTTCCTACCTTGCTTGGAACAGCAAGGGTTCGGCAAAATTCCAAATCTTCCAGGTAAAAAAAAACTCGCTTCTTGGCCGATGTAGTACCTTCGGATGGAGCATTGGAAAATCACATGTAAGGCCACCGAACTTTGCTGATCCCTACTATGTCTAGTGCTAGCTCATCAATTTCAATTTTTAAGGTCTCTAGCTTACCTACTTGCCTCATACTTCGGACATTCCACGCTCCGACTAGCATAATGTTCCAAACTCTTTTCTAAATTTTCTGATTACATTCTCCGAAGTAGTCCCCTCCCGGAGATCCAAATGGAATACTATTTTAATTCCGGAATTTTTGGCCCAGAGTATGCCATCATCTTTAATAACAATTTAAGTACGCTGTGTACTTGGTAGGTAATGTGGTGGTTTCCCGCTGCTTTCCACATCGCATTAGTGTGTCTTAGAATGCCATACCGAAACCTATGGTATGTGCCAATCTAAGTACCGAAAGAGTCGCTGCCCTCTTTCGGGGACCTATCTTAGTCTGGTTCCTCATTAAAGACCCCGCTAATTTGGTTAATCATATAGTTCGGCTCTTTAGATTACTGGAACTCTGAAGCTGTTCTATTCGTTCTAGTGATCTAGAACTTCTTCAAGGTGCAGATCCATTCAGAACGGGCTTACTTGTTAATTGCATTTAAACGCCTTTTATCAAACCATTTATAAGATTAACTAATTAAATTTAAGGAAAGTTTAGCGTTATTGCACCTCAATAGTCCGGAAAAGATGTTTATTTAACAAATTTTGTATTTAGTTGCTGTCGTAATTAAATTATTGTAAACTAACTTTTACGTGCGTAAGATATTAGAGATACATATTCGAAAACGTTCTATAAACTTTCGATGATTGCACACAGAAACAGCTCTTGAAATTAATCCAAATTTTTGTTTTTAAAAATCTTTTTGAACATGCCATATTTTTCAGCTTCGTTCGCTCAAACAATGAGACGTTGAATTTCTCTACTCTAAAAGTTAGATTTCCATCTTTTTAAAATTTTTGAAATGATAGTTTAAGCTAGTTGTAATTGGCTTTTGTGTTTTGAATACTATTCGTCTCGATTAATTACATACGCATATTTATTTCTTTTGTCGAGGAACTTGTTTGTGGTCCACTCTACTTGTTAGAGTAAGAATTTTCGAAGAAGGAGAAATTGGAGCAGTTTAAACCGAATCTTAATTTCATAAAACATTAAACTAAGTGTAGGAATGATGTCTCTACTGATTGAAATTAAATAGCAGCTATGTATTCAACATAGATGAAAATGTTTCACAATCCGCAGCTGAATAGTTAAATTATATTATTCATCTTAAACCATTACATTCACACCGTGACAGTTGATTGTATTATGAACTTTCACGAAGCAAACGTTACTTGTGGATTTTGTGGTTGAGTGCAATATCATTCAGTGTAAAGTTGTCCTTATTTAACTAAATATAGGTTGTAGTTATAAACCAGAATGGAAACTAAACATTATAATTGTTTGTCGTTATAGTCCTTGGTATCGCTATAAACGTATGCGTGTGGTCTCCACGCTTTAACGTTCACTATCAAGAATAACAACAATAGCATTGCATTTATGTGCCTTTCATTATTTATGACTAATTTCTTCGTATGCATTCTATTTAATTACACTAAACGGAACAACTTGCATTAATCATCTACCATTTGCTAAAAATGCTTAAAAAATTCTCGATTTTCCGTAATATTATTTTATTTGTTGGATCATTCAAAAAAATTTTGAATATGAAATAACAGCAATATACAGGGTGTCCATATTTTAATTGCACACTATAGGAATATCCTGAACTGTAAGAGATACAGTGGTGGTTAAATTAGACAAAAGTTACCTACTTATGAGGGTATTTTATAGTTGATCTTGAACTACAAATATTATCCATAGATTGCTAGATATTGGCTAAAATACAAATTTTGCGATTTTCAATTTTTCTTAATAACTTGGTTGTTATTATAGCTAGAAGTATGAAATTTGGTATGGTAACATAAGACATAATTTTGCATTTAATGACGATTTACAAAATGTTCTAGATTTATTACATTTTTTGTTGCGATAGTCAACTTTTTTTTTGTTATGGCCGCCATATTGGATTTTTACATTGGCGTATAGAAAAAAAAATTACAATTTCAACACTGTAAAACACTTTAATTTTTTAAAATAACATTATTAAGACACAAAAACGGTTTTTGTAAAAAAGATCCAGTGTGTTGCTGTCAAATACAATTAATTCTAAACTGTTCCATTGTTTGCAATAATCAGTTTTGTTATTAATAGTTTTAAATTATAATTTGGTTAAAATATGGTGCGGTACTCGATAAACGAAAAGAAAGACATGTACGACTTGTATATCAAAAGCTGCAGAAATTCTACAGAAGCTGCCCGCAAGTATCATAATCTGTACCCTGAACGAAGCCAACCAAATCGTACATTGTTTTATAGAATATGTAAAAACATGTCCGACAGAGGTTCTATTAACAAATCAAGAGGTAAATATCTTAAAAAGGTAGAAGCGAATGCCGACATTAATGTATTAGCACATTTACATGTTAACCCTACTGGATCGTGCAGATCTTTTGCACGTGACTGCAATGTCTCCAAAAGTACAGTAAATAATATTATTAAGAGACATAAATACCATGACTACAAATACTTGCCAGTACAAAAACTCCATATAGGAGATTCGGAAAGAAGATTAGCATTTTGTTAGTGGTTTATTACTCAATTAGACAATGATCCACAGTTTGCGAATAAAATTCTGTGGACCGACGAATCTACATTTTCAAATTGTGGAATGTTTAATCGTAGAAATAAGCACTACTATTCTACAGAAAATCCACATTTGTTGCTGGAAGTAAAGAATCAAGTTCGTTTTCCTGTGAATGTTTGGTGTGGAATCTTCGATGGCCGAATAATAGGCCCTTATTTCATACAAGGGAATTTAGACGGAGAGAAATATTTAGATTTTTTAATTAATGCTCTTGAAGAATTTTTAGATAAACTACCGTTAGAAGCAATTAGAAACTTACGCTGGTTTCAACATGATGGCGCACCACCTCATAATTTCATGTTAGTAACGCAGTATTTAAATGAGCGATTTCCTCAAAGTTGGATCGGAAAGAATGGTGTTATTTCGTGGACACCTCGTTCGCCTGGTATGAACCCGCTGGATTTTTTTCTATGGGGAGATGTAAAAAATAAAGTTTATTATACTCCGTCTAATAGTGTCCAACACTTGCAGCAAAAAATAAGAAGTGCATTAGAATCGGTTAATCAAGATTCCATATCAAATGCTATTGCGCAGATAAATAAAAGGGTTCGCTTGTGTCTGGAACAGCATGGTAAACATTATGAACATTTACTGTAACTTCAAGTTGTGGTAGTTAACTTTCCATTATTATTTATAGGTTAGACCTTTTACAAAAACCGTTTTTGTGTCTTAATAATGTTATTTTAAAAAATTAATGATGTGTTTTACATTGTTGAAATTGTAAATTTTTTTTCTATATGTTGCTGTAAAAATCCAATATGGCGGCCATAACAAAAAAAAAAAGTTGACTATTGCGACAAAAAATGCAATAGATCTAGAACATTTTGTAAATGGTCATTAAATGCAAAATTATGTCTTATGTTTCCATACCAAATTTCATACTTCTAACTATAATAACAACCAAGTTATTAAGAAAAGTTGAAAATCGCAAAATTTGTATTTTAGCCAATATCTAGCAATCTATGGATAATATTTGTAGTTCAAGATCAGCTATAAAATACCTTCATAGGTAGGTAACTTTTGTCTAATTTAACCACCACTGTATCTCTTATAGTTCAGGATATTCCTATAGTGTGCAATTAAAATGTGGACACCCTGTATATGTTTGTGAAGTTGAAACCACTAATTAAGCACATGATTTGAATTGGCTTATATTTTGATGCTCTCAAACAGCGTCCTTTCACTTCCTGAAAATGTATCGCCTAATATATATAAAGAAATAACTATAAGCAAATAACGTTTGTAAGAATCTTTTCATACAGTTATTATAGGCAACGTTTCATAGGCAGAATCGTGCCAGAAGCAAGTTTCCGTTGAAGGGTGGTCCGAACATTTGATTTTCCAGTGCTCAACCCGTAGGTACTACATTGATCAGGAAGCTAGTTTTTTTTTACCTGGAAATATTGAATTTTGCTAAACCCCTGCTGTTCGAGATCTTTAACGTGTGTCACAACACTTACACACGGGACCTAAATTTTTCCTCTCATTCAAACGAGGGCGATGTGAAAAATGCTCGCCTAACATTTTTCAAACGCTTTATGTCGGGAATAGAACTTGGGACCCGGGATCGAATCCCGACAGGGTCCGCTTGAAAAATGTTAGGTGAGCATTTTTCACAAAAATACACCCTCGTTCGGATGAGAGGTGAAATGGAGGTCCCGTGTGTGAGTGTTGTCACGCACGTTAAAGATTTCTACCTTGTTTGGAACAACAAGGGTTCGGCAAAATTCCAAATTTTCCAGGTAAAAAAAACTTGCTTCCTGGCCAATGTAGCATTTTCGGGTGGAGCTTGGAAAATCACATGTAATGTCAAATAGAGGGGAGGAGGCGGCTCCATGACGTAGTTGATATGTGTATGATTGCTACGCCAAAGGTCTTGGGTTCGAATCCCGACATGGCCCGCTTGAAAAATGTTAAGCAAACATTTTTCACAAAAATACATTCTCGTTCGTATGAGAGGTAAAATGGAGATCCTGTGCGCGAGTGTTTTCACGCACGTTAAAGATTCCTACCTTACTTGGAACAGCAAGGGTTCGGCAAAATTCCAAATGTTCCAGGTAGAAAAACTCGCTTCCTGGCCAATGTAGTACCTTCGTGTGGAGCATTAGAAAATCACATGTAAGGTCAAATAGAGGGGGCTGCTCCGTGGCATAGTGGTATATGTGTGACTACTACGCCCAAAGTCCCGGGTTCGAATCCCAACACGGTCCGTTTGAAAAATGTTAGGCAAGCATTTTTTCACAAAAATACATTTTCGTTCGGATGAGAGGTAAAATGAAGGCCCCGTATGTGAGTGTTTTTACGCACGTTAAAAATCCCTATCTTGCTTGGAACAGCAAGGGTTCGGCAAAATTCAAAATTTCCAGGTTAAAAAAACTCGTTTCCTGGCTAATGTAGTACCTTCCGGTGGAGCATTGGAAAATCACATGTAAGATTAAATAGAGAGGAGAGGCGGCTCCGTGGCGTTGGTATGTGTGTGACTGCTACGCCCAATGTCCTGGGTTCGAATTCCGACACGGTCCGCTTGAAAAATGTTAGACGAGCATTTTTTACAATAATACATTCTCGTTTGTATGAGAGGTAAAATGGAGGTCCCGAGCGTGAGTGTTGTCACGCACGTTAAAGATCCCTTCTTTACTTGGAACACAAGGGTTTGCCAAAATTCCAAATGTTCCAGGTAGAAAAACTCGCTTCCTGACCAATGTAGTACCTTTGGATGAAGCATTAGAAAATCACATGTAAGGTCAAATAGAGGATGCTGCTCCGTGGCGTAGCGGTATGTGTGTGACTACTACGCCCAAGGTCCCGGGTTTGAATCCCAAGACGGTCCGCTTGAAAAATGTTAGGCGAACATTTTTCACAAAAATACATTTTCGTTCGGACGAGAGGTAAAATGGAGGTCCCGTATGTGAGTGTTGTTACGCACCTTAAAGATCTCTACCTTGCTTGTAACAGCAAGGGTTCGACAAAATTCAAAATTTCCAGGTAAAAAAAACTCGCTTCCTAGCTAATATAGTACCTTCGGGTGGAGCATTGGAAAATCACATGTAGGGTCAAATCGAGGTGGACGGCCTCGTGGCGTAGTTGGTATGCGTGTGATTACTATACCCAAAGTCCACGTGAAACATGTTACGCGAACTTTTTTCACAAAAATACATCCTTCGGATGAGAAGTGAAATGGTGGTCTTGTGTGGGAGTGTTGTCGGGCACGTTATAAATCCCTATCTTGCTTGTAACAGTAAGGGTTAGGCGAAATTCAAAATTTCCAGGTAAAAAAACTGACTTTCTGGCCAATGTAATACCTTTGGGTGGAGCATTGGAAAATCAAATGTAGGGGTCAACTATAAGTGTGAAAACGTGACGGGGATTAGAATTTATACGTATGGTTCGCGAATTTCCGATGTGCAAAAAGGAGAGGCGTTCGTTGTGTATAAGTAAGAAAGGGAAGTGCTCAGATTCCAAACTAAACTTGTGGACTGTAGTATAATCTTTCAGTGCGAGTTGGTACCTATAAGGGAAGCTATAAAGTACGTCATCCCACTCAGGCACCTGAATGCTCTGGCAAATATGAACACCTCAACAGATCTTCAAGGGGATGTCTAGAGAATAGAGGACACGGCATTTGGGTTTTGGGATCTGAAGTTTTATTGGGTTAGGTCGCATGACGGCAATTGAGGGAACGGCAGAGCAGATCAGCTGGCCAAAATGCGCCTCAACGAAGGAGTGCCTCACATAGTATTCATTGTTACCGAAGCTGCGAGAAAGGTCAACCCAACAGTGGGAGGAGAGGTGGAACAACGCCGCCACAGGCAGGTTAACACAAATTTATAACAAGCATGGAAGCGAGAGATTAGATGCAGGTGAAGGCCGATCATAAGATGATGCAGGTAGTAACAGGGCACGGGGTACTGAAAGCCCACTTACGAAGATTTAGATTGACCGAGAATGACCGAGGACGCAGAAAGCGCTGAGCACGTACTATTTGACTGCGCACTAGAGATGGTTAATAGAGCGTTGGTAAATAGGAAACTAGCTATCGAGGGACTGGATTGACCCAAGAGTTTGGATGAAGTCCAAGGAGTGGCTAACCAGAGAGCGTTCTGGGTATCCTGGAAAGAGGTTACGGTAAGGGTCGTGAACCTGGTCACTGAGAACCGAGTGTAAACCGAAAGGGAGGCCCTTAAAATTTACATTAGGAGATAGTATAGACTTAGCATAAAGTTTATTTTGTTGCACGATTTAACTTAATTTTTAAAAATAATAAAAAAGAACAACAAAAATATATACAAAAAACAACACTCAAATATATAAATATGCACAAGGAGTTTCACACTAAAGCGTCACTGCCTTTTCTAAAACGCGCGGAAAAAACATCGGGTATTAATCCAAAACTTTAAGCCGGGTTAAAAAATAACAATACTAAATCAGATTTTTTAATTAGCTTAAACCAACCAAATAAATCAATCAAACAAAGAAATTAAATTAAAGTGAATGTGCGCGCATCCACCCCTTCCCCCACTTAAAAGTGATAGTGATTGTGATCCCCAGGTTCATACCCATCAGGTCTTTAACAGTGCATGCTCTCCCCTTAGCAGTGAGCGTTAATTAGAAGTAGGTTGACGACCAGATCTTCGGAACCTGGAGAAATTTGTATTCCAGGTATTTATAAATATTGTGATGGCTGTACTCCCATAAGCTTTGATTTGTATTAATTATTAAATTTTGCAATTAATTGTAAACGAGCACGTTTTATTGTGATAGCGCTAGCCGACATAATGCTTATGCTAGTGCATGCTAGTGATAATTTAAAGGATGGTTCTTTGCTATTCTATGTAATATTAAATGTTAAATGCTTTATTTAGTTATTTATACATTTACATTTTATACCTGTATTATACATTTATATATTTTATTGTTCTGTCGCTTGATTTGTTTTGTTTGGCGTTGTACCTGTTTTTTGTCGTATTATTTATAGAAAGGAAGATTGAAGTTAGATTAAATCAGTTAGAGAACGATAGCGAACGTTAGAGACAAAGTTAGTCTAAAGTTAAAATGAATTACTTAGTTTAGGGCGGACAATATTGTAAAATTATACAGTAGGAACAAATAGTTGGAAAGCTATTAATGAATTTGGCGTATGCCTAGAAATTCGAATCCATTAGTAAACACTAATTTAGTTAGATTTGGATAGTTTTAAGTCGACTATTCGAATTGTACCGGTAAGCAGAGCCGGCGGCTGCTATCCGGTATTATGGATCCGCTTCCCTCTTTTTTACTTTTTACTAGTGTCATGTTGATTGGACAAGTTTTAAAGTCAATGCGATGGGTATCATTATTTAAACACTAACTTTAGTTGTAGTTTATAAATTATATTTAACGATTAATTAATTTTTAATTCAGATTTATATGAAGCACGTAATTATCCGCGGTTAAACCCAATGTGGTACCTTCGGGTGAAGCATTGGGGACGTGGCCGCTAGTATAGCCGTACTTATTCAAATTATACGGTCAAATATAGGTGGAAGTAAAAGCTACCATAATTTAAAAAATCTCCGGGAGAAGTTAGGACTAGCTGCAGTCAGATTCACGGAGGAATGAACGACGCGGTTCAGTGGCTTAGTTGGTTTGCTACTATGGTACTATGCCTACGGCATCGGGTTTGAATTCCGGCACGGTCGCTTGAAAAATGTTAAACAAGCATTTTTCACAAAAATACGCCCTCGTTCGGATGATAGATAAATCAGGCGAGCATTTTTCACGAAAACACGCCCTCGATTGGATGAGAGTAAAATGTAGGCCCCGTGTGTGAGTGTTGTCACGCACGTTAAAGATTCCTACCTTGCTTGGAACAGCAAGGGTTTGGCAAATGTCCAAATTTTCTAGGTAAATCATTCGCTTCCTGGCCATTGTAGTATCTACGGATGGAGTATTGGAAAATCACATGTAAGGTCAAATGGAGGATGCCCAAGGTTCCGGGTTCGAATCCTGACACGGTCCGCTTGAAAAATGTTAGGCGACCATTTTTCATAAAAATACACCCTCGTTCGGATGAGAGGTAAAATGGAGGTCCCCTGTGTGTGTGTTGTCACGCATGTTAAAGAACCCTACCTTGCTTGGAACAGCAAGTGTTCGGCAAAATTTAAAATTTCCAGGTATAAAAACTTGCTTCGTAGCCAATGTAGTATTACGGATGGAGCATTGGGAAATCACATGTAGTGTCAAATAGAGGTGGGCGGCTTCGTAGCGTAGTTGGTATGCGTGTAACTACTATACCCAAGGTCCGCTTGAAACATGTTATACGAACATTTTTCACAAAAATACGTCCTCGTTCGGATGAAAGGAGAAATGGAGGTCCCCTGTGTGAGTGTTGTTACGCACGTTAAAGATTCCTACCTTGCTTGCAACAGCAAGAGTTAGGCGAAATTCAAAATTTTCAGGTAAAAAACTCGCTTCCTGGCCAATGTAATACCTTCGGGTGGGGCATTAGAAAATCAAATGTAAGGGTCAAATAGAGGTCTGAAAACGCGACGGGTATAAGGATTTACACGGATGACTTGCGAATGTCCGATGGGCAAAAAGGAGAGGCGTTTGTTGTGTATAAATAAGAAAGGGAAGTGTTTCGATTCCAAACTAAACTTGTGGACTGGAACACTATCTTTCATTGCGAGTTAGTACCTATAAGGGAAGCTATAAAGTACGTCATCCCACTCAGGCACCTGAATGCTCTGGCAAATATGAACACCTCGACAGATCTTTAAGGGGCGTCTGGAAAATAAAGGACACGGCATTTGGGTTTTGGGATTTGAATTTTTACTGGGTTAGGTCGCATGACGGCAATTAAGGAAACGGCAGAGTAGATGAACTGGCCTAAGGGGCCGCAAGAAAGGAGTGGCTTACATAGTATTTATCGGTACCAAGGTCGTTAGTTAAGAAAAATCTGCGAGAAAGATCAGTTCAACAGTGGGAGGAGAGGTGGAACAACGCCGCACAGGCAGGTTGAGACACAAATTTATAACGAGCATGGAAGCTAGAAATAATATGCAGGAGAAGGTCGATCATAAGATGATGCAGTTAGTAACAGGGCACGGGGTACTGAAAGCCCACCTACGAAGATTCAGATTGACCGAAAACGACCGCTGCGAATATGACAAGTCGCAGAAAGCGCCGGGCATGTGCTATTTGACTGCCCACTAGAGATGGTTAATGGAGGGTTGGTAAACAGGAAACTAGCTCTCGAGGGGCTGGAATGGCCAAGAGTTTGAATTAAGTCCAAGTAGTGGCTAACCAGAGAGCGTTATAAGTGTTCTTGAAGGGGTTTACGGGACGAGTCGTGAACCTGGCCACTGAGAACCGAGTGTAAACCGAAAGGGAGGCGCTTGAAATTTACATTAGGAGGTAGTGTAGACTTAGCATAAAGTTTATTTCGTTGCACGATTTAACTTAATTTTTGAAAATAATAAAAAAGAACAACAAAAATATATACCAAAGAAAACAAAACATCCAAATATCTAAATATGCACAATGAATTTTACACTAAATCAGTCACTGCCTTTCCTAAAACACGCAGAAAAGACATCGGGTATTAATTAATTTAAAACTTTAAGCCGGTTTAAAAAACCAACCAAATAAATCAATCAAACGAAGAAATTAAATTAAAGTGAATGCGCGCGCACCCACTTCTTTCCCCAGTTAAAAGTGATAGCGATTGTGATCCCCAGGTGCATACCCATCAGAACTTTAACATGCCCATCTCCCCTTAGCAGTGAGGGATATTAGGAGTAGGTTGACGACCAGATCTTCGGAATTTAAGGTATTTATAAACATTGTGATGGCTGTACTTGCATAAGCATTGATTTGTATTAATAAGTAAATTTTGCAGTTAATTGTAAACGAGCACATTTTAGTGTGATAGCGGTAACCGACATAATGCTTATGCTAGTGCACCTGATAATTTGAGGGATGGTTCTTTGCTATTCTATGCAATATTATATGCTTAATGCTTTATTTAGATATTTATATATTTACATTTTATACCTGTATTATACATTTATATATTTTATTGTTCTGTCGCTTGATTTGTTTTGTTTGGCGTTGTACCTGTTTTTGTCGTATTATTTATAGAAAGGAAGATTGAAGTTAAAATAAATCAGCTAGAGAACAATAGCCAACGTTAGAGACGAAGTTAGGCTGAAGTTAAAATGAATTACTTAGTTTAGGGCGGACGATATTGTAAATTCATACAGTAGGAACAAATAGCTGGATAAGTTATTAATGAATTTGGTGTATGCCTAGAAATTCGAATCCATTAGTCAACACTAATTTAGTTAGATTTGGATAGTTTTAAGTCGACCATTCGGGTTGTACCAATAAGCAGTGCCGGCGACTGCTATCTGGTATTAGGGATCCCCTCCCTCCTTTTTTACTTTTTGCTAGTGTCATGTTGATCGAACAAACTTTAAAGTAAACGCGATGGATACCATTATTTAAACACTAACTTTAGTTGTAGTTTATAAATTATATTTAACGATTAATTAATTTTCAATTCAGATTTATATGAAGCACGTAATTATTCGCGGTTAAACCCAATGTGGTACCTTTGGGTGAAGCATTGGGGACGTGGCCGCTAGTATAGCCGTACTTATTCAAATTATACGGTCAAATATAGGTGGAAATAATAGCCACCATTATTTAGAAAATCTCCGGGAGAAGTTAGGACTAGCTGAAGTCAGATCCACGAGGAATGAGCGACGCGGCTCAGTGGTTTAGTTAGTATGCATGTGGCTACTATGCCTAAGGTATCGGGTTCGAATCCCGACACGGTCCGCTAGAAATATGTTAGACGAGCATTTTTCACAAAAATTCGCCCTTGCTCAAATGATAGATAAATGTAGGTTCCATTTGTGAGTGCTTTCACGCGCTTTAAAGAGCCTACCTTGCTTGGCACGTCAAGGATTCGGCAAAATTCAAAATTTTTAGTTAAAAAAACTCACTTCTTGGCTAATGTAATACCTTCGGGTGGTGCATTGGAAAATCAAATGTAGGGGGGCACGAGCGATCGTAATTGCTATATCAAAGGATCCGAGTTAAAAAATGTCAGGCGAGCATGTTTCACAAAAATACGCCCTCGTTCGGATGAGAGTAAAATGTAGGCCCCGCGTGTGAATGTTGTTACGTACGTTAAAAGCTTTACCTACTTGGAATAGCAAGAGTTCAGCAAAATAAAATTTCCAGGTTAAAAAACTCGCTTCCTACCCAAGGTAGTACCTTCTGGCGAAGAATTGAAAAATCAAATATAAGGAGGCATGAGTGTGGTGGGTGTAAGGAAAAATTAAAAATAAAGTTTACAAATTAAATTGCGCGGCCACCACCTAATCAGATACGGTAATAAAGAATTGGGACCCTTTTCAATCAGGATAGAATTTTTCATTAAAATAATTTTGCTCTTGTGAACAAAAAGAACTAATTAAAGATACTATAATGTTCTACTGACCTTCATTGGTCCGCGTTCAATTAAAAACTTTAGCTCAAACCCAAGTAGCACTAAGCTGCGTATAAATCCTACACCAGAAAATATTAGGTTACCAGTTGCAATATAAACTGTTAAACCCTAGGACAATACAAATAGAAAGATCTAAACAAACTGGACAAACACATAGTGGTTTGTAAATATGTGCCTTACCTGTGTATGACATACAGTATACGAGCGTCTCGCGGCAGTAATGCCATGGCTGCAATGACAGGTTACTAGAAATAATATTATTAAAATATATAACATTAACACGCATATCAGAACAGTTGTTGTTGAAACTATTGCAGACTGTTTTGATATGCGTGTTAAGTGATTTGTGTTTTTTAATAATAATATCTAATTTGTGTTTTTTAATAATATCTATTTCTAACTGTATTTTTATTTTATTTATTTGTTGCAACGTTTCAGTAGTCTGCTACCTGAAATTTAAGCAGACCTGGCTTCCCCACAGAAAGTAACCGTCATGTATTATGTGTGTATGTGTGTGTGTGTGTGTGTGTGTGTGTATGTGGGGGATGGTTGTGTGTATGTGTGTTGTGTGTTATGTTGGTCCGTGTTACGTTCCCCCTCTAGGACCAGGACCATCGGCAGCCGGATATACCAGTGGTCAAGGAAGAACGCACAACGGACATTGCCTTGTCAGTCCGGACCATCGGCAGCCGGAAATCCAGATGTTGAAAAGGCAATGGAAGCGTGTGTTTAGGTGTGTGTGTGTGTGTTTGTGTGGGTGTGTGTGTGTGTGTGTGAGAGAGAAAGTGAGAGAGAGAGTTGTGTGTATGTGTGTTGTGTGTGATGTTGGTATCCGTGTTATGTTCCCCCTTTAGGATCAGGACCATCGGAAGCCGGATATCCCAATCGTCAAAGAGGAACGCTCGACGGATGTTGCCTTATCAGTCTGGACCATCGGCAGCCGGAAATCCAGATGTTGAAAAAGCAATGTAAGTGTGTGAATGGTGCTTTGTGTTTGCACAGTGCATAAGAGGTGTTATGTGTGTTTATGTGTGTGTGTGTGTGTGTGTGTGTGTGTGTTTGTTTGTGTGTGTGTGTGAAGTGTGTTTGAAATGTTAATTTGTGTTTATGTTTGCCCAGGTTACTAAAAGGTTGGATTGAATTATAATTTTGTACATGTTTGAACTTATACTATTACATAAATAAAAATTTAGGTTCTTTCAGAGAAAATGATTTGTTTGTTGTATTGTTTGCCTCAGGTATGTGTAAGTTCTTAAAATTTAGCGTTAGTTAAAAAGAAAAGAAATTTCCTATTCTACTACTTAAAATTAACTTATACTACTACTTAAAGTTAACTTATACTACTACTGCTGGTTATTATTTGTTAGAAACAGGGTTGCTAATATGTAGAAGCATGCAAATTCTACATATTAGGGGGTTGGATCGTTTCAATGTCGGGTTGATGGTTTGATCTTGTTGCTTCTGGTCGTCAAGAGCAGAGCTCTTGGAATTCCAGGAGATTGGTCTCCGGTCTCCGGGGCAGAGTCTCGGTTCGAGGAGAGGTGGTACTTTTATGTCTCTGTCCGGGTAGTTTTGTTTGTGTCTTTTATCCGTTAAAATAACGTTGGTGAATGAGTGCCGTGGTTTTTTGTGTGAGTGCATTTAAGTGTGGAAAAAGGTTTTCGTTCCAAATCATCTGGTGTAGGGTCTTGTTTAATAATGTTTGTCTATGTGCGTAGAGGTACGGTTGTAAGTCATTACACTCGAATAGTAAATATTCCGGTGTTCCTATTTCTCCGTACATGCATATGTTGTTGTCAACTAAGTTCATGCGTTCTCTGTATGTCGGATACGGTCCGCGGCCAGTTAGGTAATAAATAAATCACCGACTAACTGTAACCTAACCTGTCATTGCAGCCACGGCATTACTGCCGTGAGACGCTCGTTCCAGTATAATGTGAGTAAAGGCGGTTACACTTGCGGCCACTTCCAATATACTCCACGCGAAGGTAGATATAACACGAAAAATAACGTGCTTTAAATAAATTGGACCTCGAAATTAATTAAACGGTAAATAAATTTAGGAAACTAAAAACTAAGGTTATGTTTGAATAATGGTACTTATTGCGTTGGTTTTGGAGTGTGTCTGATCAACAAGACAATAGTAAAAAGAAAAACCGGAGAAATCCGTCTTACCGGATAGCTGCCGCCAGCAATGCTTACCGGTGCGACTTGAAAAGTCGACTTAAAACTATCCAAATCTATCTAAATTAGTATTTACTAGTGAATTCGAAATTCTAAACCTACGCCAAATTTATTAATATCGAATCCCGCTATTTGTTCCTACTTTATGGATTTCACAATATCGTCTGCCCTACTCTAAGTAATTTATTCCAACTGTAGCTTGTCGTTCCTAGCATTTCCTATCGTTCCCTAACTGAATTATACAAATTTCAATTTTTCTTTCTACAGATACTACGACCTAAACAAACAAAACGCCAAACAAAATACATCAAACGTCAAAAATCTCAAAACATATAATAATACAAATACAAACATAAATAAATAAATATAAGTATCTAAATAAAGCATGTGAGCGTATAAAAGTGCATAAAATAGCAAATGCATAATTTAAATTTTCGGGTGCAATCGCATAAGCATTATGTCGGCTAGCGCCACTACACTAAAACGTACTCGTTTAAAATTGACTGCAGAATTTACTTATTAATAGAAATCTATGGTTATGCGAGTACAGTCTTTACAATATGTATAAATACCTCCAGTATAATATTTCCAGGATCAGACAATCTGGTCGTCCGCCTTTCTATTAATACCTCTTAGTGCTAAAGGGAGATCGTTATGCACTGCTAAAGTCTTGGTGAGGTATGCACTAAATGTTTTGGGGAATCACTCTATTTTACTTTTCTTGTTTAATAGGTTACTGATATACAGGGTTGGGATAAAGTATGGAACCAAGTGAATATCTTTAAAACGAAAAGGACGATATTTATGAAACTTTGTAGATAAATGCAACGAGGCAAAATGCATGTGATGTGATTTTTTTTTTGGTAATGTACTTCCGGTTTAGCCGGAAATGCCCTCAATTTTTTTAATTAAAAAGGGACACCTTGTATATTTTTGCAGATCTTGATAGATCTTGTTATTTAGAATTTATACATACCGGGGTTAATGGAAATAATCTGTAAAAACGAGACACTAAAGCACTTTAGTACAATCACTTTTAAGTTTTTACGCATTAGAATAAAAACCATTTAGATTAGCAAATTGATGTTTACTTTGTATTAAACGTGTACTGTTTAGTAAAGTAGCTGTTGGAAAAATGTCAAGACAAACTGTCAAGTTAATTGTAATTTACGGTAATAAACTGTACGGTTAAAAATGGTACATTTAAGTGAGAAAGATCAAATTGAAATATTAATGATGATTGGTTTTGGCGATCGTGTTAGAACTGGGAAGAAGTTTGTCATATTTTTAATGATTTGCATCCTGAAAAAAATCCTATATCACGTTCAACAGTTACTAAAACATTACAACGTTTTATGCAACAGGGATAATCAAAAATTTGCCAAAAACTGGAAGACTACAGACCTCTACGAACGAAGCTATTAGACAAAACATTGCTATGGAATTAAAGGAATCACCTCAAACTTCTACCACAGATTTGGCACTAAACCACGGTATAAGTCGACGTTCTGTAGGGAAAATATTAAAAAGTGAAAAATATCATCCGTATAAAATACAATTAGTTCAAGAATTGTCTGATGATGATTTTGACTGACGAGCATTTTGCAAATAATGTAGTGTTTTCGGATGAGGCATCTTTTTGTTTAAATGGAACAGTTAATCGCCATAACTCAAGGTATTGGTCAAATGAGAATCCTTATTAGATTTATGAAGCCCATTCCCAACATCCACAAAAGTTGAATGTTTGGATGAGAATTGTGAAAAATAGGCCTATAGGCCTATTTTTTATAGACGGAAACTTGAATGGTGACAAGTATTTAGATTTACTAAATAACCAAATTATTCCTGCACTCCATCAAAATGGACAGTTACCACAAAATGTTTCGTTTCAATAAGATGGAGCGCATCCTCACTATGATAGACGGGTTTTGAATTTTTTAGATGCAAATTTTCCAAATCGATGGATTGGACGTAGAAGATTTGTAGAGTGGCCTGCTCGTTTTCCAGACCTCAGTCCGTTAGATTTCTTTCTTTGGGGTTACCTGAAATCACATGTTTACGTTAGACGACCAACATTCCTGCAGAAATTGAAACAAAGAATCATCGATGAATGTGAACTCATCCATGGAGAAGTCTTGGAAAGAGTAATTCAGGAATTTATTAATAGACTTGCATATTGTCAGGAAGTAAACGGCGAGCATTTTGAACATTTAAAATAATTTTGTTTAAATTAAATTCAATATTATTCTCATTCTCGTTAATCTTATAAATAAAATTTATTATTGAGTAAATATAAAGTGCTTTAGTATCTTGTTTATACAGATTATTTCCATTAACCCTGGTATGTATGAATTTGAAATAACAAGATCTATCAAGATCTGCAAAAATATACAGGGTGTCCCATTTAAATAAAAAAAATTGAGGGCATTTCCGGCTAAACCGGAAATACATTATTAACAAAAAAAATTATATCAGATGCATTTTGCTTCATTGCATTTATCTACAAAGTTTCATAAATATCGTCCTTTTCGTTTTAAAGGTATTCACTTGGTTCCATACTTTATCCCAACCCTGTATAGCATTAGTTAAGTTTAATTAGAATTTCTGATTTAGTATAGATAGGACTGTGATTGTTTTAATGTGAAATTCATCGTGCGTATTTAGATATTTAGGTGTCTTGTTTTAGTTTTTTGAATTTTTTGGGTTTTTGATTTTTTTGTCTTATATCGTGCCACAAAATACATTTATGCCAAGAGTAAGCTATTTTTTACTCAAAAATTTTCAATTCCCCCGATCCACAAGTTCTCGCCGGCACACACACAATTAATTCCCTACGTCCAATCTTAGTCTCAGCAGCACCTTCAATAAATGATTTAAGAGATAGATGAAAAATACGGAATAATCAGTTTACTAATTTTTATATGTATGCATGAAATGAATTTGGTAATAAATATGCAGGATACTCAAAAAGGGAAAAATGAAAGATTTAGGGTAAATTTTCAAACAATTTTCAACAATTAAATCAGTACTTTACTACTCTGTAGTTAAAAGAAGCAGGATCTAGCATTTTTATTACGTTCAAATAAGAAGGTTGTTTAAGAAAGAAAGTTTCCGAAAATTCAAGGTTGAACAGGCAGTCAATTTTTCTCAAAAAATTTTGTTTTTACTTTACTATTTTTTCTTTTGAAAGTTACTGTTCAGTTTTGACATGCGATTGCTTTTTAAAATAAAACGTACTAAGTCCATTCGCTTTAACTTTAGGATGACGTCACAACTGGATGAAACGCTACATTACCAATGCTAGTTTAAATTCTACTGTATTTAATAATAGATATAGGATTATTTTCATTGATAAAAGGAATTGGTGGCAATATCGTATAGAACTGCCAACCTTTATTATGTTAAATGTCAATATCTTTTCAGGCGCAATTCTATGCATTCATTTGCATACAGTTGCCAACACTTTATTACTACATTTGACGTCATCCTAAAGTTAAAACGAATGAACTATTGCTGAAAAATTCGTATTTAATAAAACGATTTTAGTCGTTTTAAAATGTATGATTTAATACTAAATTGCGAGATATCGTTTTTCAATCTTTCCCCCATAATTGTGTATTTACGTTAATCAAAGTTCAATGCGGAGTACCACGCAATTAAGAAGTGTTCTCGTTTAACATTGGAACATGTCATAAATTCAGTACCAAGCGTTTATGCGCATCTCAGCATATTCAGTAAAGGTATATTTAACCATAGTTATTACTAATAATTTACCTAAACTTATAGTACATACGAATAATATGGCAATTTATCGAAGTTATATATAACTATCAACTTTTCGCTTCTATGTTTTACGGAACGCAAACAATAAAAATGCATCTGTATTTTAATTCAAATGATTCATCGAATAATACATTTTTTTTATTAATGAACGAGACCGAGACCAAGACTACTGACACCAGTAGGGGAGAGTAGTCTAATTTGAACCACTACCTAAATTGAACCATCTCAATAATTTCTTATTCTGAAACAGCAGGCGCCATCTAGTGTTCAAATCTTAAGACCGTGTTATCAGAAACTTATAGTTCTTCTATTGGATCGACATTCGTATGTTCCGTTAATCACGTACAGCATAAAACTTGTTTTGCTCGTAATTTTTGTAATATTTTTAAAAGAAAAACTAAGATCATAAAACAGATTGTTGAGGTGAGTACTGTATTCTATTACTATCATGGTTGTTACACTATTTTTGATGTGTCTTGCAAATTTCAACTAAAAACACTGGTAAATACAAATTTTAGGTTATGTAAAAGGTAAATTCTTGTTGTTCCCTAAGATGAACCTGGTGTAGGATTCAAAAATGGAACTGGTTCATTTTAGGAAACCTGTTCGATCTATTCAATTTACCAACGTACTTTACCAAAAATTACTTATTCAATAATATCGTAAATGATTTTCCATGAAGAATTTATTTATGCATATGTTTTTCAGAATAATGCCATCAAAGAAAACAGGAAATTATTGTAAATGGTCCGAAAAGGATATGGAGTTTGCCATTAAGGCTTACAAAGATGGGGTTGGTTTAAACGATTGCCAACGAAGATTTAACATCAACAAACCAACCCTTCTAAGACATGTTCGGGGACAAAACAAAATCGCAAATAACTGCATTAAAAAAATCGGTACTAAACCTACTTTTAATGCTGAAATGGAGACTTTGTTAGTCAAATATATTCTGAAGTTCGAAAAGTCTTCTTTGGTTTAACAATCAAAGATATCCGAAGAATTGCATATCAACTCGCAGAAAAACACAAACTCCCTCATCCATTCAATAAAATAAAATGCATGGCTGGAAAGAAATGGTTTTATGGATTTATGGGACGCCATAACGAGCTCTCGCTGAGACAACCCGAATCTGCTTCGCTTGCTTGTGCAAGAGGGTTTAACCGAGAAAGGGTAACAGAGTTTTATGATATTTTGGAAAAATTGGTGGATAAATATAAAATTGATGCGAATACAATATTTAATGTAGATGAGTCTGGGTATTTCACATTGCAAAAAAGAATGCAGAACATTAAGGCCCGAAAAGGAAAACGGCAAGTGGGTGGAATTGCTAGTGGTGAACGAGGTATTAACACAACCGTTGTGTGCTGTGCCAATGCTGCTGGTCTTTATATTCCGCCCATGCTAATTTTCTAAAGAAAAAGATTTACCATTTGTTACGTCGTCATCGAACAATTCGGTATTTTGTGACAATAAATACTTTGTGCGTGCATCCTACAGTTTGAGTGAAACATTTTATATACCGGCAATAACAGTGCATAAAGTGACAGTCGTACTCGAGCCTTTAGAGAAGCAAGTCGCCTTCGAACCCTTGAAAGGGACGGTCGTATTAGAGCTTTAAAAGCGAGACCGACACCCGGTCGAGCGTGTTACTGGTTCTCCGTAAAAGCTTGTGCGTGAAAGTGTCTATTGCCCCAGCGGCGCAGGACAAAGCTTTGTGCGTGAAAGTGTCTATTGCCCCAGCGGCGCAGGACAAAGCTTTGTGCGTGAAAGTGTCTATTGCCCCAGCGGCGCAAGACTTAAGGTATTTATACCCTTCCTTAATTAGTTGGTAGTTGTCTTTTTGTTATTACATAACCGCTCCACCATTATCGTTATTGCTATAAAAGCAATTGGTCCTTCATTATAATTTGCATATTTTTATCACACATTTATATCAACCTCCTTAACCCCAATCAATCATTGGCCCTATAAGTCGATCCGGATTCATTAGTCCTGTGGTTACATGTCCTAAATTAAATATTATTGTGCATTTCAGCGAGTTTTTAATTAATTAATATTTCAGTTTTAAATTTGTGCTTAAAGCCCATATTTAGCGGGTTAAAATTGTAAACATTATTTATACTGTCTTTAGATTAAATTAAGCGATTTCGCCGTAATTGAAACCAGCAAGCGTTTTAATTACAAAGAAATTCATAATATAAAATTTGTCAGTTTTCAGTTTTTAAATTCATTTTAGCGGCATAAAACAGAAAGCAACCTGAAAACTATAAATCGCTTTATACTTCTTAAACAAGAAAGGTAAAGGGATTTGCTTTGTATTTAAAAGCTATTGCACGTTTTGTATTACAATATTGAAAATATCTGCAGAGGAATAAGGTTGTAAATTTGCATCTTTCGGCAAATATGTTAAGCCACATGTTTTAAACGTTTCTGTGAGCTTTTGATGGTAAGCCGCTCGGGTTGTTAAGCGGTACATCTTATATTCACGCTTTTGTTTGACGAACCGTTAGTCATAAAACGTGATTTATTGGTTATACCCTATTTTACATTTTCGTGCTTTGAACAACTCATAATATTTTAATATTTCTCAGTGCACATTTAGCTTTACCGTTTTACAACAGTTTATTGTAGTCCTTTCAGAATCTTTGAGAATGGCTCCAAAGAAAGCACATGTGGTAGAACTCAATTACTGAAAACACGGATTTTAGAAATATTTGAGCTTTGTAATTCTATACAAAGTGACCCAAGTTTAAAGGCATTGTTCCTTATTCAAACAAGGGAATACATGACCTTTATGCAAATTTCAATACAATTTTAGTCGCTGTCTTGGCCTCATGTGACGAGGTAGACTCATTAACTTACAACGCTGTACGGAAGGAAGTAGATTCCGCTTATTTTTCATACTGCTGCATCTCGATACGATGCAAGAAATGAAAGCACCACAAATTACAGAAAATGCTCCAAGCAGCACGGTATCAAAATTGTTACCGTTAAAGCTCCAAATTTTAATAATGAGGTAACTGAATTTTCATCTTTCATCGATTTATTTGACAGCCTGGTCTATAATAACGCGTCGCTGTCCAATATCGAAAAATTAAATTATCTTATCAGTTGTTGTACCGGGGAGTCTTTAAGAATCGTTAAATCTGTACCCATTTCGGGGATAATTTTATTATTTCCTATAACGCCTTGCGTGAGAGATTTAGCAATCCGCGTTTATTGGCAACTTTGCATTGGAAAGCAATGAAAGACTTTCTACCTTTAAAATCAGAAGACCCTAAGAAACTTAGGGTACTTATTGATTGTTTTTCGGAGAACCTTGCTGTTCTAACTAACTTAAAGTTTCCCACTGAACATTGGAACTTTATTCTGGTCGATTTGCTTTTAGAAAAACTTGATCCGTTCACTAGAAAACGCTTCGAACTCCAATCGGATCCGAAGCAAATACCTAATTTCGAGGATTTGAGATATTTTTTAACCCAACAATGTGCAGCGTTGGAAACCTTTTCTTCAACCGCACCTGTTTCTTATTCGACGACTGTCCATACATCGCACACATCGGTGCCTAAGAAATCCTCAGCGTTTCAATTTAAACCAAAGGTTTCTTCTAACGTAGTTTCACTGGACACACCAAGTAGCTCCAGTGACTCAAATAATTCATTTTCGCACCATTGTCCTTCCTGCAAGGGCAATCACTTAATTTACAGATGTCAATCGTTTCTAAAGAAAACTCCGACAGAACGTTTCGACATTGTCAAACGCTTACGCCTTTGTTTAAATTGCTTACGAACAGACCATGCGTCCATGCAATGCAAATCTTATAATTCCTGTCGAACTTGCGCCAAGCCGCATCATACCTTGCTACATTTTGAATCGCAACCTGCTTCTAGCCGTTCAGCTGAACCGACCGCTACACACATGCATAAAATGCCAATAGGACGCAGTCAGCCTCTCCTATTCCGGCAAATGTTTTGTCTTCACAGACGAATTCAAATCTTGGGGTTACTGTCTTACTCTCCACTGCTGTTGTGGAAGTTCAAGATCGTTCTGGTAGATACAAACCGATCAGGGTACTCTTAGATCCTGGTTCCCAAGCTAGCTTTATTCGAGACGATTGCGTGAGCAAACTTTGGCTTCCACGCATACGTTCTCAAGTTCCGATTTATGGACTTGGGCAGACAACTTCAGCAGTCAATAGGGTGCCGTCAGCTGCACCATTCGCTCTATGTTAGACTCTGAAAATCTCTAGAAGTCACAACTTTTGTGCTTTCGTCAATATCTGGCAAATTACCTAGCGTTGAAGTTCCTAATAATTGGGAACACTTATGCGGCCTGCACTTTGCAGACCCGACCTGGAACTCTCCAGGAACCATTGACATGCTCCTAGGAGCAGATGTTTATCCGTTCATCATCAATGGCGGTGTTATACATGGCAAGTTTCTTCAGCCTGCCGCCATAAATACAATTTTGGTTGGACTATTATTGGTCCCACAAAAGCTTGCAGTCTGATACTGTCCAAGCATTTTTACGTCTGTAGAAGATCCTATCGACCAGACCCTAAGGCGGTTTTGGGAGATAGAAGAGTTGCCATCCACGCCTTATACTTCTCCAGAAGAAGAAAAGGCAGATTTGATTTTGAAAACACGTTTTCTCGTGACCCTAGCGGTCGTTTTATTGTTGCGTTACCGTTCAACGATACTTTGCCCGTTTTTGATAATTGCTTTGAGATGGCTAAAAAGACTATTTTCGTTGGAGCGCAAATTACATGCTCAACCGGAGCTACGCGCCCAATACAACAATTTCATGCAGGACTATCTTGATGCGGGTCATATGGCATTACTCGATTCTCCGCCCGTTGGGAACGATAATTACTTTTACCCCATCACCCTGTGTTTAAAGAAGAAGGTCATACTTCTAAAATTGTGTGGTTTTGACGCCTCTGCAAAGGCTAAAAACAACGTGTCACTTAATGACACTCAATTGGCTGGACCTAGTCTCCAAAACGACATTTCGTCAATCTTACTGAAATTTCGTACTCATCGTTTCGTTTTTACTTGTGATGTTCGCCAAATGTATCGACAAATTTTGGTTACCGAAGAACATCGAAAGTTTCAATTAATTGTTTGGCGGTTCTCCGCAGAAGAACCCATCCAGACATATCAGCTTAATACAGTGACCTATGGTATTAAGTCATCGCCTTATCTAGCATTAAAGACTCTTCAGCAATTAGCCATTGACGAAGGCAAAAGGTTTCCGTTAGCCGCTGAGGCTATACGGTCAAATCTATATATTGATGATTTCGTCGCCGGTGGAGATTCTATACAATCGGCCCGCGAAATTAAAGATCAACTTATCCGACTTTTACATTTGGCTGGTTTTGAACTTCGAAAATGGAGTTCTAATTCAGTTTCTATTTTGGAGGCATTCCGTCAGATTTTTGCCAATATACTTCTCTCGATTTCGATTCGGACGAATCAATAAAAATATTAGGTCTTCAATGGTCACCTACAGAAGATATTTTCTCGTTTCGGGTTAAACCATTAAACCAAATATGTACAAAGCGCAACATACTTTCACAAGTTGCCAGAATATATGATCCATTAGGATTTTAGCCCCACTAACACTTTTTGCAAAACGCCTAATCCAGCATCTGTGGATGTTAGGTTTGAATTGGGATGACATCCCACCAGCAGACATTTCGTCTCAATGGCAGCAGTATCAAGAAGAGTTGCCGTTATTATCGTCATTAAAGTTACCACGTTGTTTACCCCCTTCGGATCCTTTTACTTGTCATTTGCATGGGTTTTGCGATGCTAGCGAGGTAGGGTATGCAGCGGTAGTGTATTTTCAGTTCATAAATCAAACTACCGGAGAAATAACTGTACAATTTGTAACCGCTAAAACAAAAGTAGCTCCAATTAAGCGCATTTCAATTCCACGTTTGGAATTATGTGCCGCCGTTTTATTAACCGATTTACTTTCTTTTACCATTCGTTCTTATCAAGGCTTGATTGACATTTCCGATGTTTCAGCGTGGAGTGATTCTACGGTCGCTCTCACTTGGATACGTTCTCCACCTTTTCGTTGGAAAACTTTTGTGGCAAACCGTGTTAGCCACATTCAAGAAATCATTGCACCTAGCCGATGGTTTTATATTAAATCTTCGCATAATCCGGCTGATCCTGCATCTCGGGGATTAATGCCAAGCGCGGTTATTTCATGTTCGCTATGGTGGGCGGGGCCTGAATGGCTTCACTACCCTAGTGACTCGTGGCCGCCTCAACCAACATTGTCAACCTCAATTGCTGAGGTAACTATGGAAAAGAAGATCCTAACATTTGTCGCTCAAACAGATCCAAACGTCATTGACATTTTACTAAGCCGCTTTTCATCGTTATATAAAATCCAAGGCATCGTGGCTTACATTTATAGATTTTCTAAACTCATGGCTCAACGTCATACGGGTCCCTTAACAGACATTGAACTACACAATGCTCTCATGATTATCGTTCGGCATGTACAAAATGTTACATTTTCAAAGGAAATAGCTTCGATCAAGGCAAACCGTAAATTACCTAAAAGCTTGCGAAAACTTTCTCCATTTGTTGATCCACAAAACATCTTAAGAGTAGGTGGGCGCTTGACACATTCTTCGCGTTCCTATTCCGAAAAGTTTCCTGCGTTATTGCCTCAGCGGCACCAATTAACCGAACTTATCATTCTGTCAACTCATGAAAGGTATTGCCATCCTGGTGTTAATACCACAGCGTATCTTATCCAACAGAATTTCTGGATCCTTTCTATTAAACATTCAATCAGAAATTATTTATCATCCTGTCATAGATGTTTTCGTACCAAACCGGTCCTGGTAACTCCTCCTATGGGAGACCTACCGGCAGCACGTATTACCCAGATCAAAACTGCACATGGCACATTAAAACGACCTTTGGTCAAACTAGCGCCGCTACCTGTATTTTAACTTTATTTTATGTTTAGATGTATATACACATTTTTACATGTATAGTAGTATATTATTTTACATATTTGCTTATTTACATATATATTTTATTCTTTGCATAGTTGGTAATATCGCTCGCTGTAGTGCACCACCCTATCTTTCGTTACCTCCTTTCCTAGCAAGGTCAAATCCCATGTGATTTCCTTCACCCAACCTACTTCCTCCTTTTCAAAATTCTATGAATTTGGTGGGCGGTATGTTACGTCGTCATCGAACAATTCGGTATTTTGTGACAATAAATACTTTGTGCGTGCATCCTACAGTTTGAGTGAAACATTTTATATACCGGCAATAACAGTGCATAAAGTGACAGTCGTACTCGAGCCTTTAGAGAAGCAAGTCGCCTTCGAACCCTTGAAAGGGACGGTCGTATTAGAGCTTTAAAAGCGAGACCGACACCCGGTCGAGCGTGTTACTGGTTCTCCGTAAAAGCTTTTGTGCGTGAAAGTGTCTATTGCCCCCAGCGGCGCAGGACAAAGCTTTGTGCGTGAAAGTGTCTATTGCCCCCAGCGGCGCAGGACAAAGCTTTGTGCGTGAAAGTGTCTATTGCCCCCAGCGGCGCAAGACTTAAGGTATTTATACCCTTCCTTAATTAGTTGGTAGTTGTCTTTTTTTGTTATTACATAACCGCTCCACCATTATCGTTATTGCTATAAAAGCAATTGGTCCTTCATTGTAATTTGCATATTTATATTTATACACACATTTATATCAACCTCCTTAACCCCAATCAATCACCATTGAATTAGCAAGAGGAGCTCCTATAGTGGAAGTATTTGTGAGATTTCTGATTCAGGCTATATAAATTTTGAGCTTTTCCTAGTTTAGCTCAAACACTTTCATAACATCATAAACAGTGATCCTAACAAAGACGTTTTATTACTTTTAGATGGACATTTGACCCACAGCAATAACTTGACTGCATTAGAATTTGCTCGAGAAAATAATATTCACCTCCTTCAGTTATTCGCATATACAACACATATGCTTCAACCTCTTGACGTGGCATTTTTTAAACCGTTGCAAAGTTATTTTGTGCAGGCACAGGATAGCTGGTTGCGGGCACATGTTGTAAGGGCAATTTCAGCTTACGACATTGCAGAGCTTATTAATGAAGCATATGGAAAGGCAGCAACTGTAGGAACAGCTGAAAATGCTTTCAAAGCACCTGGTATTTGGCCTGTCAATAGGAATCGTTTTCCTGATAAAAGTTTTGCACCGTCGCTTGCAGTTGATCAACAAATAGTAGTAGATAATCTGGAAATACATCAAATTCCTGCAGAAAAAACACCACCAAATTTTAATAGTCAGATTTGTCTACCTTCATCAAGCATATTATCAGAAATCAGTCCAAATACGTTCAACAAAGGTTTGGAAGGAATATGCACCCTTCCCAAAAATTCCCAAATCAGTGGACAAAGGAAACAAAGTTCATCATCGGCTGTAGAACTGACAAGCACACCATACAAAACTGTTTTAGAGACAAAAAAAGAAACAAGGAAGAATCAGAGAGAGCAAAACTACACAGAAAGCTCATAAGAACTAATAAAGCGATTGCAAATGTTAAATCTGATTTATTCAATAACAGAGAAACTCAGAGTAAAAATAAACAACAAAAAGTAAAACATAAATTACAAAAGAAAACCAAAAACACAAAACATTGGAATCAAATGAAGATGAAGATGCCCTGTGTTTGTATTGTCATGATTTTTATACCAACTCCGTAGCAGAAGGAATGTGGATTAGATGCCAAGTGTGTGCAGAATGGGCACACGGTAAGTGTGCTGGAATTGAAGAAGGCGAAATTTTGATATGCGATATGTGTAAAACTTAGTATAATTAGTTCAAATTATGGATACCAGTGGTTCAATTTAACCAACCGGTAGCCAAATTTGAACCACTTTTCAAAAAAATTGTTTTTAGTTTTTTTAATTAAATATTTTCATTTTTATCCGTTTCTTTTGTACAAATAAATGCTTGCAGATTTGTCTGTATATTGATCTTAAATTGCCCACTTAGAGCGTATTATCTTTGAAGTTATGGTGAAATTTGTAAAACTGGTTCAAATTAGGCTACTCTCCCCTAAGGTCTGGGTCTCGGTTTCGGTCTCGTCTTTCGACCTTGGTTTTGGTCTAGGCATCGACTCCAGTATCAAGTTGGTTTCGGTTTTGACTTATGCAATTAAGGTTAGCCTTCGTAATTTGAATGCAATTCACCTAGCTAATAGGCACATAATTATGCAATACATTAAATAGAACATACATTAATGAGAACAGGCCCTATAAACGACTAAAGACACTGTAAAAATGCACGGATTTAATGATGTTGCTTATTACATCAAAAGTTTTGTACATAATACAATGACCCTGATTTGGGAACAGTGAGTTCCCAAGTAAAACTTGCTTAATCTAAGAGGACACTTTGCTCCAGAGTGAATACATATGATTTTTCCTAACATGTTCTCAAAAAGTCCACTTGTTATACTACTTAAATTTATGAAACTCGAGTGCCACTGCTTAGACTATTGACTAGGAAACTTCTGAAGATAATGAAGTGATAAGCTCAACTCCTTGACTTACTTAATCTTGCTGTATAAAAGATATGGTTATTCATGGTTAATTAATTTTGAAGTCCGATGTAACGCTATTATTTATGCTAAAATATTTATGGATCAAAGCATGAGACTCAATAGCGTTATTTTACTGTTATTACCAAGTATACGTGGAATTGGACTTACCATGCCACCACAGAGTATGGAATGAATCCAGCAAACTTACCCGTTGCAGGAAAACGTTTTATGATCAAAAAATTAGTAAATATTTTCGACAATTGAATATAACGACATAACCACAATTCAAATGCACTAGACTTTAGGTAAAATAACCTTCCGCAAATACACTAATTATACATAACGATCTCTATTATAATATATTCCTATGTAATATTTATACAGGTAATCGAGTAATATCATGAATTATTAATATGATTTATCAGCTCATAATAACAAATTTAAAATAAAAACCCCTTTCGTTTCACTTTAAGCAATTGCTCGAAGCTTGCAAATTCCTTATAATAGCTCAGTTATAAATCAATTTATTCTCTGTAATAAAAAATTAATACTGATATCCACACGGATATAAATATAATAAGTCAATATTTCCCTAACTCTAATTTTACTTTAAACACATGAATTATAATTTACAGATTAGAGATCCCCAAATCAATTCTAAACATACTTATCTAAATACTATACTTGTCGATTGAAACTTCTGAATGAACGTCAGCGGCAGCCTTAGGAAATCTGCAACCGGAGTTTAAAACTTTAAAACTGTACTGGAAAGTTCTTTCGTCTTGAACCCAATAACCAAGACAAAACAAAGTACATATACAAACACACGAATTCTATGTTCAAATTACGAAGTGTCGTAATGTGATGGGTATAACAAAAATCTAAAATATCAGTCTGTTTCATTTTTGTAATTTACTTTACTGTAAACTTACCCTGGAAATCAGAATGAAACAAATATTTAGTAATCGGCAAAGAATGCCAACAGCCATATGCTACTAAGGAGATAAGGTTATATATATATATATATATATATATATATATATATATTGCCGTGAATTCCTCAAAAACATTGAGCCCTAACGTTGGGCTGCATAAAATTTTCACAAAAATTGAAAGAAAATAAAAAAATTAAAAAAATCTTTCAATACCTCTGGAACGCCTCTTTATTTCTGCACACTCCGGCTAGCTCTAAAATCTGCTTCTTCCTGGATATTTACCATCCTAAGTTCACTCTTTCTCACATATACAGTTAAATAAAATTACCACTCAAATAATGCAACAAGACATACAACCTTTTTATTTATACATATTCAAAAGTTTTCATTATCAAGCAAATATTTACACATTTGTATATACAGTTTCAAAAATTGTTACAATCTTAATCCTTAAACCTATTGAAAGTTCATAATTTGTATTTATTTCAACAGTTTTATTTTATACGAGTAGATGGGCCCGTCGTGAAACCCTAAATTGATTTACATTCAGGTCTATGGTGAGCTCAGTATAAACCCAGTTACTTTCAATGCCTAAATACATCGCATTTTTGGTTAAAACAAATTTAAAGACCCGTTTACTCCTTACATCAAAAATTTTATGTCATTTAGTAACACTTAAAAATGAGAAAAACCAATTGTCCTTTACATATACCCCCTTTAAATGAGTTTTAATGATAGTAAAATACACCCCCCAATAATTCAAATCACTCAAGCACACAATAACAGCACAAATGTTCAAGCAAAAGCAAGAGAAATTAGTTTTGTTACCTGGAGTAAGCTTTTTTTCATCATCGCCTCTGAAGATGTTGTCCATACACTTCGCCGTTACACATAGTTCCAACCCATTTTCACTCGCTATCCAAATCTCTGCAGCCGCCTTCAGTGTTTCTACCTCGATACTTGACTAGACGAAGCGTTCTTGTTTCAAACACTTCTCCGTTCGCTTACCCTAGTACCATCCTTTCATCTGTTTGTTGAGTGTAGTAACAGCACCGTCAATTAACCAGCACTCACTTGTGCAAGACACACGTTTAAAAAAACTACCGACGTGCTGTACTAACCCCGCTTTACACTTTTAAATTAGGATGTTGCTTTAGCAAAGCAAAGTCAAACAAATAAGCGACGTACGATAATAAGCCAAAGTAAGAGTAAGTAAGACAGCTTTACTACCTCTCCTAGTGTATTTATATTTTTTCATCCACCCCTCTCGGACCCTATTTCAGTCGAAAAGCTTATTTTATCTTAATTGATTCTAACAATTTTACGCGTAACCGACTAGTACTACCGAAAAATTCTCTTTCCACCGTGCTTTTCACCTGAAATCTGTTCAACAACATATAACCGTTTGGAGATTCTTGAAAACTTCTAGCCTTTAACCAATCAAATTCCTATCCCCTATTTCTACGTCCAGCCTCTAGCTATCTTCCCTTGTTTAACTCATATTTGTTGTATACACAGTCGTTAAAAATTTATTATCTAGACCTATCTATCCCTCTTAACCTATAATTTCCACAGCATAATTCCCCTATTTCAATTCAAAGAATAACTCCTCAAGTTTTTGTTGAATTTAAATAAGAAGACTACTACCTACTACCTAACCTTATCTGATATTTATACACACACCTATCTATTTACCTAACTCTACCTATATCTAGCTATCCAACCTATCACTCTTTATCTAACCTATCTCTATCTGTTTCTATCTATCTCTAATTATTTCTATGTATCTACACCTATCGTTATTTATAACTATCTATCCACACCTATCACTACTTATTCATTTTCTATTTCTATCTATACTACCTCTTCACTTCCTAATTTTATTTATTTACATTTATTTGTATTGAGCATTATCTCTTTATTCAACTCACTTTTATTCCTCTATACCTATCTCCCTTATTTCTATTTATTGACGTTTTTCTACTTATGTACAGCTATTTATATTTACAATTACCTAACCAAACGATACCACCCTTAACATTTTCATCTTCTCTTTCTATAGAAAATTCTCTATCTCTTCTAGACTCTTTATGTACTATAGTCACCCCGTAAAAATCTCCTAACTTCAATTTATCCAAATTATCTTTGCCACTTATCTCCCTTATACCTACTTTCAAATCTTGTATGTAGCCTAATGCTGCGTTCGCTTCTACCCCTACTAGTTCAGACTCTTTGTTCACTACTGATTATACCTTTTCTAACTTTCCTCAGAGCATTTACTTGCGTCGATCTCTTTCACTTCTTCACCTACCTCCATACCATTAATACATAATTCCGTGTCATCCTCTGTGACCTCATAACTTGCCTTCCAGGGCAATATCCTATTCCTAATCCTAACTACCTTTCTCTCCATATCTATAATTACTTCTAACTTCATCATACAATCGACCCCTGATATCCCTTTAAATTTCAATTCAGGTACAATTATAAATTCCTGCTCACATCTTACTGAACCTAATTCTACTTTCAAAACTACATAATCACATAATGTCTTATCTCCTCGCCAAAATGTCCCGCTAAGTACTTTATGGTTTGTGCTTCTTCGATTGGAGGATCTAATTGCTTCGATATACTGAATTTTTGTATGGCGTATACCTCTCGTGTCATCCCTAAGTTCTGATTATATTTTCCTGTAATTAAATTTTCCCGCGCTTTGTATTGTTGATTGTCCCCCCAAAATTTTCTTAAAAATCTACTCCCAAATTCCTGAAATGTTCCTATCTCATTTTCTATCAAGTCAAACCATATTTCCGCGCTTCCTTTAAACATTGACCTAACAAAATTTAAATTGTATGTTTCATCCGTTGATCCCTGTATTAATTTTCTTATATTATTCAAAAATATTTTCGGATTCACCCTGTTGTCTCCGTAAAATTTGGAATATTGCTCAACTGATATTTTCGGTCTATTTATCTTAGTGTATTGCCCCTGATTCCTACCAGCATTTTTGAATTCTGATTTTAAATTACCTATTTCTCTATTTACATCATTAAATCCTATTTCACAACTTCCTTGAATTTCCCGCATCTTTTTACCTAAATCTGTAATCCGATCATTAGTTTCCTTTTCACACGTTTCCTGATCTAATTTAACTTTCCAAACCTCGTCCCTAACTTTATCCACATCGTCCATCATTCTAAAAAGTTTATTTTTAAATTGTACCCGCATTTCCGCGATTGTTTGATTCGTTTCTTTTAATCCGTCGCGTATAATTTTTATTTCAGCACCAAGCTTTTCTTTATTTTCCTTAATTTGCATCTTAATATTTTTCATGGTCTCTTCGCTTTTGTCCATTTTTTTATTTAAGGCTAATAAAATTGACATCATTTCCGATTGTTGCGATATCTGTTGTTCTTCACTTTGACTTCGCGTCAATTGTTGCCCTTGTATTTCCATAGATACATCCTGTAAAATTACGCTTTCTTGGGACCCTATTTCTACCCCTTGATTCCTTAATGCATTGCTACGTACATTGACGTAACCTATAAAAAAAACCAAGAAAGAGAAAGAAAGGATGACCGGGCTCAATCGGTGAGTGGGCAGGGTTTTATACCTATAGATAAATTAGAAAGAAACCTGAAATAAATAGAGAAAAAAATATAAACACTCACTCATTCACACTCAGGACAAAACATACAAAGAAAAGAAAAAGAACTTACAATTAACCAAAATATTTACAGAACACAGTAAAAAAAAATTATTCATGAAAATGGCGAGCTGTAGTTTTTAGGTAATTACCTCCTGACATTAGTTAGAAAAAAAAAGAAAGAACCAAACGCAACCCTAAAAACCACAGCTCTAGATCATCGTAAATATAAACTTAACCTATATTTACATACATAATAGCAACATTTTCAAATGTGCCCGCAAGTCTTTAAACCGTTTTTTTACATTAATAATTAGTATATTTTTAGTGATTTATAAACAAATAGTAAAGCAGTAATAAAAGAGCAGTGAATACCAAAATAGTTCAATAATTTTCATATATAAGTATTAAATTTAGAAATGCCATATTAGAACGGTAAAATCCCAGGCGTTCTGGTTCCAAAGTAAGAAGCAAATACAAAGAAAAAACTCACCCTCGAGTTACTGACGTCGGGGTTGAGTCTGTCGCTGGTCCACGTCAGCGAGTAGGTAGGCCTAGACCCAGGAAGAACGCATTTGGCCTCCCATTATCAGAAGAAACGACAGCTCAAGAGATTAACCTGTCCCAGCAGAAAGCTAGAATAATTACGAACAATAAATTAATTTATTGAAGCCGAAAAGTATTGTTTAATACAAACTCTAAATACTCACCACGCTAGATAATGCGTGCCAGAAATTCGCATAACGAAAAGGAAATGGAACGCAGCAAAGCAGGACGGATGTTTACTTGTTGCTATTCGATCAGAAAGTGAATATTAAATTTGTTTAGTTAAAACACCAAAGCTCAAGGAAATAAAACAGGAAAACCCTAATTTATTGAAACAATTTGGCCGAATTCTTTAAAAAGGGAAAACACGTCAGCCTTTATTATTGAGTTAATTTTCGTGTTTAACGCCAAAGGAATGTAAGTTAAAAATTATTGTATATAAACTAATCAATTATTTACAGAAATGAACGTAACAGCCTCTCTGGTTTGCTTTATTCGTTTATCCATTTTTAAATTTTTATTATTATTAATACTTCAGATTTTTTAATTCCTAACCTTTATTAAATTAAATTTTTATTCGTGCCTTTACAAATTTTAATTTCTAAATTTCTTGCTCCTACGATTTTTAATTTTTAATTTTCTTTTTGTGGTGTTCTCGACCCTACGATTTGGGTCGCCATAAAATGCTGTGATATTTTTATTAGGATCAACGAGCCCCTACGATGGGCGTCATAAAATGCTGTGTTATCCCCATTATATTAGGCCTCTACGATGGGTATATCATAAAATGCTGTGATATTAATTTCAGCGTTGAGCCATCATAAATTTTGTTGTAAAATTTACCCCTAATAATCAAGCACCTATGATGTGGAATGTTAAGTTATGGTTTTTGCCCCGACTAGCTTATTTAATTAAATAAAGCAATTCTACAATACACAATATAATGATTAAATATTTACAACTCTCAAAATTTTTCCCTTTTCAGAATATTTACATATACCAGATTTATGATATTCGAAGCCAGCAAAACTATCTTTTTACTTATTTTTAGGGACCTTTTGAACGTTCCAAGATACCTATTACCTTTGTCATAAATTGATCAATGAACCTACTATGTTTTGTTGACTCTTACAGATACAAAAATGATAAATATTGATTTAAAAACAGTTTTCAATAATAAATTGTATTAAGATTGCTAAACTGGAATGGTTCTGTAGTTCCTTCCCAGCCTGTGATCTGCATCACCATGAGTTGTTTCGTTGAAAGTTAAATTTAGAAGTCGACATCAAAACCAAAATTACAATCCAGATCCAAATTACATGTAGGTGTTAAAATCCAATTTTAAATATCGGTGTGAGAACAACTTCGATGTAGATATAAAAATCCCATTTAAATGTAGGTATTTAAGACAATTTCAATCTCGGTATTAAAATAATTTAAAATCCAATTTAATTACCAGTATTAAATATCAGTATTAAAAACCCATTTAAATATCAGTATTAAAAGCCCTGTTTTATTAATGTTAGAAATGGATTTTTAATGAAGTCGTTATTACTTACGTCTATAATAGATCGGCTTATTCGTTGCACAAATTCGTACACTTTTCAAAATGATTTTACTTTAATTTTTATTTTACTGGTTACGTAAAATAATTAGTACTTTCGAATATAGTCGTAGCCCAGTTTGAATGTATACTAATCCATCGCTTCATTCTTATCGTATTTAAAGCCTTGCCTCCACCTGCCTTTCATTGGTTCATTCACGTGCTGAAACGACACTTTTACCTTTATCTTGTATACTTCGGAATTTTCACTAATTATTTAGTTCGAATATTCGAATGCATGCCTGGTCCGTCACGTAATTCTCTCACATACAATGGTATTATTTCAGAAATTTGAACAATTTCTTTTTATTAAGTCACGTATTCAATGTTTGTTATTTATTATTATCTAAACTGAATAATCTGGTGCTTGTTTATTTCTACATAATATTGAATTTTTGAACAAATGTGAACTATTCCTGTCACGTAGGATTTTCTAATAATGCATAATTTAGATTGCGTGTACGATGATATTTTTAACGCACTTGTTAAATATTTGTAAAACCAATTCATATAGGTTTCTCCTTGATTTAATTTTGATGCATTTTGTTGCGTTTTCAAATCTTATCTTAACTTGTAAACTACTCTTGGATATTTCTATGTTCTTATGTATTTAATCCCGCGTATTTTATATATAATGTGCTCTCAATTAACAATATGTATAGTGACCGATTTACTCTTATAATATCTGGAATTATGTGTTTTTATTAAACTGGAAGTTGTTTCTATTTATTCTACGACCCCCTGTAACGTAGCCTACCTTTAAACTACCCTATAACTATAGCAATATATATATAAATATATATATATATATATATATATATATATATATGGTGTAATTACTAGTTCTTGAAATTAAATCCAATAATATTGGAGAAAGGAGGGAATTAGTATTTATTTATAATTTTAGCTTTTAGGTACCAGATGGTAATATGGATAATTAGTGTATACTATACTAACTTCTGCAACTGGGAGAAATCTAGTAGGGTTCATTTTGAATAATTTGATCAACGATTGCTACTTTAGAGAATATGTAGTTTGATCTTTGCTGTCTTCTGGAAACAATTCTACATATATAGTTATCAATTTCTGTAAATTGAGACGTTGTTATGATTTTTGATTTATTTTTTACATTGTCGACCAAGATTCTCGCATGAGTTTATTATTAATTTCGTAGTCTAAATAAGAAAAGTAAGAAAAATGAAGGAAGCATATCGACAACATGGCTTCTACATGAACAGCTGTTGTTCTGGCTACAAATAAGGTAGAAATTACATCAAAGCATCTGCATCCAAGTTTTCAATCAAATACTGCGAAATCGATTATTTCGTAACATCGCTTAATTTACAGTATTCGCATCGATACAATTTTTAGATTTACATAGCATTAAGGATCGTCCATAGGATTAATTACAACGAAAATTATCTTAACTTAAATAAGAGCAAAGATGGTATCATGGAAATTGTGCTATAATTTTTAAGAATAATTAGATATATATTAAAACTGATAGACTTTACATACCATATTGTCCAATTTATAACATCTATAAACGAGGACTAGGAGAGGACTATTTTAAGAAACTATGCGGAGGTCACATTTTAACATATTAATTTGGGCAGACATGTTGTTTACATAATGATTGTAATACAACTGGCTTGTTTACGGGAAAACCATCTATCTTTTCTATCTCTACTACGAGCGTTCAACACTGCACGTGCGGCTTATATAAGAAATAACTAGTTATGTATACGTGTATTATAGCTAAACGACGTTTTCTTTTTCAATAAATAATTAATTGGCCAATGACGCTGCACAAATAATTTAGTAAAGTTCAAATGCTTAAGTTCTGACTCAATTTGCTAGAAATTATCCCCTTAACAAATAATCTTTTATAAGATTAAGAACTTATTCTATATGTTACAACTATTTAAATATTCTTATAAGTTGCAAACAAAAAACCAAAATGTATACTTGCGGTTGTTATTGTTAAATAGCGCTTATCAAAATTGAACTTATACGTTCGATGTATTAATCTTTACACAAAACTTTCATGTTCGATTCGTAAAGTGAATAAATCGCGAATCTTAACTACTTCCGTTTATATACAAAAATTCTAACTACATCATTTTTTCTATTCGATTCTAGATTTATTTCGAAGCGTTAAGCATCCTGAATGATGTAATAATTATGAGGATGTCGCGTTTAATGAGCTAATTAAGTGTAAAGTTATCGCGTTATTATAATTTATGGCTATTGTAAAAGGTTTTCTATCCTTTTTTAATAAATTAATTCAATCTCTGCTATCTTTTTCTCTCTGTAATACGCAAAGCTATTAAACTCGCATACCTTATTTATTTTATGGCTTTCTGATAAACTCACGTTTTTTTGAATTGAGGCGTTTGTTTATTGATTGAAAATAATTGGCTTTTGAAACGTTTCTAATAAAATTACGTATTCTTTTATTAAATAAGCGAAAATTCTAGAATTAACACGTTTTATTTAAAACTCTTAGAATGAATTTAAATGGAATTTATCTTTGTCTTACAAACGCGTTAAACTGACACTATTTTATGCAATTTATCTTTCAGTATGCACCGTATTACGTTTTTAAAAAAAATAAAGCGCATCTCTTAAAATGAAAACTTGTTATTACTAAGAATGATTATTTACACAAGGTATATCTCAAGAGTATTTATTCACACGGCTGAAATGAATTAATTTAAAAATTGAGTGTTTAAGTTTATATTCGTTTCACGATATTTTCACACTCTACAATAAATGCAATATACGGGAATAATTACATAATTAATAAGGGCTTTCTTTTAGGTGCTATTGAAATACGTTTATATTTATACAGGGTACAAAATTAAATATAGGGAAATTTTACTTTTCTCCGCATTCTTCTCTTTAGGTGGTAATTTTTCATACAATTTAGGTGTTGAATGACCTCTCGTGACTTTTTTATCACATCAACATATATGTATATGTATATATATATATATATATATATATATATATATATATATTACTCATATTCAGACCAGGGTAGAAAATTAAATAATCACATCAAATAATTATAATTACCGTGTAGAAGCTTTGGGAAAAGGTACGCGTTATTAAAACCGTGAAGCATAAAAATTCATTCGTTTCATTAAAAATAAGGGAGTTAAATTATTTACAAGACTCCTTCTATAAAAAGAAGCAGTATTAAAATGCTCTACGTGTAATTTAATTATTCCGAGTAAAGAAACAAATGGAAATTACGTGCAAAATTTATATTAATTAACTCAATTTTAAGTAACCGGTATTAAACAAAATGTACAGATAATAATTAATATTTGATTAGGACTCACTAAAAATTAAAGGGTATTATTTTAATTGAAGTTAATTGAACCATTAGTAACATATAATATGTATAAAAGCTAGTAAAACCCAATAATATTCAGATCGTAGAAGTATTATGTTTGAACACCTGCGTATTTTTAAATGTTTTATGTTCTGCGTAAAATTTGCAGATAACAAATGGTTACAGAGAATGTTGGAGAAACCGTTGCTTAATATTTACGGGAAATGCTAATAAGGTGGGTTATTTCACAGTCCACGTGGATTGAAAATAACCGATACTAAAGAATATCGATTTGTACCACTCGGAACAGGGTAGATAGAGACAGATAATATGCGCAAGACAGAGACACATATAGTAAAAGGCGTGATTTGAGCAACGTCACTGGGTTGCGATTGGTTGAAAATAAGAGGCAAACTTGAGAGGTAAAAATAACATTTCTGTATTAAAATTAATTAGTTATTCCCAGATGTTGCGAGCCGTGTCGAAATTTATGAGATTTAACTGGTGCGAGTGCAAATTTAATAAGAACCGACACACAGGCGGTCGAGATGGGAACATAGTATACGAAATTCTAGAAACTGGCCGTTTTGGGGACAAAACCGACAGACCGGCTAACCACTATATATACCCGGGTTAATATGAGTTTCTCTCTTAGATTTTCGATTTGATTCAATGCGTTAAACAGTGCTTTTAGTTTTCCGATTTTGATAGAATAATTTAAACAGTTTGCTCGTATATTTTGGTTATTTAAAACAGTTTGTTCTTTACGTGCTACAATGAATGTAATTTAGTGCACTTAGAAAAGAAGATACAAGGTAATAAAGTCTAGTATCACTGTACCAATTAGTCAAATTTGCAACGACAAATGAATACACAAAAGTAGGCAGTTTTGGCGTATATTTGTGAAAGAAGTATGAATTTCTTCGCTATTTTTCGGGGGTGTTAATAATTAAATGATTCGTAAACGTGTCTGGATCCACAAAACAAGCTTCAGATATACACAAATGAGTTCCGGAAAAGCACTGAAACAACTTTAGATGAATGGTGGTGTAGAAAATTTTAAAGGCGACCAGCAATACGAGGACCTAAACATAACCCAGTTGGATTGGTGTGATTAACAGAGGACGATATACATTGGGGCCACGAGTGCATTAACCTTCAGGTAACTTATGCTTTGTTGTTCGATTTTGGATGTTTTGGTGTGTGTTGAATAACTTTATAATTGATTTACTTAAAATGGACAGTAGTGAAATTGTACTAACTTAAAATTTTAATTTTAAGGTGAAATTTTCTTGTTTAAGTAGAAAGGGTATTTAGTATTTATCTTCTGGATTATGATGAAAATTTGGGTATGTCTTTGAGCTCAATTAGACGAACCTGGTTAATTAACGTAAAGGGTGGAGATGCTCCTTTGTACTCAGACTCAGGTCTGCATATATTGTTATATTAATTAGTAGGCATCTACAAGGACTTTAATTCTGGATGCACATTAAAATGATAACAAATTTAATCTAGAAAATTTCTGATACTGAAATTTATGCTGAATTTTAATTTTGAAATTTTAATGTATTGTGAATATTGATGTAAATAGAGTTAACGTTGGTGTTTGTGATAGGAATGTGTTTGTTTTTTTATGAATAAGGATGAAAGTTTTAACTAGGTGAGCAGCCGAGGCGGAAAAGAGTAAAGAGGCGATTAACAGAAGAAAGTCAACGGAACAGTTAAGTTAATGAATAGCTTTTTGTAGGATTCACAGCATTCTTGACGCCCAATCTGTGGGCCACGATTCGAAAACCGTAGTTCCCGGATTTTGGTGGAATCACAGCATTCTTGACGCCCAATTCGTGAGGCTCGATTCTAATACAAGGAAACACAGCAATATATATATATATATATATATATATATATATATATATATCTGTAACTTATCACTGCTAAAATTAGAAATAAAAAGTTAAAACAAGATTTTGATATTTGTAAATTACACAGTTCAACCTCGGCAACAGATACTTTAAATGCACCATTTGTCTAAAGGGAATAAATGCGGACACCATCCATTGGCTGATTTACAGTAAATTCAACATGGCCAAACTTACTCTAAATTTATAAAAATCTTACTAACATAGTGAACGATATTTATAATAAGTTGAAAATTTGAAATCATTAAATTTACTTTTATAAAAATGGTTTGACTTGAAAAATCGAAAATTTTGTTTTTAATTCTTTAATACTGACAATTTATTTACGTAATACTATATAATAATTTTTTGCTTTTCAGATATTTGCAGTTTAAAAAGGCATGAATGTAAGTAATATTGTTACTATAATAAATATATATATATATATATATATATATATATATACATATATATATATATATATATATATATATATATATATATAATCTTATGTTTATTTTGTTTTAATTTTAATTTTATTATCAAATACTATAGTTTTCTTTTTGATATTACTCTTGCGATACTCAATACATTGAGGTATATTTCTATCTAGTTTAAATAAAAGTAACCAACCAAAAATAATAAGAATGAAAATTATGTAGTAACGATCGTTAGAACAAATGAGTACGAAGATAATTTAATTATTCTAAGTTTTATTCATTATTTCTATATTTAATAGGAATACTACAAACACTATATAAAGTACACTTATTAATAAGGTTATCCCAATTAGGTGAGTCGCGAGAACATTCGGCCTCAACGAGTAGTTAGTTATTGGGGGTTTTACACCACCTTCCCGGACCCTCATGGCATGTTAATTAATATGATACACACCTTGAGTCATGGGTTCTCTTCTTATTAAACATGCCGCTACAATTATTGTTTTTGAAATAATGTATGTAAATAAATAATAAGTGCTTAGTTATCCCTAAGGTTAATTAGGTGAATTTTGTTGTAGTACTAAAATTGAAATTTTCGTAAGCACAATTTTTTCTTTTAGAAGCACTTTTCTCCACCTACATGTTTCAGTGTCACAAATCTGGCACTCATATATCACAGTCATTTTAAGTATACAACTGAGCAGATGTTCAATTCACTCCGTGTGTATTTAAATGCTGCGTTATAATATTGCCAACCCTCTACACTTTGAATTGAAGCTTTTGTCAGTTTTACAATTACGCCACGTCACCATTCATAATAATTATTTAATGCCACAATCTTTCTCTAAAGTAATCTAGACGTGGCTACATAAACTTGTTAGATTAGAACCCTAATCGCTTTTACATCGTCGATTTGCTTTAACGCTATTTAGTGTTAGGTGTAACAACTTGAATGGACAAAAGCGATTTGAAATATTTGAACTCCGAACGCTAACTAATCTTATTATCTAACGTTATCATGAAGTTACGTGTTTCCTAGCTTGTATACACTTCCATTCTCACGAATACGCTCTTTGTCGCACTACTATACCTTATACCCTTAATCTTCTTAATTGCATTCTTTACTAATTGGCCCGTTTTAATAATATATAGTTTATCCCCTTCTGTGTATAGCATATTATTGTTGCTGCGATTTTAACCTTTAGATAATGCCTTGTATATATTTAAAACAACCCGTGCGCCAGTCTCGAGTGTGTTTAGTGCGCTTCTGAAAATCTCCTCTTTCACATCAAACCACCGCCCGCAAATTATGCTACATTAACAAATTAGACGGGCTTGGAGGGAAACATTATCATTTTAATTATTCATTCATTTACGTCCACCTTTTCATCTTCTGTTGCTATTGAAGTTAACCCTTAACCCACAGCATACACTAATTATGCAATAGTTCTTAGCTCTAATACTAACGAATTCTAAAACTACATTACCCTTAATTTCGTCTTTAAACCTACTTCAATTCCATTTTGCTAATATGGTTATGCCGAGTATAGAGAGAAACGGGAGGTACTATCATTTATTTAGTCGCTTTAAATCAGTTAGTTTTACGCTCCGAGGGCCGATATCACGTGACGATACACTGTTTATAACACCTTGCTGAATGTGCATTAAAATGGTTAATATACCTCTACACCGGCTAACTGGACTTATTGTATGTATCTTTAATCCCATCCAGCATGTAATTATAAAGACCTTTCACAACAAGTATCGTAAGCGTGCTTTTCGGATGCGTTTCGACTTTTTCTGTGTATGCTGCAGTAGATAAGCTATGTTCGTATCAGATCAAAAAACCAGTTTTCTTATATGATTTAACATGGGAAAATCTAAAGTTCTAAAAGACCATTTCCGTCAGATACAAAGGTCATTCACCCCGGGCAACCCTAGATATATGTGTTGCTCAATTAATGAATGTAAACTGGAATTCCTTGCAAAGTGCAGTGGGCGGAGATGATGCGTGTAGGTGGTGGTGGGGGTGTGGAGGTTGGGGTGGTATGTGGAGGTGGGGTTGTGTAGGTGGAGCTTGTGTATGGAGTTGGAGGTGGTATATGATGGTGTGTATGAGAAGCTCCGTACCCCGACGCGACGTAACTAGACGCAACCAGATGCGCCCCGGACGGTCCCTGGCGTGCAATCAAGTGATGGACTGGGCTTGACAATTAGAGAAGGAAACATTTAGGCATCGAATGTCGCTATGGACCGAGTGCTACAGTCATAAAGGCTGGTCAACACATTTGGGTGATCATTTTTAACAGACCTTCTATCTGGTAGAGTAGAATGAGGATATAAAAATATTGTGTTTATCATCAATCTCTATAAACTAAGGTCAAAACAACGTAATAGCTATCATTTAATACGTAGATGAATCATGGGTATTAATATTAACAAATCATATAGTTTAATGTAATTATATGAGCATTTTTTTGGAATAATAATAATCTATTCCCAATTTGTAGACCTCTACAGGGTATCTGGCGTCAGGGGAGCTTTGCCATTAGAGCGCCCGCAGTTAGATTTTAATCTAACAACGCAAATCACAGAATAACTTAACATTATAAGCAAATACTTCCATAGCGAGACTCAACCACAGCCTCTAGGTAAATAATCGTCGAAATTTAAATGGATGTTATGACTAAGTTTTATCATTACAGTGGCACTATGATTGGTTGAATCGAGAAATAAGTGCAAATAAGGCAACAGCGAGGTGGGGTTGGGCCTGTCTGACCGCACATTCAACCTGCGTAGTTGCATAAAAAGTAGTCCAATACACCGATTTCATCCCTTCTACTCAAAATTTAACTTACTTGGCTTAATCCAAAAGCAATCTAACTGAATGGGGGTGTGTTCAGTTTCAAATACTGTCGCTTCCGATATTTAACATTCAAAGACATTAACGCGGAGTACTAAGATGGAATTAAAACGGCTGATTTCCACCTAAAACAACAAATAAATTAAAACGTTGTATAAACTGCAAATTTATATCTCGCAATTATTATTATTATAAAAAATGCTCATATGATTACATTAAAACTATATGATTTGTTAATATTAATAATATTAATACCCATGATTTATCTACGTACTAAATGATATTTACTACGTTGTTTTGACTTTAGTTTACAGAAATCGATAATAAACATAACATTTTTTATATCTCCATTCTACTCTACCAGGTGGAAGGTCTGTTACAATAATCACCCAAATGTGATGAACAGTCTTTATGACTGTGGCACTCGGTCCATAGCGACATTCTATGCCTAAATGTTTCCTTGTAAACCTATCAACGCTGGGGAGCTTTAGTACCGATCGTTGTAAAATCCATCTACCTTGGGCCATATGAATTGTGCCTTTGACTTTCAAGGGGCCGAAATGGCCATAAATTACTAGACGGTTGACCTGCGTCTTTTGCCATTATTAATATATAATGGTAGGGGTCCAAGCTTTGTAGAGTTGGAATATATTTACGCATATAAAGGAAACAGTACCTATTTGTCAATACATGTTAACAGGGTGTCTAGTAAATTTATAACACTATAGAAATAGTATACTAATAATAAAATGTAAATGGAACATGATCTTAAAAAATTCTTTTAGGTAATATTTTCAGTCTAAACCAATTATTCTATATTGATTGGTTATAGTCGGAAACAGCTCCTATTGCTTATTGAAACTCTAATTGTCACGGCCACTCCATCACTTGGTCGCGCGCCAGGGCTCGTCCGGGGTGTATGGAGTTGCGTCTGGTTACATCGCGTCGGGGCACGGAGCTTCCCATATACACCATCATATACTACCTCCAACTTCATACACAAGCTCCACTTACACACTCCCACCTTCACATACCACTCCAACCTCTATACCCCCACCCCCGCCCCACCTACACGCATCACCTACACCTCCTGCTCTCTGCAAGGAATTCTAGTTTACATTCATTAATTGAGCAACATATATATCTAGGATCGTCCGCGGTAAATGACCTTTGTTTCTGACAAAAATGGTCATTGTAGACCTTAGAATTTCCCATGTTAAATACCAATGAAATTTGTTCGACGTTTAACTTTCGCAGACGCTGCTTAAATTACGGTTATGTTTAGATAATGTACTTTTTTGTGATGATGATCAACAAATACTTTTTGTATTTCACGCTAGTGGAGGAAGTGCATTTTAAGTCAGTTTAAACATTGTGATGAATTTTGAGGTATTAAAGTTTAGCTGAAATCTGTACGCTTTATTGCAAGTCCCAGGAATAATCAAAAACTTTAGTTTACAACGAAAAATTATGTTTTCATCCATTTATGTGTAGGTACTAGCTCGTGATCCAAATGTCAATTTTTGTTGGAACTGTGATTTCTCATATTTGTTAGTCCTAGGGTGTTAATATACAACAGCAGTGTGTAGTTAACCCCTTTACAAAATCAAACAGCTTAACTCGTCTGTATTTGAGTACGACACCCATAGCCCAAGATTAGATCGTTAATATACATACATACAATACATATAGTCGAAACCATGAAAGAAGTCGTCTGCGTCATCACTTGTATACGTACAAGTTAAGTTGATAATGTAGCATCACACCAAACACTTAATTTTCATTAATTCTCTTAAAACTTTAAAAAGTATATTCCATTTACAAAAAAACTACGAAAGATATTTTATTTTAAAGAAAAGGCATAATTTTACCAAAGGTTAACCTGCTAAGTATATAGTGTTCAAACATACCGACGCATACTCTTCTCTGTCGTTTTCCCAGATGAACGTGTTCACGAATGTCTTTACTTAAAACATATAATACAAATCGTATTACTATCTTTATCATATATATTAGTTAAGCTTTTAAATAATCTTAAACGTATGTTTTGAATTGAGTGAGACACCTATGACGTAGAGGACTTCTTTCGTGGTTCTTACTATACCTACATACCTACATACATACATACATATGTAAGTACATACATTGTAAAGCGGAACTAAGTTGCCAGGTGAAAATTATCTTTCATCCTATCTGTACGTTTGTGTTTCTTATATAATTCACGGTAAACTACTTCAAGAAGTAGTGATACGTCTAGTGGAACCATTAAAACGGCAGTTTTAAGAGTTTTAGTTTACGCTCGTGTATTCCTATAAACCTTTTATTAATAATTTTAGCTATATTTAAACAACTCGTTAGCTTAATTTCATATAGTAAAGTTAGTATGTGAAAAACAAATATCTAATTTGACAGAATTGATGCGTTTAATTTCCTCAAAATGCGCATATTACAAATTAATGGCATTTACATCTGTTTATGGTGCGTTTTTGACAGCATTCAGCATGTTTGTTTCATGTCTGCTGTTGTTCCTTCACGGCTTAATTGCTTTTTTTAAAATCTGCAGGAGATGAGACAGCTATTATACTATTATTTATGTTTACGAACCAGAGAAAAGCTTTAAAAACCGGTCGTATTAATTTTTTTATCCAGCAGCTATCTCAAACTTTGTGTAAAACGTGCATGCGAAACGAAATTTATATTTTTGAAGAATTGTAAACGATAGAAATGCATCCACACACCCAAGTAAAATAACGAACTTTTCCGTACACAATCGATATCTTTCTTTTGTAAAATGAGCAAATGTTATTAAGGACAACTCTAAAAATAAATTTTGAGTTGGATTATTATAACCAATGTCGGTAGCATGTTCTTGATGGATTTATTTTGATGCAGGTTTTTACCTTTAGGTTCAGTTTTGTACATAGGTTCAGTGGTATGAACGACTTTTTTGGGTACTTTATCCCCAATTGCTGCAAAATGAACAAAGTTCAGTCTTACTTGTCACGTACGAGGGTGGTTGCAGTAGTACCCAATCTAACAAAGAAAAATAACAAATTTTGGAAAAAATACTGTTATCTTTCTACATAATTTCCTTTTACCTTGATAAATTTTTCTCAGCGATGTCCAATAGATTCGATACTCTGTTTATAGTGAGAATCGTCGTGTTCCGTTTGCAATTATAAGTTTATAATTAATTTTAGTTATAATATAAGATGTAGCGCGTAGGTCAACTCCCCTCCGTCGTATAGATAGTATAATCTATGATTTTATCGCGATTAACCTTTAAGTGATTTGTGTTGTGTGTGCCGCACTGTTGTACAGTAGAGTTGTTGTACGAAGTTGTATAATGCAGGTGTTTGTAGCTATGGTGCTATAAACTTATTGACGCTCGAATTCCGCAAATGGCCGAATGCTAATCGTTCTGCCATCGCTGCAGCCCCTAAAAGTTGCGGCTTATTACAGGTAATCACTCGAAGGTTCCGTTTTTTAAATTTTTCCCATATTCACACGTCTACTATTCTCCACTATCTGGGGTTATCAAAGTTAATGCACGCAAAACATTGCTCCTATGCGAGCCAGCTGTGAATCACCTGAAAGCTACTTCATTAATAATTGCATTGTTTGCAATTAAAACTCACCGTATTATCAAAATTGCATCGCTCCCTATTCGATTGTAGAATCGTTTCGTATATTAAGTTTGTCATTCAGTTTATTATTGTACAGTATTTGTGATAAGTTTTAATAAGGCGCGCGTAGTTTTTTTCGCTTTGAATTTAACCTTTTGTTTATTTGAATTATATACGGATTTTAATAACCTCGCTTTTGCTCGGTAGTTTTAATTAGTGAGAATTACGATCTTGTTTCTATTACTTTGGTTAGGCTTGATTTCTTTATAGCATCTGATTGCTTTTAGCTTATATAATTAGCTGTGGCGAAGAAACTGAAAGGCATGCACTTTTTACGTAACAGTTCAATAAACTCGCTTCAAGATATCTTTGACATTGCGCACAAATGTGAAAATGACTCCAGCCTGTTAGATCTGTTCCACGCTCAATATACATAGATTGATATACGAGAAAGTTTTTTGGCTCAACATAATTTCATAATCGGTGCCAAACCTTCCTTTCCCGATAGTCGTGATTTCGGTCTACACCGCTTTGTTTCTTTAGAAAATCGTTTAACTAAGTAATCTTTGATTTATGAACAATGCGTTTTGCTCATGCGCGGCTGTTTAAACTCCTAACATATGCCACCCGTTTAAGCTAGGTCTATTTCTGACTTCTCTTACTATATCCCTCTTCATTGTGTTGTGAAACCAAATAATGTAAGTACCTAACTGCGTGCAGTTTTCAGCCTCTTTGCTAAAACTCAATTTCGATAGTCTTTAAATGACTATTTGTTTGATGGGCTCAAGCTTCAACGCGATATTATAGCAATTTTATTACAATTTCGTTTTTATTCATGTTTTACTAGTGTAGATATTCGTCAGATGTATAGACAAATTCTTGTTAATTCTGATCTGCGTGATTATCAACGGATTGTTTGACGTTCTTCTCCTAATGAGCCTATTCAGACCTTCCAGTTAATACCGTTAGCTATAGGGTAAATTGCGCCTCTTTTCTTTTGATACGCTCTCTTCTGTAGTTGGCTGAAGACGAAGGAAATTACTTTTTTTTGACCTCCTTTGCCCTTCGCAACCATATCTATATCGACGATATTGCTTCAGGTAGAGACTATGGAGTCAACCGTGCTTTACGGAGTCAACTAAGTGCTTCTTTAAAACCTGGTGGTTTTGAACTGCATAAGTGGTCTAGTAATTTTCTGGAATTACTAAAGAATCATCCTGCTTAGCAACAATTTGCACTACCTTGCTTCTTTGCAGATCCTGATGCTCAGCTTCTGAAAGTTCTAAGTTTTCAATGGAATCCCATTTCAGATACTTTTTGATTTCTAGTTCAGCCACAATGCACCGCATCTACCAAGCGTAGCTTACTTTCTAACTTAGCTCGTATTTTCGACCATATAGCAATTTTATCTCGTCTAACTTTTTTGGTAAAACATTTAATTCAGCGTGTGAGGTTTTTGAAATTAAACCCCCGGCTTACTCCGTTTGTGGCAGAGATATCTGCATGAATTACCACTTTTTTCCGACTTTGCTTTACCACGCTTGATACTTCCGCAACAATTTTCTCCGTGTGTAGTCCATTGTTTTACGAACGCTTCCAAACGCGGCTATTGTGTTGTCGTTTATTTTTTGTTTTGTTTCCTCTTCCTTCGTTGATGTTCGCTTAGTTTGTGCTAAGTTTAAAGTTACTCCGCTTCGTACCCTCTCTTTGCCGGGACTTGAACTGTTAGCCGCCGCTTTAGCCTCGAAACTATTAACCTTTATCCTCAAAACTTTTGATATCCATATTACCTTTGAAAAAAAATTTTGTTCGCTCCCCACCGCAGCGATGGAAAACGTTCGTTAACAATCGAGTTTCTTATATTCGGGAAAACACTTCTCGCACTTCTTGACATCATATTCCTTCCACTGAGAATCCTGCCGATGTCGGGTCACATGGTTTGGCACCTTCCGACTTGTGTCATTGTTCTTTATGCTTGGCGACATCGCCTGCCTTGCACCGTTCCTTTGATACTTGCAGTCCATTTATTCCGTTTTTTAATTCTTTGGAAATTCTCATTGAAGAATATTCTATTATTTTGACCGCTGTCTCGTCCACTTCTTAGATTGAAAGGATTTTGAAAATTCATTCACCGTTTCAATTTATCATTCGCATTGACGCTTGGACTTTCCACTTTGTACATAACATACAAAATCCGTTTGCAAAATACACTGGACCATTATTCTGTTTCGAGCTTCATAGCGCTTTAAACCTCCTGATTAAATATACTCAACAGACTCACTTTTCTATTTACCTGGATCAGTACTAAGAAAGACTTTGCAAATTGTCCCTCTTTATTAGAGAGGGAGTCTTAAGGATAGTAGACTCCTATCTCACGCATCCTTATCCTCTGACAGGAAATGTCCCGCTCTTTTACCTAGTAAAAGTCGCTTTACGGATTCGTATATCAACTTTTGTTCATCTGCGGTACTTCCACCCTCAAGTTCAAATGGTTGATTTTATGATTCATCAACGTTTTTGGATTGTTTCAAGTAAACCGTCCATTCGTCGAGTTTTGAGTCAAGTTGTGACTTTTGGATGACAAATTCTACGGCATCGCAGTCTCCTATGGGCCTCTTTCCTCCATGCCGAGTCACGCAATTCAAGTCTTTTTTGAGTTTGGATGTTGATTTTGCCGGCCCCTTCTCTACTACCATGTCGCGAGTACGGGATCTAAAGTGTTGAAAACAAATTTATATCTTTTTATATACATGGTTACCAAAGTACTCTACCTTGAATTAGTTTCTGATCTGTCAACCGGCGCCTTTATAGCTGCTCTACGCCGACTTACTGCCGGGCGTATCCGCTGTGATTACTTCTACAGTGATTGTGGCACAAATTTTGGGGGTGCTCATAGACAGGTAATTTCTCTCACAAAATTAGCTTCCGCGAAAGAACATATTTCTTGGCACTTTATACCGCCCGCTGCGCCTCATATTGGAGATTTGTGGGAGGCGGGTGTGAAGTCGGTTAAAACGTAGCTTCTTTGTACCATAGATGAGCAAGTTCTGACCTACGAGGAACTAGCCACTGTCTTTGTTCAGATAGAGATCATCTTAAACTCTCACCCCCGTGAGCAGTGACCCCAAAGACTTGAATTGCGTGACACCAGGTCACCTTCTGACCTTGGTCCTTTTAGTCGCTATTCTAGAACCTACCTTTTCAGACCTTCCGCTCAACCGCCTATCTCGTTGGCAATTGCTTCAACGAGTTCATCAAGATTTCTGGTCTCGGTGGTTTAAAGAGTATTTGCATACCATTCAACAACTGTCCAAATGGCACCAAATGTTTTCACAGGCTCATATGGGTATCTTAGTGCTAATTAAACCGATAATGTCCATCTCTTCGATGGTTCCTTGGACGTGTTCTTGGGGTCCATACAAGAGCTGTTGGGGTCGTTTCGGTTGTCACGCTCAAAACCGCACAAGACGAGCTTAAGCATCCTGTCGCTAAGCTGTGTCCCTTACCTTCGTTGTTGATTTTCATTTATCTTTCTTAGTAAAATTTTTTTTGTTTTGGTTTTGGTTTGCGTAAATATTTCCTGGATCTTCTTATATTAATTTTTTTTTCATTTCCTTTTTCTTTCCTTCTATGCGGTTCTATCATTTGTAGTTAGTTTCCTTCCAAAAATGTCTTACATTTTGATGGGCGCTATGTTCAGTTTGCAATTATAAGTTTTTAATTAATTTTAATTATAGCATAAAATGTAGATTATAGGTCAATTCCCCTTCGTTGTGTAGATAGTATAATCTATGGATCTACCACAATTAACCTACAAGAGCTTTTTGTTGTGTGTGCCGTACTGTTGTGCAAAGTAATATAAGGCAGAGATCGTAACTATGGCGCTATAAATATATTAACGATCGGGTTCCTCAAATGATCGGCCGCTTATTGCCGTGCTATCGCCGCTGCCGCTAAATGTTGTAGTTATTACGAGTAAGTACTTGAAGGTTAAGATTTTTTTAAATTTTGCTCATATTTACACGTCCACCATTCTCCGCCATCTGGGGTAATCGAAGTTAACGCACGTAAAACACGTCCACATGCTCAAAAGGCCCATTTATCGTAGACTCCACTTCTTCATTGTTAAATATTTTATCACCGAGATATTTTTTCAAATTTGGAAGCAGAAAATAAGCAGACGGGTAAACCTGGTAAATAAGGTGCGCGAAAAGCAATTCCAATTTTAACTAATTAATTTTAGTCATCACGATAACAGATATGTAAACTGGTATGTTGTCTTAATGAAGTAAAGCATTATTTTTCTCTATACGGGTCCGTTTTTCATGTTTACATACTAACTGCAAACGTTTACTATTAGTGCTGTCTAGCAAATACTAAACAACATAGCGTCGTAAAACTTCAAACTTAAGCTTTGTGAGGTTAATACTCTCTACCAGTCCTTTTTCATACAACAACCGCCATCTACACATAAGGTCGGGTACTTCTGTGACTACCCGTTTACTATGCATCGGATAGCTACATGCACTCCAAGACAGATAGATGACTATAACCGCCGCAGGAAACAAATGCCTTGGATCGACCCTTGCAAAACTGGTTGATATCAAAATTGGGGAAGGTAAGAAAACATAATCTACATATTGCAACAAAACCACGTTGATTATTTATATCAACACCAAAAACAAATATTTGAATTATATAAATAAATATCTATTTCTTTCAAAAATTACGGAACCACAAACAAAAGTTTACCAGTTACAAGAATTGTTATGAAAAATACAAGTGGAACATGCAATGTAAAACATAAAACTATTGGTCAATGAGCGTTGGTTTTGATAGTGTAACGAACATCTTTTTATCGTTTTGTATTTGCTCCAATTCAAATTTAATTATTTACCATTATTTACAGAGATCCGTACGATACTTAGATATCGCCAAAGTTTACTGGTGATAATTATTAACAATGTTCACTTCGCTATTTTTTTCTTAACACTACAATTAGGCGGTATCTATTATTAAATTAACTGCGTGCCGTTAATTTATTTACACAAGCACTAACTGTTCTAACTAATTTATATAGACATTAAACGTATTTTTATAACAATCGATTCAATACTTAAATTTTACATCACCTGAGGATTAAAATTCAGAACACCCTAAGCGTTGAAATCTACGGTTTATACATTAATGTAACATAGGTTCTAAAAGTCTGTAGAAGTTACGTGTGATTACTCACATCATCTATTTTGTTCGCTTTATATCAGTTCCTCAAATACACCTTTATAGCTGTCAATCAATCCGTTCTTTGTTTAATGGCTTTATCTCTTTTAATTCCAGTTTGTTCGACGTCGTTGTTTCAATAGCTTGCTTTGAACCGCTATTTTCTTAATTTTTAATTCTGTTCTAGATAATATAAAATGTCACGTTCACATTATTACGTTCAGTCCTTGTATCTAGATCATGTTGCCCGTACTTAATTTAAATTTCATATCTCGCACTGTTTTCATGGTTATTTTGCATACCTAGTAGCGGGTTTGCCTTCCTTTCGAAAACTCGCAAACACTATTTCATTAAAAGAAACTTTATATTCTTTCATTCAAGTGGTTTCCCTCTCCTATACCTTCAAAAAGTAGCCTCTGTTTTAAACTTTTACCATTTTCTATATATTTCACATCTGTTTCGCGTTCCGGGACACATTCATTTACACTCCGCTGACTACTAATTAAATTGTTATCTATTTCATGCCAGAATGAACCGTACACAAATAATAAAAATGAGTCTACTGTTCTAGGCAGGATGAACAATGGAAGGTTTTCTGTACAAAATGAATCTGTTTCTTTTGTAAAACAAATAAGCGGGTGCTTGTAACAGGAAAGTGTTTCTATTTAAAAATTCTGTAGTGCCGGTTAAGTTGTGAATTTAAATTCTTCAAGTAACAAAGCTCATTCAATTTTTTTCTATCTCATTAGCAGCATTTTCAACCGGTAATGTGTACATTCAAATGCTACAAGAAAAAAACCAGTTTTAGCATTTTAAGTAAACATGACGGAGTAAGTACGGTGTACTTTTGAGAGCGGCATTTTGACAAAGGATTTAAAAACAAAATATTTAAGATAACGTCATATTATTACTGCTTTAAAGTTCTATGAAAACAAAATCGCTAATATTAAAAATCTCATCTACTCATACTGAAACTAATCGTGGTGTTCAGCTGGCAAAGTGTAGTTACGAATCTTTTGGTGCTGTAAAATTTAGGAAAGTTGTTTGACATATCAGTTTTGTGAGTGTTGCGGATGTATGAAGCATTAAATTGTTAAATTTAGAATTGCCCAAAAGGGGCGGGAATCCCGTAACAAATAAAGATACACCGGCTAACTATACTGGTGCAGGATGGGTTCTTATAAAAACAAATGGAAGAAAATAGAACAAAATAATAAAAAATTTATCTAGGTGCAATTTCTAGCTACGTTACTAATAACATTTACATTGAAAGGTTTTCAATTAATCATTTTTCAGACCCATTAATGCTAAGTGAAACTCATCCCTAAGTATAGGATCTCAATTCATCCTTTTCAATGTCCGATTCCTGTTTTAATGCTGTTAGTTCCTTTCTTGCATATAAATTTCCTATATACTTGCCATCTAACCACTTTCTTTACATTTTCTATAATTACGTTTCCTCCTTCTCTTATATTTTTGTTATACGGTTTTATATCCCTAAAATTCATTCTAATTAGTTTGTGTGCTTCGTCTGTCTTTCCTATTTCCATCTTATTTTGTACCTCTTTGCATTTGTCATAAATCCATTGTTCTTTAACTTTCCTGCATTTGCGAATAATTTCTCATTTGATGGCTTTGTATCTCTGTTTTTCTGCTTCGTCTGGTCTGTTTTTGTATTTTCGTCTTTCTTCTATTAAATTCAGGATATCCTTTGTTATCTATGGTTTTTATTTTCTTCTTGAGTATACACCAGAATGTCTTTTGCCGCCATGTCCAAACTGGATTTAATGTTATTCCATTCTGTTTCTATTCCCTTCGTATCAGAAATTTTTCTGTAATTCATTTGACTTTTTTTTAAAATCTTTCATTGCTCTCTTTATCTTATAGCTTCTCAAAATCAAAGTGCATTTTTCCGCTCATTTTTTTCAAATTTTTAAATTTAAGTGCACCCTTCATAACTACGATGTTGTGGTCAGTCTTTTATGTGATTCCTAACCTGTTGTCTAACAGAATGTAATCTATTTGATATCTTCGTATATCTCCTGGCATCCTTCACGTGTATCGTCTTCTGGCATGATGTTGTAGTATTCTATTTGTGATGGTTAAACTGTTTTTGTCACAAAATTCTACCAATCTATTTCCCCTGCCGTTTCTCGTGCCTAATCCAAATAAACCTACTACCCTACCGCTCCTTCTTTACCCTCATCTACCACTGCATTGAAATCTCCCGTAATTATTAAATTTTCTGTCCTTTTACGCATCTTAGAATGTCTCTAGTATCTTTGTAAATCGCTTCTACCTCTTTCTCACTGTAGCTAGGGGTGGCCTGGGTATATATACCTGTATTATTACTGTATTTACTGGTTTAGACTTTAATCTAACTATCACTATTTTTTAGTTCTTTTATAAGTAGTTTTCTACACAGTGTCCTATCTTTTCTCGCATAACTATACACACCCCGCTTTTTCTAATCTTGTACGAATATTACCATAAAGCCTCTGCTCCAAAAATCTCCCGCCTCTGGCCACCAAAGTTCGCTAATCCCTACTATGTCTAATGCTAACCTATCCATTTCAATTTTCAAGTTTTCTGGTTTACCTACTTGCTTCATACTTCATACTCTTCTCTCGGAGATCCGAATGAGGCACTATTTTAACTCCAGAAACTTTTACCCCAGAGGATGCCATGATATTAGATAACAATTTAAGTACGCTGTGTACTTCGGAGGTAATGTGGTGATTTCCCGTTGCCTTCCAGATCGCAGTAGTGTGGCATACAATGCCAGACCGACCTCTATGGCCTCTGCCACTCTAAATACCGAAAGAGCTGCTGCTCTCTTTTGGAAACCTGTCTTAGTCTGGTTTCTCGCTAAAGACTCCACTAATTTGGTTAAACCTTTAGTACAACTATTTAGCTCACTGGGAAACTCAACTCGTTCCACCCGTTCTAGTAATCTAGAGTTTCTTTAGGAGCATGTCCATTCGGAACGGATCAATTTCTCTACTTCAGGAATATTATAATTTAAAATACTAGCGTGTTAATCTTAGCATTTGATCTTTGATATTTCGTTTTATTTCCATTTTGAGGATTTATAATTTTATTGGTGTTTATTACAAGAGTTTGTGGTTTATAAAACATGTACTTAGCATCGTTAAATCCATTAATGTAAGTTACTAAAGGTATTTCTGTATTAAAAGTTGCTTGTAATAAGGCACAAAGCAATTTTTATTTACATTCGTTAATTAAGAATTTGAATTGCGACGCGGATGAACAATCTCAATCAAGTTGTTAATATGGTGTTAACGAGAACAGAAAGACGTTGTGGAAACGGTTTTGAAGCGATATGCCTTGCGAAAGATTCGAGGCTTGGCTCTTTCGACTAGCGCGAGATTATTATTGAATTAACCACCAATGTGATGTTCCTGGCCTTATTCCGTAAAATGTTGTATTTTTGGGTGTGTCAGTTGAAGCTGTAGGTGGTTTAATGTGTCAACAGTTCAACAATTGTGTAACAAAGTGTGGTTGAATTATGAAGATAGAATTTAATTATTAATGTGTATGGATTCGTCAAAGTTCTTGAAATTTGCAGTTTATGAAAAGATGGTGTGAAGGATTTTGTTAAACAATGCATTCTTTCTTTTGATTTGTACAAGTGTCATGGTCACTTCAACCTGTTGTTTAGAAACAAAGCTAAGCAGATTAATTCTTGGGCGAGGGACACATTTTAATATTTATGCAGCATTGGTTTATTAATTAAGAACAAGTAGTTTCTTACAGATATAATTACTGTGGCTATTTTTGGGAAATTGTATTTGATATAGAGTGATTTCCACTGATTTGTGTATTTTTAAATATGTGAAAATTATAGGGTTTGTTAGGTAAAATATGTTGTGATTATAAGCGTATCACAAATTATGAAAATTAAAAAGAAATATTTTATGAGATAAAATGTTCTTTATTTAGTAAAAGTTTGATTTGAAACGTCAATTATTTGATTGTTCGATGTAGTGTAAGGGACAGGTTAATTGTGTTATTGATTACAGTTTTTTATTAAAAGAAATTTTTGATATTAATTATTAGAAATATGCAAAGAGAAGGCCTAGAACTGTATTTATTAATTTGTTTAGTCAAGTTAAAAGAATATGGTAGTCTCGCAAAACCTTGCAAATAAGTAAAAGAAAATTTTATCGAATGTTGCTGAAAATGCAGAAATTTCTAGATGACAAATTAAGTAATAATGAAAAAGCAGTTCAGGGATGGATTCTTATCGACGAGGTTGGCAGCACGATAGATTGGAACGAGAGTCAAATAGCCCGTGTGATCCTCTGATGTAACACCACTTGACGTTTTTCTTCAAAGGGGTTTAAAAATTACGTTCGCTGGTACAATATTGAGAATGGCAATAGGCTATGAAACTGAGTTCTTGAAGTTTCTCACGCCTTAAATGCTTCTCAATGTTGTCGATTTGATTGTAAGGTGATGTTAGAGGCAAATCACTTTAAGAAGAACCTATCGTCATCATGCGCACAAAGCAAAAATTGGTTAGGAACACTTAATTATATGTAATTAGGGATGGCAGTATTCAGGTTTCAGTGGCGTCGAGTTTTATGATCAACCAATCGGAAATTAGCTTGCGACCGTCCTAGAGAACACAGCCCAAGTGTCTAGGTTATTTTATGTACGTTTGACATTTTGCAATTTACCTTAGCTGTTTTGTATCCTTTGTATATTATTTCACGAAAAACGAAACGGGGTGTGGGAGTATTTATAAGATGCACCCCAACCGTCACAGTAATAACTCAACTATGCTACTGTTATTACATTTCTACGCAATCTGGCATATGACGTTGGGTTCTTCTTAAAGTGATTTTCCTCTACCTGTGCTCTCACAAAATCAAATCGCGTTTAGAAAAGGAGTTGGTGATGTCTATAAAAATAGGAAACGTCGGATTGAAAACTAACTACGCCAAGTTTAAAGTCTGTAAATAGTTACCATTAAAACGTACTGTTTTTTCTGTACTATCACTTATAATAACGTCAAGAAGGAAGTAAAATGAAAATTTGAAAATTCAACTTTTTTCGAATATTTGAAAAACAAAGAATCGTATCCCATTGATTTTTTTACCGCCATTATGTTGGTCCCCTAATTACTTTGTCCATTAGTGGGATTTGTATCTCTTGTAAATTCCGAATCGCCATAGTGAGAATCCTGGACACAGTGTATAAAGTTTATTATGCAGTAATCGTATAGCTGTTACTAAGGTTTTCATAAATCACTTCAATAAACAATTCATTTAACCTCCGGAATTCAAAAGCAGATTCAAATTTAACTTTAATACTGAAGGCATTTGCTGATGACAATATTCCAGCGTATATGTTAAATACAAATTGGCCTTCATCATAATTTTTTTTAGTTTAGCTTGTTCACGTAAACGAACGTCATGGTGTCTTGCTTTCCTACAATGTTTTAGTAATTCGGGTAATTATAACTGAACATCTGTCATCCTTTGACGTATGTCACAGATACATGTGCGTCTTCATGACTGCGGGGAATATTTTCATGTATTTTTTAATTTCCAAGACCTATTATACTTTTCAACAGTCTATAGCACACACTCTTAACACCAACTGTTTGATTGGTAACAGCTATAATTTTACTACCGCAATCGTTATTATTAGAATATCTACAATATTACATTCAAATTCAAACGAAATGTTATCTGGAGCTAATAATATTTTTTGCAGTCTTTTTTGTAGAACAGGTGTACCAGTATACATGCACTTTAAATTCCAACGTTTATTCCTTGAATCTTCTTTAATCCCAAAATTGTTACCTAAATTACTTCGATGAACCACGTTGTCTGACCAAAGGTCATTGAAACGAGTATGCAGATGCTTTTTATGCCATTCGGCAAGGTTGCTTTTATGTCAACTAGTACTTCATTTACGCAATTTATTAATTTTTTTACTGTAATTCGACTACTTATGCCAGTTGGTGTTCGTATGCTTTCTTATTTTACTCATAGAAATCACTTCTTGTGAAAATTTTGCATAATTATCGTTACGAATAAAAGAAAATAGTAAATACGCACTTGCAATTAAAAACACTTGATGTTGTCGGACATAAAGACCGACATTAGTAATACTAGAATTAATTTTTCTTGAACGACGATGTTATTTTGTCTGTACACTGTAATTATACACAAGGTTTATGATGATCACCAAGATTTTTATTACCGAATTCAGATCTTTTATTGTCTATTTTTCTTTCAGAAGATACAATAGCTAATATTTTACAGAGCACAGTATTCTGAAAAGCATCTTTTTCTATTTCTTCATTTTTAATTGTTTTAAGTTATTTCTATATTTGATCCACTTGAATTTTGTAGCGTTCACAACTTCACACATTATGTTTTTTCCAGGAAACTTCTGATTGATCCATTTTTTACCTTCACATTCAACCAAAGCGTTTAGTTCTTCTTCATGAAACGTGACATAGTTCACCGAAACACAATTCGTATCTCTAACAACCAATTAGCTTTTATAAACTACAGGTAAGATTATTACTATATAAACCGTGACTTTTCTGTCGCTAGTCTTTTTTCCCCAACAAGGCCCTGTTTGGCTTGATTGAACGCGTGAATCTGTTCGTTTAGAAGAAACTTTTCTTACTGCCATTACTTATGTGCGTGCACGTTCTGAAGTAGTATTCACGTGTTGTCTTGATAATGTTCTACTTTATTATTATTTAATACTATACGGTGTAATCCCTGAACATGTACTATTAATCATTGATCAGTCTACGGGCGCCTCTTACTTACTTTCTTATTATTCGATTTTAGCTCTTTGTTTGATTTCGCCTTTGTATCATTTTTTCGACATGCGATTTCTTCATAAATTTGTTTATAGTGTACAACAGCAGTCGTATTTTTAGTTATTTTCGTAGTTAGTTGCATACTTACCGTTTTACTATCATTTATTTTGAATAATGTTTTGAGTAAATTTTCCGGATTTCATTATTTGAAAGTTTGATTTGCGATATTATATCAGTTGTTGATTTATACATTTCACGATATTGTATTAGTTGTTTATTTTTTATTTGGAATATATTCAATGGATATCGTTTAAAGTATTTTTTGTATTACTATATAGCTGATTTTCAATCTCTTTACCGTTATAAAGAGTATCAGTTGATATAGTGAATGAGCCCAGATTTGAAAGTGACCTTTGTACACTATGTTGAACTATATCAGAGACACGTTACATGTATGCAGCTTGTCAAATGACTTTATATTTTCTTAAAGCAATTCTACTATAATAACAACGTTTCTTGTTGCTAGATTAAGCGAGAATTTACATGTAAATTTTCGATCCTATAAAAAAAATTGATAATGATTTAAAAAGACATTTGTATAATAAGAGTGTGATATATAGAGCGTTCAAGTCCTTCATAAAAGATCTATAAGTTTTTTGTTATTCAAGCACCTTCAAGGAGGTACATAATTTTAGGAAAGTCACAAGTCTTCAATATTCAAGTTATGATCAGAAAAAGTTATCAATTTTGCCTATAAATTAACCATATCGTCGTAAAGCTACTTCATAAAAGTTAATTGTTTTATTATTTCATTAATTTTGCCAGAACTTTTAATTAATTGATAAATTTTACTACTAACTTTATACAAATCAAAAAGGCATAGTGAACTTGGAGAGTTTTTTTTAGGACAGATTTTGCACATTCTGAGGAATCATTATCCATAGCGTTTGAAACCTGTTTTTACTATCTATTGTACATGATGAATCAAAACGCAAAATGAACGGAAAGTCAATTGTTTCAAATAGCACCCATCATATTGGATTTTGTACTTGAATGACATTTTTGAAGAGCTTCCTAATGATACAATTCTGAAAAAATGCGAAAACATTCTTCTTCCATGCGGATTTCAGTATAGAGAAGACCAAGTAGGCCATCTCAGACATATCTATCTTCAGCCTTGGATCTGGTTAGACATGTACCTCCATTGTTTCCTGTTCTGAGCTAATCTACACATTTCCCTGAAATTCCAAGTCTGCATTTTTTATTATCTGCGTTCAATAGGCTAATCTAGGTCTACCTACCTCTACCTCACTTTTTTATATTTCTGCTTGTTATATAATCCGCACTATTCCCCAAAAAAGCCTTTGAACGTGTCCTGCCCCACCATATCTCCTTTTTTGTTTTCCATATATATTTTTTTCCCTCCACTCATTTCTAGTACCTCTTTGATATTAACCTTCTGTGTCCATGCAATCATTATCATACAACTGAAGCACAACAATCCATAAAGCTTCTGCCTTTTTCTTGTCTGCTTCTCCTAATGTCCTTATTTCATAGCCGTACAGTGCTGTGCTCCACACATATGCTTCTGACAATTATTTTCTTGTTTGTACGTTTGTTGTCTTTGAACACAGCCGGTGCTCTTTCATGTTAAACACAACTCGGTTCCCTTTTTGTTGTTTTATTATTATATACCCTATTTCACTGTGGTATGTGAAAGGGGTTAAACAACTTGCGACTACCAAGATCGTCCAACACTTGAACATTTGCCGAATTAGTAGTTTTCCAATAACTCTTTTCGCACAATTACCATTAGTTGAAAATACTGCAAAACCAACACCTGTAGTTGCTTATAATAATCATCAGTTAAGTGCGATTATTTTTTCGTCATTAATTTTTCCGTCTTGAAACTGGTTGGACATGTACCTCCACACATTTTTATTCTGAGCTGAAATTCACACGGCTTAGATATAGCTCGGCTCCCCTTCTGTTGTTTTATAAATGTATACCCTATTTTACTGATATTCAGTGGTATGTGAAGTTAAGCAACGTTTGGCTATCAAGATCCTCCAACACTTAGACACTTGCCGAATTAATAATTTTCCAGTAAATCCTTTTGCATACTTAACATAAGTTGAGAATATTGCAAAACCAACACCTGTAGTAGCTTATAATAATGGTAGGGTTTAAATACAATTATTTTTTTGTCATTAGGTTTCCGTCTTGGAACTGGTTGCATGCGTACCTCCATTGATCTATTCTGAGTTAACCTACATATTTTCCTAAAATTCCCACAGCCTACATCTTTGATTATCTGTGTGCAATAGTCTAACCTAGGTCTACCTGTATCTCTCTTTTTTTCTATCTTTGCGTCTAATATATTTCGCACTATTCTCTCATGCCTTAGTATGTGCATTCTATCTCTTCTATTTTTTACTGTTTTCCACATATTTTTTTCTTTCCCTACCATTTCTAGAACTTCTTTCTTCTTAACTTTGTCTGTCCATGATATCTTCATCATACATATGTAGCACCACATTTCAAAGGCTTCTTTCTGCCCTCTTCTCCTACTGTCCATGTTTCACAGCTGTACATTTCTGTGCTCCACACATATGCTTTAAGCAATATTTTCCTTGTTTCTATGATTGTTGTCTTTGAACACAGTAGTTGCTTTTTATTGTTAAATGTAGTATTTCCTTGTGCTAATCTTTGTTTTATATCTTTTGCGCTTTTCCCACCTTGCGTAATTGACTTACTAGGTAGCAAAAATACTTAACCTTTTGTAAATTCTGGTTTCCTATTTGTATGTTAGTTTTGATTAATTTTCTTCTGCTTTGTGTACTAGTAATTCAGTTTTACTTTTGTTAATTTTCATACCGTATCTCTCTGTTAGAACTGTTTCCATTTCATTAAGAGCTGCTTCTAACTCTTTCTTGCTAGATGTTAATACCGCTATTTCATATGCAACTCTAAGCATGTCAATTTTTTGTTCTTGCATAATAATTCCAAATATCTTCCTCCATTTGACAGTATTTGTTGCCTCTTCGATTTACAAGTTAAAAATTAAAGGACATAGGACACATCCCTGTCTCATCCCTTTCCTAATATTTACTTTTCTACGTTACTGCTCTAACTCTATTACCACTCTGTGCTCTTTATATAAGCTATGTACTATCCGTCTATCCCTAAACCTTATTCCAATTTTTTTTTATTATTTCGAACATTTTTTCCATTATACATTGTCGAATGCTTTTTTCAGATCTACAAACCCTATATACACACTTTCTTCTTTTTATATTATTTTCTCCATCATCACCCTCAGAGTTAAAATAGCCTCTTGTGTTCTTCAGTTTTGCTTAAACCCACATTGATATTCTCCTAGTATTTCTTCAGCCCGTTTCTCCATGCGTCTCTTTACATTTCTAGTTAATGTTTTTGACACGTGTGCTGTCAAACTTATTGTTCAAAAATTTTCACATTCATCAGCGCCTGTCTTTTTTGGTATAGTCACTATGATGCTAAGTTTGAAATCTTTGGGTATCTCGCCTGTGTCATACATATAGCTTACAAGTTTGACGAGGCGTTCTGTTTGTCCAGCGGCTTTTAGAGTTTATGTTTGCACCTTATCTATACCCGGTGCCTTACCATTTTTTATATTCTTTAATGCTAATTCAAACTTATCCCTAATTATAGGACAGTACAAGTCATCCTTTTAAATGTCTGGTTCCTTTTTTAGTGCTGTTAGTTCCTCTCATGCATATAAATTTCCTAGATATTCTAGCCTTCTAACAACTTTTTTTACATTTTTATAATGTCTCCTTCCGCGACCCGTATATATTTTTTATACGGTTTTTTATCCCAAAAATTTATTATAATTAGTTTGCATGCTCCGTCTGTCTTTTCCTATTCCCATTTTAGTTTGTACCTTTTTGCACTTTTCATCAATCCACTGGTCTTTAGCTTACCTACATTTGCGAATAGTTTCGCATGTTATGGCTTTGTGTCTCTGTTTTCCTGCTTCGTGTGATCTGTTTTGTATTCCATTAAATTAAGGATATACTTTGTTGTTCATAATTTCTTTTTTTTTTGTGTATACCCCAAAATATCTCTGACCGTCATTTCTAAGCTGGATTTATGTTATTCCATTCTGTTTCTACTTTCTTAGTATCAGAAATTTTTGCGGCACCTTTCAGCAATTTATTTGACTTTTTCCAAATCTTTCGTGGATATCTTTATGTTTTCGTTTCTGAAAGTCAAAGTACCTTTTTCCGTTTCTTTTTTAGTTGTTAAATTTAAGAGCGGCTTTCATAATACGATATTGTGAGTGTTTTTATGTGGTTAAGGGTAGCTTCTTTAGTTTTTTACTTGATTGCTAAGCCGTTGTCCAACAAGAATGTAATCTATTTGATATCTTCTTATATCTCCTGGCATCTTCCACGTGTATCGACTTCTAGCATGATGTAATAATGTGCTTGTGATGGTTATATTGTTTTTGTTGCAAAATTCTACCAGCCTATTTTCTCCGTCGTTTCTCGCCTCTAAACCAAATAAACCTTTTGCCGCTCTTTCTCTACTCTCACCTACCACTGCATTAAAATCCCCCGTAATTATTAAATCTTTATGTCCTTTTACGTATCTTAGTATGTATTGGATATCTTTGTAGATCGCTTCTACCAATTCCTCCCTGTAGCTAGACGTGGGCATGTAAACTTGTATCATTAATGTATTTACCGGTTTAGATTCTAATCTAAGCATGAGTACTTTTTTGTTTTTTGTAAGTAGTTTTACACAGTGTCTTCTCTTTTACATAACTATCTCCACACCAGAGTTTTCTTCCTCTGATCGTGTTTGAATTACCCTGAAGTCTCCGCTTCAAAAATCTTCCGCCTCTGGCCACCGAACTTCGCTGAACCCTACTATATCTAATGCTATCCATTTCAATTTTCAAGTTCTCTAGCTTACCTACTTGCTTCATATTTCTGACATTCCACGCTCCTACTCGCAAAATGTTCCCGACTTTTATCCTACACTTTCTGATCACATCCTCCAAAGTAGTCCTCTTTCGGAGATCTGAATAGGTGAATATTTTAACTCCAGAACTTTTTACTCCAGAGGATGTCATCATCTTGAATAACAATTCAAGTACGCTGTGTACTCGGGAGGTAATGTGGTGGTTTTTCGTTGCCTTCCACATCGCAAGAGTGTGTTTTAGAATGTCATACCGACCCCTATGATCTCTGTCATTCTAAGTACCGAAAGAGCTGCTGTCCTCTTTCGGGGACTTGTCGTATTATGGTTCCTCACTAAAGACTTCACTAATCTGGTTGAACCTGTAGTTTGGCTTTTTAGATCACTGGAGCTCTTAAGCCATTCTACCCGTTCTAGTAATCTAGAACTTCTTCAGGATGCAGGTCCATTCAGAAGGACTGACATATATATATATATATATATATATATATATATATATATATATATATATATATTTCAGTCAATATTAATCCTCTTGTAAATTTGTCATATAATTTCTTGTTAGCACAATGAATTTTACACGTTAAGAATTGACTAACATGGTGTACTGCATTGGTGAGACTGATCGGATCTTCTATTGGCAAGTCGAATTTATTATCAAAAGTTTACGAATTTGAAAACGCCAAGAACTGCAACTTTTGAAAGCTACTAGACAGATTTGGAGCTGCCGGTATGTTGGATATTTCAAGTGTGAAGTAATAGCAAAACGAATTGACGACGATTCGGAACTAGAGGTTTAGCTGATGATAGAGAAAAATCCGAACGTAAGCAAGTAGATATACTACCTTCGTTCTAGGACAAAAGGTGCAATTTTCTAACGAAAAATACAAGTTTTCCCATGTATTTTGAGCATTAAAATCCCAAAAAATCTAAGGTCTGTTCTGGTCATTTTTTGACCTACTATAGAAATTCTCCATAACAGTCTTAAAAATCCTCGTCGCATACAAGTAGTAGGATTGGTGCATCCGAGCACAGATCCACCTTATGGGATCCACCCATTTGATCCACCAGATCCACCCGATTCATCCGAGCACAGATCCACCTTATGGTATCCACCCATTGGATCCACCCGATCCACCCGATTCATCCGAGCACAGATTCACCTTATGGGAACCACCCGTTGGATCCACCCGATCCACCCGATTTATCCGAGCACAGATCCACCCATTGGATCCACCCGATCCACCCGATTCATCCGAGCACAGATCCACCTTATGGGATCCACCCATAGGATCCACCGGATCCACTTTTTACATGTAAAAATCCATTATAAAGTCTTATTTTAAGGGATTTCCACCTTGCTCTCGCCTTGTGTACCACCTTGTGGAATTTTTTTACCCCAACCATCCTTACCCTAAACTCTCGGGGCAGAGAGTGCAAATGTAAAATTTCAATGGGCGCCAGGGTGATTACCCCTGAGACGCAACTAAACCGTTGGCTATTAACCACCCAATTCCAGAAATAATTAGATTCTAGTTGAACAATCCCGAGTACTTCGGAAAAAGTATACACTTCCAAATTGTATATAGGCACGAGCCAACTTTTTACTTCAACAAGAAATTCTCGTAGTTTTTTGCAGACCCAACTGCTTCTCACAACGTCATACCCAAAAGTGAATTAACAAGATATCACATCTGTGTACAAGGTTCATAAATTTATTCTTATCACAACCGAAAGTATAAATTTACGATATTCTATTTCGCTATTAATTGCGAATGAATTTAAAGGTGAAAATGCTATGCATTAAATACAATAATACCCTAGCCTGACACGGCCTGGTACCAAAAATAGATCAGAATTAAACAATGTTCTGGAAAATTATCAAGACTGTTGAATTTCAAAATAACAACATGCGGGCTCAAGCTACGCAAACGAACAAAAGTATGTACAAATTTGTACGGTTACGAAGTAGCCGTTACACAGTATGTTGTGGTCTTTTTCCATTAAGTATTCGAATAAACCGCTCTTTCTGCTTCCAAAAAAATTCGGACACTCCATCGTCGACACTGGCGTTCTTTATGCGATAGCTAGCCATACGGTTGATAAACGGTGTGCTAACCATTTCTACGACATCTTTGCTAGTAGCGGTAACTGTAGCATTTTTATGTCTGTTGCTTCTCAAGTGTGCGGCATAGGTAGTCTTTTCCATTTCGAAATCGCATACTTTACACATAATTCGTGGTTGTTTCGTACAAGACCCTTTAACAGCTGGCGGAGCTGAACGTCTACGGCTTAATGACATGCCGTGCTGTTTTTCCTCGTGTCGCTGTAAATTGTCCATTGTCGTAAAAGCGATACCGCAAGACATACAGTTTAAGTACTTTGCTGCTGACGGATGTATAAGCTTAACCCTGAGCAATTTTACACCACGACATTTGTTCTGGTGCCGTTTGAGAGCATTTTCCAGGTATAAGAAGCACCGCAAGAGTTGCATTTAAAACGGTTGCAGGTACCATTTTAGTACAAAACAAAATCCGCACTATAGGACTTTGGTGGAACTTGTAAGCGAACTAACATATAAACTAAAACGTTTACTCGAGCGTAGCTGCTTTATGCTCCCTATAGAATGCATACCGAAGGTTTCCGAAGACGGCCGAACGAAGTTGAGGATTTAGCGGGGAACTAAATAACATCATCTTTTGCCAATCCTTGCTACTCGCCCAGTACATTTAGCACCAATGCATGCACCCGGTTCGCATCGGCCATGCTGCGAATGCAGTTAGTAGAAACATGTTATACGGATCAACAATCGCATCGCGTGCATATTAAAAATCCAAAAGGGTGATAGCTTACGCACACAAATTGGTTGCAAATCTTGCGGTAAAAGATGCAGTGCTACTATAAACAAACACTTAATAAAACACTTTAAACCTTTACTAAGGGAATACCAAACTTGTTGTCTACAGGATACTTACTAATAAAGCAATTTAATTTTAAATAACTTCTACGTCATATTTTCGGAAATGGCAGGCTTAAATATTTTCTTTGGAAACAATTGAAGATTATCGAAGGCACTCGAAGAGTGCACAAGCGCGGTAACTAAACCAATTAGCATTAATACAGAGTATTTAGTACTTTTGTAGGTTGCTCATTTTTTAGAACCAAATTTTCCGCATAGCGCTCGGTAGCACGTAATGATTTCTAGAACCGACAAGTTCTCGATATCGCCCAAATAGAGAATTAGATGCTCGATGTCTGTCAACTTCCGATTCCCTCGTAAAAGGTAGAAGAAACTCGGTCAATCATCCATCTAACTTATACTTCGACCCGCTCCCGTTCTGATAATTTCCAAACATTTTTTCAAACGACAATGGTCTCAGAATTTTTAAACCTTTGAGGGATCTATAAGTCATGATCAATTACACGTTTGAGCTCCCGTAAACTAACATATTTTATAGTAACAGTGCGCTGTATAATACATGCATACCCTTTCTCTGCGCTGCTGCTATTCTTGTAGTTGCTTGAAAAAGTCAGTCGCCTTTTTTACTGCTAGGACCGCTGAAAAGCACCATTCTATACTTTCTTTAAAAGTATAGCACATCGCGCACTTTTTGTCTGATGATTAAATTTTGCTCATGTAGACTTTTACACTTTCGCATATTTAAACATCTAATACAATCGATTAACCACTTTCGATTATTCTAACGGGAACCATCATACATTCCGCCGCACCGTTTTTTTTTAATCCAACAATCCGATGGACTTCCACACACTAACACCTAACGTATCTTTTCTACTATTTGTTAAACAAAAACTACCGGCATTGCTATGTCCGTATGTAGACGTAAGCAGATGTTTGTGAATGTGTACGAGAATATGTAACCATATACATTAATCAGTCTCAGCTATTTTATTTAGTCCACGAAAACTACTATTTTTCTAAACCACAATTAATAATAGCCTTTATAGGTTTAACATTTCTACCATTTTCCAATGACTGGTGCTACGTACATGGAAACTTTAATTTCTTATTGGAGAGAATCCTTATTCTCCCACGCACTGTTGCGTAGTTGCATGCCCACCCCTTTTGGGAATATATGCTCGTTATAATTTGTAGGACCCTCGGTTTTACTTAACTACACTTTGTGAGACCCCTTTAATCTTTTTAATCGTGTCTTTCTCGCTTACAATACAATAGGACTTGGTTTTTGTACCAACGAATTCTAATACTAGATCCCCATTAAATTCATCTTTGAATTTCCTTACAACTTTTTTTTTTGTTGACAAGCGGTATATTGTGTTTATTATCCGCGGAGTAGTCACTCTTTTAAGATAAATATATCTTTTTTTTGGTATCAACTAATATTAGATTTTTCTAGGAAGCTCAAATCTGCAAACAGATTTAAATAGAACCACCCTTTACAAAGTCACGCCTTTTAAAGACCCAAACCTCTAATTTTTACCCATATTTATTTAACTCCATCTTTAAAACCCTTTTTTTGCTACCCAAGACATATGCTTTAACCAACCATTTCCCTAGAAATCTAAAACCGCTGTGTCCCGCGAACACCACGTGGAGATAACACGTATACTCTGTCCACCAGGATAGAAGCAGGAAGGATTTGGAAGGTGGGCGAAGAACTTAAAAATTATGGAATTTAAAAACTAATATATACAATAGATTTACAAAATCTATACAAATGTTAACAACTATCTTAGATTTATATCTTTATGCCCCCCCATGCGTAAAATGATGTGCTTCCAGGAAGACGTTACGCTTGTCATCTTCCTTCGACAAACTAATTTTTTTTAATAATCTACGTGTACAAATCGTGTTTTTTACTCCGGATACATACACTGGCAAGTACTCGATACCATCCACATAAAGAATTAGATGCTTGGTGACTATTAACTTTCGCTTCCCTTGTGTACGCCCCAGACACATCCCTGGTGGTGATGTCATAGCCTTTTATAAATAAAGAGCAATGTAATAGTATTCTAAAATTTTTATTCTGACATTATACATAACAAAATTTCAAAAAATTTAATGCCAAGCATGGAGCCATTTAAACTTAATTTTAATACAAAGTTATACACAGAAGACAGTCCTTTCTTTATGTTTGTTTGGAGTGACTTTTAATTTTATCTAATTTTATTCGCAGTTTAAAATTTAAATCGATACCCAAGTCCTCTATCTCCTTTTCTAGCCAATAGTTTGATACATAGAGACCGTCTAGGATTTCGAATTGCAAAATGTACCGAAGTTGTCTCTATATATAAAGTCTTTGATTCCACCGAGTTAAAACTAAAAGCCGAAAGTACAAACTTTATCAATTTTTCCCTTTCTTCTGGTTTTTCACACAACTTAGTTTGCAACCCAGTCAATTTCTTTGTATTGCCATTCCCCCAATACACGTACTGTAGTAGGTTATTATACACTAAACAGCAGCTATTTTGTAGCTTGTCCGATAGCTTACTCCACATTTGGGAAGTGGTACCGAGTACATTGGCGTCTTTAGGATGTATAACATACTATCTTTCAATAAGGTTAAACAGTCTTTTAAGGGATTATACATAGCTTCCAATTGTACAGTTGTATATATTCGCTTCCAATCGCGTAATACCATGTTCTTTGGCCAAAGTAGACGCAAAAGTTTCCCTTAAACGTACTTCTGGGCAACGTAAAAAATCTACTATATGATTGCCAAGTTGTTTATTAACACCAGGACTTGTTATCTGACACACAAATTTGTTGTATATCTTAATTCTTGCATTGGTTGTTAGCCATGTTAAACAATCAATTCTCACAGTTTTTCGTTGTCAACTATAATATTGCACTTTTCTTCGTATTCGCCCTTATAGCAAAAGTTATGGTTTGTAGTTGAATAATTACACATCTCCATCTTGCTAAATATGCCAGCAAAATCTTGAGTTACATCCATGTCAAAAAGATAGTAATAATTTTTTTCGAGTTCGTCTAGTATATCTGGTAGTTCATCCAATAAAGTTTCCAACTTAACATCTACTAGTTCCACTTTGTACAGAACACATATAGGATTTTGGAATTTTTTATTAATGCTTTCGAGGTATTCTTTTCCGATAATTTCTTTTACTCTCTGGTCCATCTTGTTAGTGCTTTCCAGAGAAAACTGAAGCTTAGCTTTAACACCATGCCTAGCGGAAACAAATCGGTCGAACTTTCTTCGTAGATAGCTGTTAAATGCACCACAAATTTCTTTTTTTAGGATAAACATCTTTCTGTTTGCAGATGTTTGCTCGGCGTCAGAAAGGTCGCAAATTTTAACCAACATTATATTGTCACAAAATGGTTCTGTAATTGGTGTCTGTAGTCCACCGTTCAGCATCTGTTCGCCTTCGACATAACAAATATTACCAATATCTGTCACCAGATTATTGTTGCACATATTTTCTGCCAATAGACACAATCCAAATCGCTCATTTGTTGGTTATATTTTATTTTATTATTTATTTCTTTTCTTGTCCTGATGAAGCCCCTTACAATAGTGGGCGAAACGTCAACCTTAATTTATAAAATGACACGGTCATAAATATTTATACACTATGCTTCTTTTTGATACTTGTGGTTTTGGTTTTCAAATTTTATTAGTACCAAATAAACTTTAATGTTTGTTATCGATTCAAAATCTAAAAAGATATCATCATCATGTGGTCTTCAGTTCTAAAACTGGTAGGACGCGTACCCTCATTGTTTCCCAGTCTGAACTAACCTACACATTTCCCTGGAATTTGCACAGTCTGCATCTATCACTATCTGTGTGCGAAAGTCTGATCTCGATCTACCTCTACCTCTCTTTTCCTAGTTCTGCTTGTAATATATCCCGTACTATTCCCCAGAAATGCCTTAGAACGTATCCTGTCCTTCTATTTCTCCTATTCTTTTCGTTTTCCACAGATATCCTCTACTATTTCTACAACCTATTTGTTATTAACTTGTCTGTTTATGCTACCATCTTCATACATCTAAAGCACAACATTCCAGAAGGCTTCTATCTCTTTCTATCTGCTTTACCTACTGCCCCTATTTCATAGACGTACTGTGCTGTGCTTCATACATATGCTTTGAGCAGTTTTCTTCTTCTATCTATGTTCGTTGTCTTTGAACATAGCTGCTGTTTTTTCTTTTTTGATGCAGTTTGGTCACCTTCTATTGTTTTACAGTTATATATCCTATTTCCCCGATATTCAGTGGTATGTGAAGGAGTGTAAGCAGCCTTTGGCTGCCAAGTTCTCTCAGCACTTGAACCTTTTTTGAATTAATAGTTTTTTCCAACTTCTTCTTTCGCACAATCAACATTAGTAGAAAATATTTCACAACCAACACCTGTAGTTGTTTATAATAATTATCATATTTAAGAGCACTTATTTTTTCGTCATTGGGTTTTAAGTCTTGAAACTGGTTGGACTTGTACCTCAGCTTATTTGTGTTCTGAGCTAGCCTACACAGTTCCCTGAAATTCTCACAACAGCCTATATACAATATAATTTGAGTAAAGGCCGCTATGCGTGCTGCCACGTCCCCAATGCTCCATCCGAAGGTACTACATGAGGTTTAAACGCGAAAATACAACGTGTTTCAAATGTAATCTAACTTCGAAATTAAACGATCCTAAATAAAAATCTAACAAACTGAAACAAAACTAAAAGTAGGGTTTGACTAATGGTATCCCTAGCGTTGATTTGGAGTGTGCCCGTTCAACAAGACACACGCGAAAGTAAAAGGGGAGGGATCCGTAATACCGGATAGCAGTCGCCAGCTCTGCTTACCGGTGCGACCTGAAGGGTCTTCTTAAAACTATCCAAACCTAGTTAACTAATATTAAAAATGGATTCAAATTTTTAAGCATTCGCCAAATACTTTAATAGTGAATCCAGATATTTTGCTTGCTCTATAAATTTACAAATTCGTCCTAAATCCGTCCCTAGCTTTCTGATTTATATTATAATTACAATTTTCACAACTACAATCTTCGTTTCTATAAAAAATGCTGCCACCAAAAATGGCGGCAGAACGTCAGACAAAACAAATCAAGCTTCAAAAATACATGCAAAATGAATATAAATAAGTATAAAATGTAAATATAAACATAAATAAATATAATTTGTAAATAAATATCTAATAAGCATTAAGCATATAGCAGTGCACAAAAAAGCAAAAAGCATTACCCAATTTATAGGTGCACTCGCATAAGTATTGTCGGCTAGCGCCATTATTTGCAGAAACGTGCTCGTTAAATTATTTTAAATCTACTTATTAGTAATACAAAACAATGCTTATGCGAGTGCAGCCGCCACAATTTTTCTTCTTACCTCGATAATAATTTCTCCAGTATCCGAAGATCTGGTAGTCTTCTTAAGTCTATTTATATTTTACTACTAAGGAGAGAAGGCTATGCACTGCTAAAGTCCTGGTGGGTATGCACTGAACGTTCTGGGGGATCACAATCACTATCACATTAAAGTCCTGGGGGGAAGCGCGGCTTCACTCTATTTTATTTTCTTTATTTATTTACTAATTTAAATTAATGAGGGTTTTTGATTTATGTTATTATTTACTTGTTCTGATTTGTTACCGATATTCCGTGCGTTTAAGAGGTGGGATCATTACACATTATAATTTAATTAAAGGCCGCTATGCTTGCGGCCACGTCCCCAATGCTCCATCCGAACGTACTACATTGCGTTTATACACGAAAATATAAACGTGCTCCTAATTATTCTAGCTTCAAAATTAACACATCCTAAATAAAAATCTAATAATTGAAACAAAAGCTAAAAATAGGGTTTGATTGACGATCAACAAGACACAAACAAAATGAATGGGGAGGGTTTCGTAATGCCGGACAGCAGCTGCCAGCTTTGCTTACCGGTGCGACCTGAAAAACAAGCCTATGTTCACAACAGCGTAACCGTGACGTTTACTGATCCGCTACGACACTCCTCCCTATTCATGATCGTTCATGCATCAAGTTCTCGCTCTATATAAACTACCACTTTTGCTACTTTCACCAGTTACTTCACCACAAAACACCTTTTGGCTTTGAATGAGCTAGTGGGTCTGCTAGTTCAGGAGTAACTCTTCTCTTTACACTTTAACTTGTCTACTTAATATTATCTTTTTATTATTTTTATTGTATTACTTATTTATTTTCTTGTCTTGATGAAGCCCATTACAAAAGTGGGCGAAACGTCGACCTTAATTTATAAAATGACACGGTCCCAACCCGGAACCATAAATATTTATAAAAAATATAAAATTATAAAAATCCAAAGAAAGATTCAAACGTTTAATCTTTTGCTGTTTTCTAAAAGTCCATATTTCCAAAACTTTTGGAAATTGGTTTATGTTTTTATATGGAAACTTTATAATGCATAGATGTTTTGAAATTGTTCAGTGTAATATCAAGAAGTAAATAATCAGGAATACGTTTGTATGCACATAGCGAGAGCTAAATACAGAATTACCGGTGAATTACCTAAAGTGCTTATTGTGCAAACTGAACGAGACACTGAAAAAATGTATTGAAAACACATTATATAAGTACAGTTTTTTATTGAGAAAATTACAGAGAACGAATAAAAGCAATAAGTGAATTATTTGCATATTTGTGCAATATTTTTTTTAAAGATTCTATGGTAAAGGCAAACTTAAAAATAATTCAAAAATAAAATACCGTGAGTTTGAAATCTATCTTTTGAGAGTAGGTTTTAGTTGAATATAGTGTTGGTATATAACACATTAAATCGTGGAAAAAACTGTGATAAATTATGTTTATGAAATATGCTAAAAGCTGTTCGGACTAAAAAATTTCTCCGAGTAAAATAAATTGAAATTTTCATTGATGCTTAAATGAAAATATAAACGTTTGGTATAGTTGAAATTGGATGAGACAGGATATAATGATTATGTTTTAAAAGAGGAATACTGGGTGAGAAGTAAATATAGTTAAGTTGTGAAAGTTAATAAGAAGATGATTTAAACCATTGATACAATACGAATGAAGTAAATAAGTTTTCAAAGCATTTAACTATTCTACAAGAGATTAATAATTTTTACCTATTTATCTCTTTTCTGATTCAATACCGGCCTGTTTCTTCTACTATAGCTTATTCGTCGACACTAAGAAACGAGAACTGCAAAAATGTTAAATTTTTTCGAAACCTTGCTGTTTCAAGCAAAGTAAGGTTCTTGATCGTGCATTATTTGGAAAGCGAATCACATTTAATTTTTTCAACGGAACCGTGTGTGAGAACTAAGTCCGGACATATGAGTTAAATATTACCTTGCGTAATGAACTAAAAGCAAAAGTCAATATCATTATAGATGAAGAAAGTGTTTATATACTTTATATTACCAAATTAAATTTGGTTATTTTTTTACAAACTTGTATCAGCTGAGTAAAATGTGACCGACGATATTTTTTAGCAATACTTGGCGGCACACTTAATGTGTTGATAAATATTTAAACGGGTTAACAGAAAATGGGAACGAGTATCTGCAATTTATATTTTAATATAAACAGTCTGTGCTTAGATGGTTGGATAAACATCACTTACGTAGGTGGCGATTGAGTAGAACTCCTGGTGGATTTACTTTCATATTAAATAGATGCTCTTTAGTGTATAGAAGCAAAGAAACTATTTATATTAAATTTTAAGGACAGGTAAGTTATTGTCATAATGTTTATGATTTTAGAATTTTTTGCATACAACGCAGTTGTTTATCAGAAATCGAATTTATTAATCAATAATGACGTATATAACTTACCGTTAAAACCGAAACTTCCTTATAATTAATTTTAACTCGATTAAAGCAGTTTCAACAAAAAGAATTGCATAAAATTAATTTTCAGTTAAAAGTGGTTCCACCAACACCACTTTGAAAAACAGTTTTAACTAGTTAAAAGTAGTTTTAACAAATGGTTATAAATATTTATGGTTCCGAGTTGGGACCGTGTCATTTTATAAACTAAGGTCGACGTTTCGCATCAGGACAGGAAAAGAAAATAAATAATAAAAATAATGATAAAGACAAGAATGATAATATTAAGTAGACAAGTTAAAGTGTAAAGAGTATGTAAAGTAATTTCTGAACTAGCAGACTCACCAGCCCATTTAAGCCATAAGGTGATGAAAGTAGCGAAAGTGGTAGTTTATATAGGGCGAGAACTTGATGCCTGAGTGATCATGAATTGAGAGGAGTGTCGTAGCGGATCAGTGAACGTCACGGTTCTGTTTTTGTGAACATAGGCTTGTTTTCCAAATGGGGAAAGGTAATAGCTATCGTCTTTGTTTAGATTGTTAGAACTTTTAGTGATTTTTACGGATTTTCTGATTTTTCTATTGTACAAAAATGGAATTCTGGCAATTAGTTTCGTCTTGTCAAAGCTAATGGTATGGCCTGTTTCATGTTGGTGTTTGGCCATCGCTGAGCGATTGTACTGGCTTATTCTTAAACATCGCTTATGTTCGTTTAGTCTAGTCTGTACTGACCGTCCTGTTTCTTCTATGTATACTAAACCGCAGCTGAAAGGTATACTATATACTCTTGGGAGTTTAAGACTGTTTTCGAAATCTTTTGGGTTGGTAATATTTGTAAAATTTTATTAGTGGGCTAATAGATTGTTTTGATGTTGTGTTTACGCCAATTCGGTCTGTTACTCTGTGTATATGGAAGGATTGCTAAAGATCGCGTGTCGGAATTACAGCGTTGTTTGGAGGTTTGTGTTAAATGCAGTTGCCGGTTTGTTATTCTGCCGATATCTGAGTTGCGATATCCGTTTTTTATTAGACTAATTTTTAGATGGGTTAGTTTATTAGATAAATGTTCTGGTTGTGAAATCTTAAACGCACGGTGGACCAGAGAGCTGATTAGCGATGATTTTTGTGAGGGATGATGATGTGACGACGCATGTAGGTATATGTCTGTGTGTGTGGGTTTTCAATATGCGGAATGACCTAGTCGTCCGTTTTGTTGGCGCTCCACCAGAACGTCAAGGAATGGCAGAGTTTCGTTTTCTATGTTGATTGTTTATGTGATCTAAAAAATTATTGAGCATTTGATGTCCATGGGGCCAGATTACAAAAGTGTCATCTACATAACGGAGCCAAGTTTTTGGTTTAAGGTCTGTGGATTCTAGAGCCATGGATTCCAAAGACTCTATGAATATATTGTCCACAATAGGGGATAGAGGTGAGCCCATTGGTGTGTCCGAAGTTTGTTTGTAAAATGGTCTGTCGAAAACAAAATAGGTAGAAGTTAAGCATTTTTCAATGAGCGTGGCCAGGTACTCAAATTCGTTTTCTTGAGATAGGAGTTGTTTAATAATGCAGACAGTGTCTATGGCAGGTACGTTTGTGAATAGGGATGTTACGTCAGAACTTACAAATATATCATTAGAAGAAGAAGAATTTTTGGCTGGAATATGTGTTAATGTGATATCCACTCCTATAACCAAAGACCCCCACTTCAAAGCTTGAACGGAAAATTTCAGCACTTATCAAATCCTCTAATATTCCCAAAGCTATCCAAAAACGCATAATACCTTACGAATTTAAACCATCTCGCTTGTACAAAAGTGGGCGAAATGTCGAGTCGACCTTAGTTTATGAAATCACACGGTCTCAACCCGGAACCAATAATATTTATAATGACTCCGGCCGTGAAAGCCTCCGACAATTTAACAAATGGTGTTTAAATCTCGTCCTTTTAAATGGTTGATATTATAATTACTGCTTTCCAGCATGATGCTGCCGTCTGCAATCGGTTTCAGTATTACTAGCATCCGAGACAGACTTTAGTGCGTGTACGATACCCACAATCAATTTTATTTGAACAACATTACGTTTGATTTTCCATTAAATTTTATATTATATTTAAAATTTGTGTTTATAAAGTGTCGGTTTAAAAGTAGTGAAAGTGTTGTTATTTAATGAATTTTTACAATGGGTGATCAATTAATTGGTTCAGAGAAACGGTGGAAAGAAAAATTTGTTCAAGATTTGTTGAATAGTGAGTGTAGTAAAAATTCTCATTGTAATGTTTTAACAGGTGAAATGTACACACAACTTATTGAAGAAGTTACTGAAGCCAAAATCGCTAAAAAGAAAACGTCTCCCCACTACAGAAAATGGAATAGATTCGATATATTAAAAGTAGCTGGAATTAAAGGATTAACTGTTTGCAATACTAATGGTGAAATCAAATACTCTACATGTGATTTTCCAATGCTCCACCCGAAAGTACTACATTGGCCACGAAGCAAGTTTCTTTACCTGGAAAATTTGGAATTTTGCCGAACCCTTGCTGTTCCAAGTGAAGTAGGGATCTTTAACGTGCGTGACAACACACACACGGTACCTCCATTTTACCTCTTATCCGAATGAGGATGTATTTTTGTGAAAAATGCTCGCCTAACATTTCAAGCGGACCGTGTCGGGATTCGAACCCGGGACTTTGGGCGTAGTAGTCACACACATACCAACTACGCCACGGAGCCGCCTTGAAATCAAATACTACTTGAACGTGGATGATGTATATGATGTAAAAGGAGCTGCAAATGTGGCTGTCGGGCATGGTGGACGTGATAGACTAAAAATTGAGACTTCTAGAAAGTACGCAAACGTTGCTTTACAAATGGTGATGTATGTGTGTTGTTTGTCAACAAAAAGAAAATAGAAGAAGAATGGTTTAGTTTCTAAACCTATTTTACACTCCTTAATGAATAACCGCTGCCAAGTTGACCGTATAGACCTTCAATAGCAAACAGATGGTGATTGTAAGTTTAGAATGGTCTACCAAGATCTTACAAAATTTGTGGTACTGCGAGCACTTAAAACTAAGAGGTCCGAAGAAGTCGTTTCTTACTTTCGGCACACCATGCAATCTGCAATCAGGCAACGGTAGAGACTTTGTGAACTCCATTATTAGCATATTAACATCTCTATGGCCAAAGTTAAAAATTGTCCATCCGATTATGACACCGAGAACATGCTCGTTTCGTGAACGAAAGATAACATTTCTAATAATCGGTCTGAGGGTATTTGGTTTGTTCAATTCATGAAGAATCCTGCTTTTTATTCTGGCATTAAGCAGTCCCCATATAAAGCCATGTTTGCGACTGAACCCTGAGTAGGCCTGAATACAACCTTTTTACCTCAGGATGTAGTTCGAGATATTCATCATGAAGATAACCTTTTGAATTTTTGCAGAATCAAAATTCTGATGTGATAAACATACTTGACATTGAACAAAAGAGTTTGTCATTCACATCTAGTGGCCATGACATAGGAGAAAATGATACTATTTCGATTCCAGACGTTGATCGATTGAAAAGTGATTTGACGAATATTATTGGACTCATTCATGCAGTTTCTAAAGATAGCAGCAAGCCATATAAAAATACCAGTTCAACGTATTTCCAATATCTTTTTTAAATAACTTCCTTCCCAGACAGTCTACAGCATATTTTTTTTATAATTCAAATGAAATTAAATTCTCGGAGCAATGTATCCTATCAGTTTTTGTATATAGTTATGTTTGAACATACGGTATTTATTTACACAAATTTCACAGTATTTGTATAGGGGAATAGTATTTCATATTTGATTTATTATGGGCATGTCTAACTTTAATACCATGGAATGATAAATTAATAAATATGTTCAAACTTTATACGGTTGGAGGTCAGCGATTCACAGTTTCAATGGCCATGTCGTTTATTGTTGTTTGCTGCGCAAATGGCGAAGCGATATGATTATTTCGCCCTACATACAGAGTATTGAATCGCTTTTTGCCGGCATCACAGCTAATACTGTAACTGTCCGCGAATGCCGAAGTGTTTGTACCGGACCAAGTTACGTCAATTGGGAACAACGCACTAGCTTCGCGGGACTCCAATGGTGAAAGCAATTGCAGGGTAAGCAGACAATTAATGATCGGTTTGACCAGTATTAGTGTTTGTCGCGCAATATCTCTAATTGTATACTAACACCCTCTTCAGTAAATTACAGTCCACTTGTTAAGCTTTTACGCTTTGTGAATCGTTCTGGAGCTGTTTCAATTTTACACACACTCCGACGTTTATCGCACAGAAATGTGATCCTTTAGAGCCTAGATGTGCGCTTTTTTGAAGCAATCAAAATAAATGTAAATATTCATTAAGTAGTGGGGTAAGGCCGGTCCTAATTCAAAACGTGTTCACACGTATTTTCCATATGTAAAATACACGTGCACCGTTTTGAAGTAGGATCGGCCTTATATACTTTCAATGTAAAATAGTTGTGAAAACATTTCAATGTAAAATAGTTGTGAAAACATGAATTCTTATATACTTTCAAATGTAAAATACTTGTGGGCACGTTTTGAATTAGGAGCGGCTTTATATTACTTTCAATGAAACATACTTCAAAACACACGTATGTTGAAAAATGTAAGTGCAGAGAAAAATGTGTGTAGCTGTTTTGAATTCGGATTTTCTAGCGAGAAGTTACACGTGCACCGTTTTGAATTAGGATCGGCCTTATATACTTTTAATGTAAAATACTTGTGAGCATGTTTTGAAGTAAGACCGACTTTATATTACCTTCAATGGAACATACATACTTCACAACACACGTATGTTAAAAAATGTAAGTGCAGAGAAAATGTGTGTAGATGTTTTGAATTTGGTTTTCTAGCGAGAAGTTATAAAATATGCCAGATGCAAAATATCGCATTCAAGTCAATTGTGTTTAATTAAAGTGGATTCTGATTTATGTTTTTTATTTATGTTTACAGGCTGCAAATACACATGGGCCGGTTTCAATCTGCTATATAAGGAGATTGCTCCTAATATTAATCTAATTAGTCGAAGTTTACTGCTTATATTTACATACACACATGTATATAATTGATATTCAAGGATTTAAATACAAGAAAAACGAGTTTGTGTGCAAAGAAATTGCGGTTTTGGACTTGTTGTTAGGTGATGTTTGGCATCAAATTTTTAAACTGCCAATGCAGTCTGGTTGTTTGAGCCAAGATCATATAAAACATAACGACTGGGTGACAAGGAATATTTATGGTCTTTCTTGGGATGAATCTTCAACGGCTGGAATGGTGTCATCATATATAGCGCTTTATTTGAAGCAAATTATCCGACCCGGTGAAGAAGTATTTGTGAAGGGTCTAGAAAAGAAGAAATTGATTGAAACATATCTAATGCAAAACATTGTAACTGATATGCTTGCACTAGGTTGTCCTAAGCTATCGGAGTTAAAAATCAACAATCGTTTAAAATATAACATCCATTATTGCAATAATAATCTGCAATGTGCAAAACAAAATACCTTTTTATTAAAAGAATGGCTTGATAATAATAAAAAACAATAGAAAGATATTGTCTGTATTATTTATTTTAATATAATTTTACAATGTTAGCCTTACAAAATTTTTTTTTATTAAAAGAATGGCTTTATAATAATAAAAAACAATAGAAAGATTTTGTCTGTATTATTTGTTTTAATATAATTTTACAATGTTAGCCTTATTAACTATTATTATAACAACTTCGAGCAAACATTATTTTTATCGATCCAGCTATTGTGTACGTTAGAGAAGCCTAACCATTTTACAAAGACTTTATTTTCACTCTTTCTTAGGACTTTTTCTACCAAGTAAATTCCTGGATGTTTAACCTTTTGCAACTCCGTTTCATAAAATGCACCTTTTATTTCTTTCTCGTCTTGATCTTCTAATATATATGTTGTCGGATTGGTTACGTTTACCTTTTTAATCTTAAAAATTTCATTTGACCAGTTTGGCGTGTAACCTTTCGTAAATGCTTCCATGTGTTTACTAATCCTCACATTGTCTTTAATTGAATATTTTGATATTTTGGTTGCAAGTTTGATGTGGGTAAATGATGATTTAAGAATAGTTTTTTCATTTGATTTATCAACTTTTACAGGTTTGACTCCGATAGTATTGTGAACTGTATTGTTATATTGTTTCACAATATCGCTTAAATTTTTTATCCAATTGTAAGAACCGTTCAGGTTAAACAAGCGCCACATTTTTCCCTTTAAAGTTCTAATTACACGTTCCACAATGCATGCTTTCTTTGTAGAAAAAACACTATAATGGTTTATGCCATATGTCTGCATTAAGGATTGAAAGTGTTTGTTATAATATTCTTTACCAAAATCGGACTGCAAATTTCTTGGTGGATTTTTAAATTTATTTAAAATTGTTTTCATTGCAGCAGTAACATCAATACCCGTTTTACTTTTAAGTGGTACAGCCCATACGTATTTGGAGAAACAATCAATAACTACTAAAATGTATTTAAATCCTTTGTTTATTTGCGAATATGGTAGCATTTCAATCAAATCGGTCTGAAGAAGGTCATATAAACCTTTTACTATCACTTTGCGTCTTTTGAAATTTATTCTTGCTGGTTTATGAAGTTCATTTACTATATCCTCTTTCACTTTTGATTGAGCAACTATCATAATACATTTTTCTAATCAGGATTTATTAAATACAATTAATAAATACTTCTATGTTTTAATATCGTGGGCTCCACTTGCTTTGAAATGAACTTTTAATATAAAATCAAGAAACATTGTGGTATTGTTTATGATAGCACCGCTGTCACGAAAGCTGATTACATCCATACGTTTAAGCAAAAATCCTTGTAACAGTGCAATTACATAACTTTTTTTGTTTATAAGAATTTCAATGTCTTGCGGGTATCCTTTAATATTCGCAATGACTGCTTCCTCATAAGGAAATTCATAATTATGTTTAATGTTGAAAATAAGGAATGTCTTGTCACCATCGAGGAATGTACTAGAGTAAAACGTTGCTACTACCGTGTAATGTAGCATATGTAACTTGTACTCAATCAAGGTTTCAAAACCTTCATTTTTGTTTTCATATTCCTGTTCACTTATATCTATTTTACGGTTATTTAAGTGCCTTCCAAATTTGTCAATTGTCATATCATCTAATCACTTTCGCCTCACGCAATTCTTCAATGATGGAATTTATTTCGTTGCCGTGACCTGTGTGTCCAGCAGTCTGAGATGAAACTAAAAGTCGTAATCTATCAACAAGTTCATTGGGATCATTCCAATATAAATAATCTATAGCGTTATTTGATACTTCCATTGCCATACCGTCTCCAAGACGCTTTCTATAGGGTAATGTTCTAGGTCTACGGGGTGTTTGGGGAAGTATGTTTAATGTAGATATTATATTTTTGTATTTATATGAATTATTACCCTGAATTTGTTCTGTTTCAGAATAATATCTTCTATTAGCATTTGTTCTTTTCACAATATCAAGGTACGACTTTAGATCTTGCGATCTGTACCCGACAGGATATTTTTTAAACAGTAGTTCGTATAATCCAGGAGTATCTTTATATTTCAAATCATTTATTAGAACATTTTCATCATCCAACACGAAATTCGAATTGCCTATCATAAGACCATTTGAATCAGGGTTAAACCTAATACCATATTTATGATCAAATTCGTTCTTAACATCTTTAAACATATTGTAAATACATTCTCGAGGTAGCGGATGTAGCTGTTCGAGATAATGTGTCATACCAAGTGAATCGACAAAGCTTTGTATATATTCCTGGGCTTCTTGTGCATTTCGATTAACTTCTGCTTCGTATTCATTCTCAACATCATCATCATCATCTTCCTCTATGGCATCATTTTTTATATTCGGTATATGCTGAGCAATAACCGGCGAATCAATATAGTCAACGTTCCTTTCTAGCAATTTAGGTTTAATTTTTTTTACACTGCTATGAGGCAGTTCTTCTTCTTCTTCTTTAAATTTTTCTTTCTTTACCACACTTTCCCCATCCAGTTTATTAGCAATAGTTTCTAATCGCGATGTTATGGGTAAGATTGATTCCACTTGGACGACTTCATTATCTTTTAACTGGCGCAATTTGTTTTTTATAATGTTTCTTTTCTTAATTAAAATTCTTTTAAGTTTTATCGCCTCCTTGTTCATTGCGTAACAAGTTTATTGTAATAAAAAAATTCTTCGATACTAACGATACTTGCGTCTCTCAAGGTTTAAATACACACATTTTTCTCTGCACTTACATTTTTCAACATACGTGTGTTTTGAAGTATGTTTCATTGAAAGTAATATAAAGCCGATCCTAATTCAAAACGTGCCCACAAGTATTTTACATTTGAAAGTATATAAGAATTCATGTTTTCACAACTATTTTACATTGAAAGTATATAAGGCCGCTCCTAATTCAAAACGGTGCACGTGTATTTTACATATGGAAAATACGTGTGAACACGTTTTGAATTAGGACCGGCCTTACCCCAATACTTCATTACCAGAAAATTCAATATAAATTCGAATTATTTCATTCTCGAAATAATGGGTTTGTATTGTAAATTTATTATCAATCCAAAACCAGTACTTTGCATTTCACGTTACGGGTGTTCAAAGGCTTTTAAATTCATTGGTGTGGCAGTAAGATGCACCATACGCTCCTGTGTAGTGATACACCAATTTCTTGCAGTGCTCCGGCTTCTCCCCAAAGCGCGGTAGGACATTATTCAACTTCTGATAATTTTACTGAACATTTTACTGCTCCAGTTTCTCTTGTTCATTCCTGCGTGAGTGAACAGGAAGCAGTTGCGCTTTTAGCCACGGCTCAGCTACGAATTTTAGCTTGTGACGGTAGTTGGCATCGCTATCGTCTAGTTTTAGATCAAGGCTCGTATTCCAACTTCATCACATTATCGTTAGTAAACAAGTTGGGTCTTAAACGCAAGAAGTGTCCTTGAGATACGTGAGTAGGCCAGTCTCCGTTAACAAAAGTTTATGGTCTTGCTACTTGTAGTGACATCAATATATGACAACAACGTTCCCTTAATTTACAGGCTGTTGTTATATCTTGTATAACTGCTGATCTTTTGATAACAAATTTATCTAAGCAGGTATTAGACAAATTTTATTCACTTCAACTGGTGGATCCTGAATTTCACATTTCAGTCCCAGTTGATATGCCGTTAGGTGTTCAAACTGTTTTAGATGTCACGCCTAACAATTCCTTACGTTTAACAGGTATGCCCTCGGCGCTCCTTACCTCGTTCGGTTGGGCCATTATGAGTGATATGCCCGCCACTGGTCAAATGCATGTTGGTGTTGTGTTACACGCCAGTATCTTTCAAGAGCCGTCCCTTGGCGACACGATTCGCGTTTTCTGGGAGGCTGAAGAAATATCATTTGCACCACAACTGTCTCCTGAAAGCATGGTGTATGAAAATTATTTCATAAAAATACAGCCTCGTTCGGATGAGAAGTAAAATGGAGGTTCCGCGTGAGAGTGTTGTCACGTATGTTAAAGATCCCTACCTTGCTTGGAACAGCAAGGGTTCGGTAAAATTCAAAATTTCCAGGAAAAAACTCGCTTCTTGGCCAATGTAATACCTTCGGGTGGAGCATTAGAAAATTAAATGTAAGGTATTAATATGTGGGGCGGCTTCGTGGCGTAGTTGGTATGCGTGTGACTACTACGACCAAGGTCCCGGGTTCGAATCCCGACACGGTCCGCTTGAAAGATGTTAGGCGAGCATTTTTCATAAAAATACGCCCTTGTTCGGATGAGAGGTAAAATGGAGGTCTTTTGTGTGGGTGTTGTCGCGCACGTTAAAGATCCCTACCTTGCTTGGAACAGCAAGGGTTTGGCAAATTTCAAAATTGTTCAGGTAAAAAACTCGCTTCCTGACCAATGTAGTACTCGGGTGGAGCATTGAAAAATCAGATGTAGGGTATTAATATGTGGGCGGCTCTGTCGCGGAGTTGGTATGCGTGTGACTACTACGCCCAAGGTCCCGGGTTCGAATCCCGATACGGTCTGCTTGAAAAATGTTAGGCGAACATTTTTCACAAAAATACGCCCTCGTTCGGATGCGAGGTAAAATGGAGGTCCCGTGTGTGGGTGTTGTCGCGCACTTTAAAGATCCCTACCTTGCTTGGAATAGCAAGGGTTTGGCAAAATTCTAAATTTTTCAGGTAGGAAACTCACTTCCTGGCCAATGTCGTACCTTCGGGTAGAGCATTGGAAAATCACATGTAGGAATATTAATATGTGATTCCTATCACATATATTCGGACCATCGGGTGCTCGGTTAACTCAATCACTAGTTACCCGTACGTTTTGGATTCCATGTATCCGTCAACTAATTCGAAGTAGAATATTTTGTTGTCTGACTTGCTATCGCTTTTAGTTTGAACCTGTTCAGCCCCCTACGACAGACCTTCCACATTATCGAGTCTAACCTGTAAAATATTTTACGCATACCGGCTTGGATTTTGCTGGTCCTGTTATGATTAAGATATCCCCGTTGCGTTCGACAAAATTTTAAAAGTTATATATTGCCTTATTTATTCGCATGGTATCACGAGCCATTTACATTGAAGTTACTGCCTTAACTACAGAAGCCTGTCTTGCTGCGTTAGATAGGTTTATAGCTAGACGCGGTTTACTCACTAAAATATACTCCGATCAGGGCCGAAACGTTCGTGGTGCTGCCAGAGAGATTTCGGAAATATACAATTACTTTGACTCATCTCAACCCGATATTGTGCACTACTTAGCTTTTCGGGGAATAGATCGGTGTTTCAATCCCCCTTATGCACCCCATTTTGGCGATCTATGGGAAGCCGGTGTCAAAAGTGTTAAGTTCCATTTAAAACGAATAGTAGGTAGAACGATACTTTTTCTGGAAGAATTTAGCACGGTTTTGGCACGAATACAAGAAATCATACATTCCCGCCCAATTTGCGCCCTTACAACATCGTCTAATGAAGGAACGGATGCCTTGACATCGGGTCATTTTATGACTGTCGGGCCTCTACTTCCGCAGTGTGATGTGGATTTGCAGAATGCTCCGGCAAATCGACTTAGTCAGTGGCAAATGTCCCAACAATTCGTTCAGAGTTTTTGCAAACACTGGTCAAAAGAGTACCTGCAACATAAACCTAAATTGACCACTCCTTCCCAAACCATAGAGGAAGGTGATCTCGTACTTTATTTTATTCCTGATTCACCCCGGCGTGTTAGCCTTTTGCGAGAGTTGCTAAGCTTTTACCGGGTAGTGATGGTGTAACAAGAGTGATTAAACTAAGAACACCCACGGGTGAAACGGAACGCCCGATTAACAAAGTCGTACCATTTTCCCCTCCATAATTAATTTAGTATTCTTACGTGCAACTTATTAGTTTTTTATTTTTTTACGTTCTAAACATTTTAGGTTCTATATATATTATTGGTGTAGGTATTAAATGCAAAGTACTTCATTCATTTCGATACACATTTTTTTATTTTCTTTCCTTTCATTTACTTTACGTATAAACAAAATTTACCATTTTGGGTGGGGGTATGTTCAAACTTTATACGGTTGGAGGTAAGCGATTTGCAGTTTCAATGGCCATATCGTGTATTATTGTTTGCTGCGCATATGGCGATGTGATAATTATTTCGCCTTACAGACAGAGTATTGAATCGCCTTTTGCCGACATCACAACTAATACTTTAACTGTCCGCGAGTGCCAAAGTGTTCGAGGGGCTCCAATGGTAAATGCAATTGCAAAGAAAGCATACAATTGATGATCGGTTTGACCAGTATTAATGTTTGTCACGCCAATAGCTCCAATTGTACAGGGTTATTACAAATGAAATAGACAGTTTGGATAGGTTATAGAAAGTTTATTTTTGAAAAGTTAAGATTATTACTTATATGATTATAAAGAAGAAATGATTAAGTTTTTATTTAAAATTTTTACAAATGTTCAATGTGTGCGTGCACCTTTGGTAACACGACAGATATCAACACGGTAGTCGAATTCTTGCCACACGCTATTAAGCATGTAACGGTCAACTGTAGCAAGAGCATTTGTGATACGTTGTTTAAGTTCGTCGATATCAACAGGAAGCGGTGGTATGAAAACTTTGTCTTTTACATAACCCCATAAGAAATAGTCGCAGGGCGTTAAATCTGGACTACGAGGTGGCCACGGCTTAAGCACAAGGTTTTCCTCACTTGCACGGCCGATTCATCGTCTAGGAAGATGTTCATCCAGATATTTTCTGACCTGTAAGTGCCAGTGAGGCGGAGCTCCATCTTGTACAAAAACGAAGTTATCACTATCTTCTTGTAGTTGAGGCATTAACCATTCGTGTAACATATCCAGATAAATTACTCCGGTTATTGACACTTCGTGAAAGAAGAACGGCCCGTAAACCTTTTCACGAGATAAAGCGCAAAACACGTTAACTTTAAGGGAATCGCGTATATGTTGTAAAGTCGCTCTTGGGTTTTCTGTGCCCCATATCCTTATATTATGTCTATTAACTTTTCCACTAATGTGAAAGGTACATTCGTCACTGAAAATTAGGCGATTAAAGAATGTGTCATTATTTTCGAGACATTGTTGCATCTCCAGACAAAAATTGTTACGTACGACTTTATCATCGGCATTTAAACTTTGTACTAACTGCAATTTATACGGTTTCATTTTCAAACGTTTTCGCAGAATTTTCCACACAGTAGGTTGAGGAATTTGTAATTTAAACTTGCTGATGTAGTCGATTGTCTTGGACTTCGTAAATAAACATCACGAACACTATCGATTTGTTCTTTTGTAACAGGAGGTCTTCCAGTACTCTTTCTTTTACACAGACATCCACTATTTTCGAAACGTTAATACCAGTCATAGATTGATTGCCTTGTTGGTGGTGTTTTACCGTATTTTGTTCTGAAATGACGCTGCACAACAGTAACAGACTTTGTTTTGGCTAATTCAAGAACACAATAAACTTTCTCCACTTTAGTAGCGGCCATTTTGCTAGACTGGTCGTTGTTTTAACAGCAGTACCAACCTAACAGTTGTACCAACATAAACTTTAAGAAATTCCCTATAAACCTATCTCGCTTACTATATTCAAATACACCAGTCTGATTTTTTAAAGGCTATCCAAACTGTCTATTTCATTTGTAATAACCCTGTATACTTACACCCTCTTCAGTAAATTACAGTCCACCTGCTAAGCTGTTACGCTTTGGGAATCGTTCTAGAGCTGTTTCAATTTTTCATACACTCCTACGTTTAACGCACAAAATAAATATCAGTAAATACGGAATTATCGCATAAAACCGTTGTATCGTTAATTACAGATCTGAAATTACAACATGCAAAAAGGTTTTTCTTGAAAAAGAACAGATTCCTTTAGATAAGAGAACATCATTACACACTGCAGCCAAAAACGAGTCTGTTGGAACAGGCCAAGGATTTTTTCGCTGCAGTTGTTCAACTCATTGTAATTCAAAGAGATGTATGTGCAGACAAAATCAGTGTTGTATAACAGTAAATGCCACAACAGGTTATCATGCAATAATAAGTAAAAATAGTGAACTGATAAAAACGTTGCAAAATAGTGTTTAATAATAATTTCAGGAATTCGTTTTTCTATTTTTACGATAAAATATTTTTGCTACTGTGATTATTACATTTGTTTATGTTTTGATACTTAAATTATTCTTTTTGTCAATATTTGTACGCTCAAAATTGTTAATCTATTTGAAGAAGCAGTCTTTTTAGAATAAAATATGCGTTCTTTCTTATTTCAGTTTTTGTAACATAGCGTAGACTTATATGAAGTAGTTTGTGAGTGATATATTGATCCAAAAACTAGATATCTTATTTACAGATGGTTTAGAGACAATTATCTAATAGATCTAATATCACACCCAACACCAGTGACATCTAAAATTAATCTACCACTTCTTGTTTGATTGTTTCACTTTCAGTTTATACAAAGGTCTTATGTATAATATATTTCTTAAACTAGTTTTGGTTAAATATAACGTATAATCTGCAGATTAAACTAATTGTGGCAAGAGGTATCGGTTAAAATCCCATTTAACCACTTATAATTAACCAACACTGATATCTACTCCATCTCCATTTGTATGCTTTTGCACACTTAGTGCAAATTAAAATTAAAACAATCTTTACTTACGTAATGTACTCTTTTATTATACTCTTAAATGTATTTTACTTAAAGCCATTAGCTGGCTGAACTAAGTGAAAGCTTTTCACTATTCGAACTCGGAGGCTCAGAAGAACTAAGAGAGCTCCACAACAACCTGCTGGGGTTTATATCCTGTTTCTCATCCCACAAAAGCCTGTCAATTTCTGCAACTTTGATCAATACAAACACTCACTTGCACATAAAACTTTCAACCGTCCACAATTCTTAAAATTCCACCACACAAACAAATTCCAACGGTCACCGTTTTCCAGTAATATTCCAACGTGCGTTCAAAATTCCTTATAATTTCTCTAACCGACACGATTTTTAAAACATTTTCTTGAAAATTCAACTAACGCTCCTAACCCACACTCTTACTCGACTTGTTTCCCCGTATTCAAAACATCTCTCACCAATCACGTTGTGTATATTTACTCCAAAGTTAACATTTAATACGCCCCTTGTAACGAATACGATTATCTGTTTCTTAAATATACGCTTTTGTTCCATATACCTATTCAATAAATATTAAATTCCAATAGAAAACAATATATTACAAATTCATACATAGAGCTCCACCTATATTTAAACATTCAAAGTAAAATTTAAGATCTCTTTTATTTGTATGTATCTCGATACAATATCCCCTTTTCTGCGCGTGCTTGGATAGCAACGTAGCCTCGTGGTCAAGCTTCATTTGATATCGGGATGTAATCAGGAAACAAGTGTTAACGTGGGCCAGCAGGTTTTGATAAAACATGCCGTCCCAGAAAGAAGTGAAGTGGCTTCATTTTTAGTTGTAGTATCGACATAAGTATAGTCAAGAAAATATATCTACGGTAGGTGAATAATTCTCAAACTTACCTTTAAAATCATTTTTCCCATTTCTTTTCAGCGCAAGTACGAAAGTACGAAAGTATGAATTTATATTGAAGTAAAATAAAAACAATATGGATACGTAAACACGTAATAAGCCCTTTTGGATGTTGGTTGTACTGAAAGTGCAGTTTTAAATGTTGCTATGCCAGATGGTGGAAATTTCCACATATGTTTGGTTAGTATAAAGGTCAATCTCGGGCACATGTATCAGCCGCGCGCACCTGCCGCTGTAAGTACCTAGATATTTAAAGAATTTGGTTGTCTAGCAGATATTCAGCGGTGAGTCATTCTCAATTTTAGAGCTATATTCATTTCATGGAACCATCATTTACGATGTACAAATAATTTTTGAAAATTCTATATATGTTTACTTAAATTTGATACACGAAATTTTTGTGAAATTTTTATAGTCATTTAAATTGATACGCTTAATATTTTGTTCAGAATTTAATAGTCAAATAGTTCATAAATGTTCTTATTATTTCAAAGACATTTCTATAAGATAATTTTGAAGTTACAAGATTATACTAAAATGTTTGCATAACTAAACATGTGATACGTTAATATTTGTTTGTCACATTATAGTGTATAATTTTTTTGACAGTACACCTGAAGTACAGCTTAATTCAGACAATAAGTGTTTTTTGACCTTTGATTCCATCAAATATATCAGTTAAAAAATATAGTTCTGTAATCTACAAAAAGTCTGAGCATTTAACTTCATTCTTGTAAACTCGAACAGGATCCTATTCAAGTATCATAATTAAACTGTAATATAAAAATGAAAACCATATATTTCTTATAGAGAATTAACGTAAATTATTCAATTATAAATGTCCTATGAGTATTCAGAGATTAATACTAGATCTTAATAAAGTAATTGTTTTGAAAGTCTCCGTACAGATAACTTTGTTCAAGCAATGTATATATATTTTTTTACCAATTAATAGAAAGAATAATAAGTTGTCGTAAAGCTTTCTTTTATTGAAGTCAGCAGTAATTGTTCTATAGAAGCAAACAACCACATTTATGAAGTTTTTGTAGTGAAGAGAGAGATGTTATTGGTGTTGTTTTAGATTCTTTTTGAAGCATAGTTTTTGCTATTTGATCTTTTTTTACTTTAATTTTTTTTGTGATAAAGTGACTAGGCTCTAACGTAGTTCTACTTTAAAAATATTTAGAAGTGATTAAATTTTCAGGTTGTACGAGAACGTCGTTCCTATTCCAGTTTGCAGAGTCAAAAGTAAGTATTATTTTTTTATATGTTGCTCGTCTTAAGGATTTTTTTCTTTTCGAAAATTTCCGTATCTGATCTTCGGATAGATTCTCATTATAACACTCATTAAGATACGGTGGCGTCCAATAAAACTTCTTTTTTTCGTATACCATCCTACGACCCTAGCTCATAGCTCTGCCCTAAGTTGAAGAAGCTTAGCTGGCTGGAAGATCTCATTAGAGGGACCTTTTTCTCTCAAAGCCATTTATCATCTCCTTTACCCTGGGCTTAGATTTTAAACAAGAACCCCTTATAATCTATCGAGGCTCTGCCGCCTATAAGGTAGAGTAGACACACTATTTACCTTTTGAGGAATTGTGTGTGTAACACCCTGATGCAACAAGTGTAGTATCTATCTCTCTCTAACCTACGATCCAAAATCAACTTTTTCTTACTTTGTACTTACTCCACTTTGTATAACCACCCCTTTGTTATCACTCCGTTACCTTATATACCTAACACGTGTTATCCTCATCTCCTTCTAATATACACGCTAAAGCAACTGTCCTTTACTTCATCTGCCTTCCCCGTTGTCAACGAACGTTAAGCGTTCAATCTACACTTATCTCACTTGTATTTATTTTACCTAATACTCCCTCTTTGGTTTCTTGTTGGTACGTTGAATTTGTAACTGACAAAAGTTATCTACTTATTCCACCTATAAATCTAGTTAATTGACAGCGATAACCAATATTACCTTGAATTTGCTGTTGTTTGTTCAACGCTCCTTAAAATATACCGGAAAAATTAAGACCACTACCTTCAATTATTATTTAATGTTACTAGGAAAGTTTCTTTAAAACATGTTTTAACACTTCTCGTAAATATAAAACAACTGCCACTTTGCTTGAAAACTAAACGGTTTTAAATTTTAGAAAAGCTTTTGAATAAATATCCATCTCTATTATTTACTCTTGCTACATACAACGGTTAAATATGTTTATGATATGAGATATAGATGCTCGCTTCTACCCCTACACGTTCTAAATGCTTTTTCGAAAATATTCGTATACTTAAATACGACCGTTAAAAAATGTATATGACCTTTTGAATGCTATCTCACACGGGGAATGCTTATATTATAACACACGCTAAAAGATTATGCAAAATTACATTTTAGCTTTTTAAACTATTACTGTAGAATTATTAATTTCTCAAATAATAAATTTGAAAAGCGTTTCAAATTTGTTATTTGTATTTTCACATGTTAAATAACCAAATAAAATGCAAAATGAATACTAATGCTCTTATTAGCCCCAAATATCATAGTAATATATATTTATATATATATATATATATATATATATATATATTACTCATATTTAGACCAGGGTAGAAAATTAAATAATCACATCAAATAATTTTAATCACCGTGTAGAAGCTTTGGGAAAAGGTACGCGTTATTAAAACCGTGAAGCATAAAAATCCATTCGTTTCATTAAAAATAAGTGATTTAAATCATTTACAAGACGCTTGCTATAAAAAAAAAGGAAGCAGTATTAAAATGTTCTACGTGTAATTTAATTATTCCGAGTAAAGAAACAAATGGAAATTACGTGCAAAATTTATATTAATTAACTCAATTTTAAGTAACCGGTATTAAACAAAATGTACAGATAATAATTAATATTTGATTAGGAGTCACTAAAAATTAAAGGGTATTATTTTTATTGAAGTTAATTGAACCATTAGTAACATATAATATTTATAAAAGCTTGTAAAAACCCAATAATATTCAAATCGTAGAAGTATTATGTTTGAACACCTGCGTATTTTAAATGTTTTATGTTCCGCGTAAAATTTGCAGATAACAAATGGTTACAGAGAATGCTGGAGAAACCGTAGCTTAATAGTTACGGGAAATGCTAATAAGGTCGGTTATTTCACAGTCCACATGGACTGAAATAATCGATAATAAAGAATATCAATTTGTACCACTCGGAACAGGGTAGATAGAGACAGATAATATGCGCAAGACAGAGACATATATAGTAAAAGGCGTGAGTGGAACAACGTCACTGGGTTGCGATTGGTTGAAAATAAAAGGCAAACTTGAGAAGGAAAAATAACATTTCTGTATAAAAATTAATTAGTTATTTCCAGACGTTGCGAGCCGTGTCGAAATTTCTGAGATTTAACTGGTGCGAGTGCAAAATTTAATAAGAACCGACGCACAGGCGGGCGAGATGGGAACATAGTATACGAAATTCTAGAAACTGGCCGTTTTGAGGACAAAACCGACAGACGGGCTAACCTCTATATATACCCAGGTTAATATGAGCTTTTCTCTCTTAGATTTTCGAATTGATTCAATGCGTTAAACAGTGCTTTTTAGTTTTCCGAGTTTGATAGAATAATTTAAACAGTTTGCTCGTATATTTTGGTGATTTAAAACAGTTTGTTCTTTACGTGCTACAATAAATGTAATTTAGTGCACTTAGAAAAGAAGATACAAGGTAATAAAGTTTAGTATCACTGTACCAATTAGTAAAATTTGCAACGACAAATGAATACACAAAAGTAGGCAGTTTTGGCGTATATTTGTGAAAGAAGTATGAATTTCTTTGCTATTTTTCGGAGGTGTTAATAATTAAATGATTCGTAAACGTGTCTGGATCTACAAAACAAGCTTCAGATATACACAAATGAGTTCCGGAAAAGCACTGAAACAACTTTAGATGAATGGTGGTGTAGAGAAAATGTTTAAAAGCGACCAGTAATCCGAGGACGTAACATAACCCAGTTGGAATGGTGAAATTAGCAAGGACGATGTACATTGAAGCCACTAGTGCAGTAACCTTCAGGTAACTTATGCTTTGTTGTTCGATTTTTGATGTGTTGGTGTGTGTTGAATAACTTTATAATTGATTTACTTAAAATGGACAGTAGTGAAATTGTACTAACAGCAAAATTTTAATTTTAAGGTGAGATTTTCTTGTTTAAGTAGAAAGGGGTATTTAGTATTTATGTTCTGGATTATGATGAAAATTTGGGTATGTCTTTGAGCTCAATTAGACGAACCTGGTTAATTAACGTAAAGGGGTGGTAGATGCTCCCTTTGTACTCAGACTCAGGTCTGCATATATTGTTATAGTAATTAGTAGGCATCCTACAAGGACTTTAATTCTGGATGCACTTTAAAATGATAACAAATGTAATCTTGAAATTTTCTGATACTGAAATTTATGCTGAATTTTAATTTTGAAATTTTAATGTATTGTGAATATTGATGTAAATAGAGTTAACGTTGATGTTTGTGGTAGGAATGTGTTTGTGTTTTTTTTATGTATGAGGATGAAGGTTTAACTTGGTGAGCAGCCGAGGCGGAAAGGAGAGAGGCGAATAACCGAAGAAAATCAACAGACCAGGTAATTCAAGAGGTTTCACAGCATACATGGCGCCCAACGTGGGGCTCGAATCTAATACATGGATCACAGCATTCTTGGCGACCCAAAAGTGAGGCTCGAGTTCCAAATAAAATTTTTGTGATTTTATTCCAGGAAACTGGCGATCTGAGAGAGAGAGTTTCTGTTTGTGTATAAATTTAAGAGTATTTTAGAGTGTGTGTGAGTGATTAGAACGTATGCAGAGAAAGGAGTGGTTAAGGAGTCAAGGAGTGGAAATTGGAAGTGACGATAGTGCATTGTGTGGGAAAAATTCGAAAATGGAAGAAGCTGGAGGCAGTAGAGATCAGTCGAGGGCGGAATCAGGGATCAAGGAAACGAGATGATATTGAGAATGCTAGAGAGAATGAATGATGAATCTAATAGAGCTAGGGAGGAGTCCAACCGAAAATTAGAACAGATAAGCGGGAAAATTGAACAAAATACTAAAGAATTTACAGAATTTAAAGATAGTCTTACCGTGAAACTGGGGGAAGTAGAAAATAGGGTTGAAAAAAATGAGCGTGATATTACAGGTCTTCGACAGGAAATGGGACATTTAAGGTCCGAAGTACGCATTTTTTGTGAAGAAGAGATTAATATAAAAATGACTGAAGTGACGGACTCATGTAGGGATCAGTTAGGCAGGGTAGAACGTGAAGTTAGTAGCATCAAATATAACATGTCAAGTTTAACGGGGGATGGTCCCAGATTTTCTACAGGTGGAGTATCATTGGACCAACACATGAAGTTTTATGGCGATAACAGGGTAAATCCACAAATTTTTATTAATAGCGTAAGAAATCTAGTGGGAAATTTATTGGACGAACAGACTAAACTGAATACGATAAAGGCTTTATTAAAGGACAATGCGGAAGCATGGTACAATTTAGTAGGACAGGACATAGACACCTACACGGACTTTGAAGACAGATTGTACGTTGATTTTTGAGTGAATTTATTAAATCGATTCATTTTACATTAGAAGCTAAGACTGAAAGTAATTTTTCTTGCAGTAAAATTAATGTTTTGTTCCATATGAGAGAGCAATAATTAAATAAACAACATCAATATAATTATATAGTGTAAGGCATTGTATAATACTTTACGACTGTTTTCAAATAATTCTCAATACATCAGGTTTTAGCTGGTATAACGAATATGCGTGTGTAAAGTTATTAGTGCCGACAACGTTCCAAGGCCTCTGAAGTGATTACCTACTTTAATCAATACACCTTTATCAAATATTACCTTGTCAGGAGAGTCGAAGCACAATAATCCAGTTAAATAAAGGCTAAATATAGAGTAATTACTTATAACTATAGGAATCGACGAATAGCACATTTGCTATTTAATATTAAGAATTACACCAAACAATTTAGTTTTTAGGAGCTCTATGTAGTTTTACCATTTGTTCTATTTTATAACTTATTTATTTAATTCCACACTTGTAATGTATTTCTTTCTACAATTACTTTCACTTTGAATACTGTTATATACACGCTATACTGCGGGATTGTTAATTTGGTTGATTTACAACGTCCGTTGCTTAGGATTCCACTTCATGTTGTAGAACAGCTAATTAGCACTCAATTAAAATATTTTTTTACAGGTTTAGCTGAATTATAAAACAGGAAACGTCGATTTTCAGTGTATGGAAACTTTACATCCAGGACATAGCCATTACCGTACAAAAACCTTCGCTATTATAATCAAACCCGTCTAGTGTTATAAACTTGAAAATTATAAAACAAAATATTTTAATTACGCTATAGGTTAAAAATTTATCAAAAATGTTGTATTTGTCGTGTTTGTATCAATAATAATTGGACGTTTCTTCGTTGAAAATGTTGCCGGACGCACTATTACTGTAACTAGTCAACGATATGTCGACGTGATTTACAATATTTGACTGTACATAATTTTCCTGATTATAATACAGACGGCACGTGGTTCCAGTAAAATGGTGCAATACTACATACACCGCAATATCGATTAACTCAGTTACAGAGTGGTTTCCAGGCACTCATTGCAAAGAACGGCGATATTCTTTTTTTGCCACGATCTCCTGATCTTACGTCTTTGTTTTTTTGTTGGGGGTACCTTAAACGAATAGTATGATAGGTAGATAGATAAATTAATTTATTGCTGTGGACTATACCTAGGCCATAGCCCATACTAGTCGTACATTATAGGTAATTTACGTATATTTAAGAACATAGACTCAATAATTTAAAGACAACTGGGATTCTTGAAGTTTTGGTGAGGGGGATTTGTGCCCCTACTTTAGTCGTCGACTGTGCACGTGGAGTGGGGCTGATTAAGTGCATAGTGCGAGTGTATGTGTGATGTGGTACTGAATTGTGGGTGGTCTGTTTGGTTAAAAGGATTTCATTTAGAAAATGGTTGAATTCTTGAGGATAGTTAGTGACTAGGAAGTTTATGTTAGGAAGTGGGGAGAACGGGTCAAAGTTTGTAAATTGCTTGAGGTTGATTTGTAGTAGAGAGGTTAGAAGACAGGAGTATATCAGGTGTTGTGGGGTTTCTAGAGATTGATTGTTGCAAGGACAGTGAGGGGAAGGAGTTAAATGGAATTGATGAATTTTTTTACGGAAGTTACCATGGCCGAACAGAAATTGCATTGTAGGAGGATTAGAGAAAAGAATGTGTGGAGGGATGTTTGTGATATCAGGGAAGATATCAAATGTATATCTGCCGGTGGTGGAGTGGAACCAAAGATCTTGTCAGGAATGGAGTAGGGAGTTATGTATTCGGGATTTTATCTCAGTTTTAGGGAGAGTACGGCATTCGTCATAGTGAAGTGTTCTGTCGTGTAGGATGATTGGTAGGTTATGTTTGAGGTTTCGGATTTGGAGTGAAGAGTTTAGTTGGATTTTGATCGGGGGGATTTGAAGCATGGTATACAAGGACGCTGTGGAGGTGGTTCTGTACGCTCTTGAGGTGTAGAGTAGGAAAGGTCTTATGATCGTGTTGAGCGTACGTCTGGAGGAGGGGGGTGTAAGCGGGAGCCAATGATTAGTCTTCGTGTTGGATTGGTGAGGTAAACTTACTTTGGGAGTGCGTGAGGTAGATTATGGAGTATGATTTGTGTTTTGGTTCGAAATTTGGAGAGATGGGAGTTTATTTTTAGGCGTGTGTCAATGTGGAGTCTAAGGTAGGGAGCTCTTCTTGAGAGGGGAATTAGTGTGTTAAGGATGTGAATTTTAGGATTTGATTTCGGTTTGGGCTGAGGTAGCTTTTGAGCAGGAGCATTTTTGTGTTAGATGGGGGGAGTGGTTGTCTGTTTAAAGAGGACCAGGATTCAATTGAATTAATTAAAACGACAGCGGTGGATTCTATAGAGGCACGATGGTTACCGTGGATAAGGAAAGCTACGTCATCGGTGTAAGCGAAGCTGGAGGTGTTTGGGATATTTAGGTCTGAGAGAGGATTGAGTGCGAGGTTCCATAGGGTAGGTGATAAACGGGAACCTTGTGGACATCCTTGGGTGAGAGGTTTAGTAACCAAGTGGAAATTGGAGATTAGGGTGGCTGTTCGTGATGAGAGGAAGGATTTTATTAAGAGATAAAGGTTGGATGGGAAATTGGCTTGTTTAAGTTGATTAAGAAGATTGGGTCACCAAAGGAGATCGAAGGCTGAATGAAAGTCGAGGAATAAGGAGACTACGTAAGTATAAGGGGATGTTTGGACCGTTTGAATTAGGGAACGGATTGTACGTTCGGCGCTATGCCCTGAGCGAAAGCCGTAAGAGTAAGGAATGATGTTCTATGTGTGAGTTTAGTTTGTATAGGATGATCTGTTCAAGAAGTTTACCAAGTGTTAGAAGGAGTGCAATAAGTCTGTAGGATTTGGGGTCTTCGGAAGGCTTATTGGGTTTGAGTATAAGGGAGATGGAAGCATATTTAAATGGGTCAGGGAAAATCCCAGAGGAGAGGCATTTTTGGAATAGTATGTGTGTGGATTCTCTAATGAGGGGCCAGGATTTTTGTAGGATCAGGTTGGTGATGAGGTCTGGGCCGGGGGCTTTATGGGGGTTTAGTTTGTATACGAAGGAATCTAAGAGGGAGAGTTTAAGGTCTGTGTCTGGGTCCGTGTCTGGTTGGGTTAGAGTGTTGTCAATTATGCGTTGTTACGGTTGGGTTGGTACGTCAAGAGGAGCCGAAGGTATTGCTGTATCTAGGAGGGTAAACATTATTTGCTTAATGTGGAAGGGATTGTAGTTGAAATGGCTTTGAGGATGTGTGTGGAAGGAGGTTTGATCAGTTTACGGTACGTACTCCAGGGATTTGTGTGTTGATCGTGAATTATGTCAAGGTAGTGCTGTTTTCTCGTAGTGTTAATGAGGATTTTGTATTGTCGTCTGTCAGTGGTATATTTTTTAGATAATGTAGTAATAGCAATGGGGTCTGCATTGGTCTGTTTTGCTTTTTGGAGTCTGTGTCTAGTAGTTGCAAGTGAGCGTCTGGCATGAGTAAGTTATTTTGTCCACCACGGCGTGGTTCGTGTAATGTTTCCGTGGGATATTGTTGGTTATTTCGTTAGCGAGTGCATGAGGTGTGAAGTTTGCATAGGAGACTGATGGGTAAGCGGGGATGATTGAAGTTAGGGATTCTAGAAATAAGGGCCAGTCTGCTTTTCGGGTGTTAAAGGATTGAATCTTCTGGTGTGTTCTGGGGGGAAGATTGGGTAGGATATCAAATGTAATTGGATTATGATCACTGGATTGATGGACGTGAGATACTGTCCAGGAACTAAATAAGTATGAGTCTGGGGAGTTGCTGAGAGTAATGTCGATGTTGGATTTGCCTTATTGGGATTCCCAAGTAGGGATAAGGGATGGGGAGTTGTGGATTCTAAGGTGGTGTTAGAGTGTAAAGTCCTCTAAAGTAGTGCCGTTTTCGTCAGTGATATCGTTAAACCATAGTGTGGATTTGGAATTGGCGTCAGTAGATATAATGATTGGTTTGTCTCCAATCGTTGTAAATATGTGGTCTAGTTGGTGTAAATAGGTATTAATGTCTGTTCTGTATTGGAAGTAAGAAGAAATGAGAAAAATCGTGCCTGATTTCCAATTACGGTAATTTGGGGAGTGGATAGGGAGGTGTGATAAGAAGCGTCAATTAGGGGGTCTGTAACAATGATGGCGGAGGTGTAGCTAGGGTGAATATAGGTGTGGGAGTTTAGTAGGGTGTTAGGAATTTTGTTTAGGACTAGGCAAGTTTCTTGGACTAGGGAGATTTTGATTTTGTGTGCTTGGAGTATGTGGGACAGCTCTAGGGTGGCGGCGCCAGAGTGTTGGAAGTTGATTTGAATTGTGCGCAGTTTGGTGTGTGAGTGGTGCGAGTCTTGCGTCCATTTGCGTGAGTGTTGTATAGAACCCATAATCTGTGCGTTGTTTAGTCATATAGAGAGATTGCTTATAAACAGGGCAGTCGGGACTAGTACCGGAATGGTTGTGGGAACGATTAATGCGGGAACAATTGGTACAAACGGGAGCGGCAGTGGAAGGGATTCGGACAAGATTTGGAGGAGTGGCTTCCGGTGCAGTGGCCACAGGCGGTTGGGGATCGGCAGGTCTTTGCAGAGTGACCAAAGCGCTGGCAATTAAAACATCGGGTAACTGAAACGAGGTCTCTGATTCTGCAGGATTTGTAAAATATAAAATCGTGGGAATTTGTGGTGAGGATGGATCGTAATCTGGGAGAGACGTTTAGAATTAACTTGTCGGAGTGATCTGTTTTTGTGCGACGGATGGCAATGGAGATTTCTGTTCGGTACGTGTCTTCAGGAATAAGTAGGTCTAATGAATTCTGTAGGTATATAAAATTAAGAGCGTCTGTAGATGGGATGTCTTTGTCTAAGTCAAAGATGATGATTTGCGGGAGTTTAGGTTTAGGGAGATGTACACCGCAGGAATTTTTTGTGAGACAAGAGATAAGATTAATGTCAGTGGATTTGGATGTACGTATGGTAATTGAGGTTTTGGTATGTCGGATACTTTGAATACTAAGATTAGGAAGTGAGGGTCGAAGGTTAGTTTTTATGACTTTCAGGAGCTCAGTAGGTGTTGTATCGGATGTGGTGGGTTTTAAAGTTATGATTTTGGAGGGTGGTTTGGTTAAGCGAGCATGCTATGATAGCGGTTACTGAGAAGTAGCGGCGGCGTATGTGGGAGTGTGTGTTTGAATTGGCGTTTGTGTTGTTACTTTGTCGGTTGCTTGTAGCTTGGCATCTAGGCATTGTTGCACTGCTAACAGTTTCGCTTCGGAGATGTTGTATTTCTGCACCGCTTCGTTAGCAATTAATGCCGTTTGTTCAAATTTCTGTAGTAGAAAATTAGTGCAGGTTCGATTGATCTGGTTACTATCTTTAAATAAGTAATCAATGATTTCACGTTTTAGAGCACCGATGCTGTGTAATAATGATGGATTAGATTTGTCAATTTCTGTGTCATCATAATCCCTTAATCGTTTACTTGGGTTGGAATTTACCGATGATGTTCTAGATCTAGTATCTTCAGGTGGTGGTGGGCGACCAATTCTCCCTGACCTGGTGAAGGGTGTTAACGCTTCGACTGAGGGTGGTGGTTGCATGATGTTGGATGCATATGCTTGGGTTACTGGATTGTTGGTAGGCCGATCGTGACTGCTTGGTGTGGTCGATTTATCCTGGTCAGATGGCATTATCAATTGATAAGTTGTATTACTTGTGTATACAATAACACATGTGTTACGTTACAATTACTGATGTTATTTAAAAGTTCCCATTAATTATAATTTAGGTTGTGGTATACTAATTAGTTGGCTGCAAATGTAAATTACAGGGGGTCTGTTCACTGGTCTACACTTTTGGTTTTCAAGCTTTAAACACATAATAAAACCTTGCGAATTAACTTCACGTATGTTATTGTTTAAATTTGTGTCCAGATTGCAACGAAAGTTTATCACTATTAATCAGGAGTGTAAACTGAAACTACTACTTAAAAACGTGAAAACAGCAATGAAATTCGGAGCTCACGCGAACACGTTCGTATATCTTTGTATGTTCTACACTTTTGTTTAATACTTAAAATCCAAAATTTTAGATAAACGTTAGTGTTTAAATAATGAGAAAAATAATTTGCAGCACTTATGACGAAATCCTTTGAAAGAAGAATCATACGTTATCTGTATAAGGTGCTTTGCTTGTAATGTTTGAGTAAATTTTATGTTCTCTGTTGAATACGCACTGACACTATATCTTCATAATTAGTGGTATATCAGTGCACATATTTCATTACCATAAAATTTTTCGCACCACGAACTCGGGCTTAAAAACCGCTTAAGAATGTTTAACTAACTATGTTTTTAATTTACGAACTATAATAATTATAAATAATAATAACGCGAAGTAATTTAAATAATACAGTTCAAAGCCTTACATAAAGCGCAATTTAATAAGGCACGTAAACACATACATCCGTGTATGCCCCTATGGTCCCGTTCCGAATAGTATACACTAATCCTCCAGTCGACACCGAACATTTAAAAAGTCGAATTTAAGATGCTACTCGTAACACCCCTGTGGATATGTCGACCGGCCTTAGTCAGTTGGAGGACCAAATTGCAGAAGCGCTGCGAATGAAACGGTCAACATTTGAAGGACATTTCATTTAAACATTGAATAACGCATATCTTGTGATTTTAAATTTGTTAATACAGTTCATCTAAAAGGCACTGCATTTCAGTATTCGAGTATTAAAATCTAAAATTCATTATGGAACACTCTTTATAAACGACCCTGCAAGGTGTTTCTTCTTCACAAATTCAGAGGATGGAAGGTTTCAAAACTTTGAAAAAGGTACTTCTAACGACCAAATCTGTGACATTAAGTTATTTTTGCCTTTCTTGTAACTTTATCCAGCGTCATTAACAAGATTCTCTGTCAGCTACTGATCTGGTTAAGTGGACCTTATAAAATAATGCAATGCACATAACCTGGAAATATCACTATTGTACTGAGCATTTTTTGATATTTCATACATGGAAATTAATTAACTATTATTTTAAAATTTTATCGTTGCGTTATTATTATAAATCAGATACATATACCAGGCATTGTGGAAATAACTACAAAAATCACTGTTAAAATTCCAGGAATCTAGTACACCTTGTACTGCCTATTGCCATGGTTTCTGCAATTGTCATATCCGTAAAATCGAACATTTTAAAGTTATGAATCATTTGACAATTTAATTTCAAAATTAGCGGTTTTGTTTCAACACAATTTAACTAAGTAATATTTATGTGTAGAAACGGAAATTTTGACTCGTGATTTACAAGAGATCATTTATTATGATTTTCGATACTATTTACACCACAGGAATGTGTGGTCGCCAAATTCAAGAAGACCAACGTTTGGAGTCGATCTTCGCGATGGTTGTCAATGCACCTCTCATGTTGCGAAAAATATCGATGTTGTGCGTCACATGATTTTAGCAGATCGGTATGTGACATATAGGAATCTTTGAGGTCGATAAATCTCTTACAATTTGAAGAATCCGCAAAACAGCACGTGGCAAATAGTACAAGGTGTTAATGCTTCTTGAGTAACATATATAGATTGCATATTAATTGTACAAAAATTATTAAGTACCACCCTGGCTTGTATATAATTAACTCTAATCTATACGGTTCCGTACGAACCTATCCGAACCACTACTTCCTTCGTTGGTTTGCACTTATCTCGAGAGAGTCGTGTTCGTGGTCGACAATAAATCATTTAGTGCTCCACATCAAACCTATGGTAAATATAAGATATAGTCCTACTCGAAGATTTTGAGGAGTTGCAGCTATCGACCTTCTCGTGGGATAATTAATTATTTTCCGTTAGCAAAACAAACAAAACAATTCGTGTCGTGAAAAATATTGCAGTGATTTAGCGCTAGTAGAAAGTGCATATCATTAACCATAATCCGTCATACAAATTTCCTATCCATATAGTGGGGTTGGTACAATTTAAAAATTACATAAAAATGTTATTGTATTGCATGTAATTCGTTAAATTAAAATACTTAAAAGTCACTGCATGTGTGAAATCACATTTATTCCTTTCGTTTTAAAGTTCAGACAACTGATAACAAGCATGTGTAGTTTTAAGGGCTTAAAATAACAAAGTTTATAGTTGGTCTCTCTCACTCGCATGGTAAGAGTTTCGTTCATTTCAACATTATAAAAGTGTTTATCAAAGCTGGTGGTTGATCTTCTTTCTCTCTTAGGGTACATTTTCCCTACAAGATAGCATTCTGGTTAATAAGAAAGTATCTGGTTTAGAATTTCTTAATAATTACAATTTTAAAAGAAATATTATTTATATTCGTTACAAAGATTTAGTTGGAAGTTTTCTTGCGTTATATTGATTCTTGCAGTAATTGACTGAAAATTCGTATTTGTGATTAGCATTTATCGGCATAGCAATGTCTAAATTAACATTTAATAGACTTGTTATTCATGGAAATTACATCGTAGAAAGGTTAGGGAATTATTCTACTACACTAACCATTCTTGAGCAATTACAAGAAAATCTTGTCACTGTTAAAGTTATTTTGGAAAGTACAATTGAAATTGCCCATAATTTTAATTGTCCCTACAAAAATACCTCTTTATATAAACGTAATGACTTCGAATTAGAGCAACTAAATTCATTTCGTTCCGAAACAGATAAGCAGTTATTGGCGATGAAGGTTACAAGTGCAGGTTTTCGATCTCGTTTTGAAATGAAACATTCGGTCAACAATCTAATATTGCAATTGGTTGTAGCAGTAATATTAAATTACCAAAAATTAGGGTTCCTCGTTATACAGGGCGTATAAAATATTGGAGTAGCTTTAGACGCGTTTTTGATAACATCATTGGGTCAAACACATATTTAAATAATTATGAAAATTTTATTTTTCTGCTTGATTCGTTAGATGAAGATTCGAAAACTTGCATTAAACATTTACCAGTCACAAATCATAACTTTGAATTAGCATATGATATTCTTATTCAAAGAAATGAAACTTGTCGTTTAGTAGTCAATAATTATTGGTCAGCTTTGGAAAATGCACCAAAGACAAGAGCAAATTCGTCAATTGAATTTAGAGATTTGGTTAATTGCTTGTTGAAAATTTCGTAGGTTTAAATCAAACAAAAATCGATCTTTTGAATTTTGTTAAATTTAATTTGTTGTTGAAAAAATTAAATTCTCATTTTCTAAAAACATTGAATTGGAAAATATAGAGGAATTCATGCGTATCAACAATTGAAGTTATACATCGAAAAGCATTTTAAGGCATTGTAAACAAGTAATGTAATCGTGTCCTCATCAGACAAACATGTCAAACTGGAGCAACAGTCTCCTAACAAGGCAATTGGTAGTTAGTTGTAAAAACGCAGGCATTCCTGTTCAAAAGGTCATACCACACGTACAGCATTAGTCACAACATTACCAAGTGAAAAGTGCTCATTTTGTAACACTTCTCATACGTTATTTTAATGACAGAAATTTTTTGAAAAATCGCCACAAAGTTATTTGAAGTTGTTAAGCAGAACATCTATGCTTAGACTGTCTTCGTAGTACACATGTGGCTAGTAATTGTACATCACAATCAAATTGTCGCAAATGGAAGGGCTTCACAACATATTACTACATTTTGAAAAATCTTCTATTGAACAAAAAAAGGTTGAATCGTCGTCAACTAATCAGTGTGATGTTACTTCTAGCACCAGCACTTTGTTTATATTCCGAACTTCAAATACAGTTACTTTGTTGGCCACATTACAGTGTAACCTACTACTTTCCTCTAAAGGAAAATAATATGTCTGCTCTACCATACAGGCGGCAGAGCCTCGATAGATTACGAGGGGTTCCTGTTTGATAGTCAAGCCCAGGGTAAAAAGGATGTTGAATGGCTTTGAGAAAAAAAGGGTCCCTCTAAAGAGTTCTTCCAGTCAGCTAAGTTTCTTCAACTTAGGGCAGAGCTATGAGCTAGGGTCGTAGGATGGTATACGATAAAATAAAAGAAATTTTATTGGACGCCACCGTATCTTAATGAGTGTTTTATAAGAAATTATTCGAAGATCAGATACGGAAATCTTCGAGAAAAAAATTTACGACGTGCAACATAAACAAAAATACTTACTGTGGTCTCTGCAACCTGGAATAGGAACGACGATCTCGTGCTATCTGAAAATTTAATCACACCTAAACATTTTCAAACTAGGGCTTTATTAGAGCCTAGTCACTTTATCACAAAAATAATTATTCTAAAATCCACTAGTCAAAATTATACTTTCAAGAAAAACTTTTAACTTTAACACCAATAATACCTTTCTTCAGTACTAAAGTTTCTTAATAATAAACAGTTTGCTTCTGTAGGATAATTACAGCTGACTTCAAAGAAAGAAAATTTTGAGACAACTTAATATTTTTTCTATTAATTTTTAAAAAAAAAAAAATATTTATATATACATTGTTTATACAACTTATTTATACGGAGACTTTCGAAACAGTTCCGTTTTCACTATTTAATATTGATCTCTAAGCATTCTTGGAATATTGTTTTATTAACTGCATAAATTATTTCAGTTCACTTTAAAAAAATATATTACTTTTACTTTATGTTACAGTGACTTCATGCTACTAGAATAGGATCCTTTTCAATTCATAAAAAAATTACATATTCAAAAATAATTTCTCTGGTTATGGTTGTACATTTTTAATAGTTATCTTTAATAAAATCAAAGGTCAAAGAAAAGTACTTATTGTCGACATTGAATTATACTTCAGACGTATTATCACAATGTGTTAAACACAATAATTCGGTAAACAATTCTTATCATATCACATGTTCAATAAAGCAAACCTTTCAATACAACTTTGTAACTTCAAACATAATCTTATACAAAGATCTTAAAAATGTTAAGATCAATTATGCCTTATTCAAATACTAAATTTTTAAATTAAATTTTTAAATGGAACAAATTAATTGAACTATGAACTTTAGCAAAATTTCAAGAATTAATTTTAAATAAACTTTTGTATAGCTTATTCGAAAATTTATCTGAGTATTTTAATTGAAAGTTTCTTGAAAAGATATAAGTATAAAAATGGAGGATGACTCACCGCTGGCCATCTGCTTGGCGGCCGGTTTTTCTTTTTAAAAAAAAAAAATAATTTTTAAACATCTGCGTCCTTACTCTTATAGTTGAGCGTGGCTGACGCAGGGGTCGGGATTTAATCTTCATACAAATCAATCACATGTGCGGATTTTTACATTCCTGCCTAGTAACAATTGAAGCTGCTTCTCTAGTACTTGCCTTATGTTTAACCATTGTTTTCTTTATAATACTTAAATTTCCATAAGTTCATTACTTGTAACTTGAATTTAATATTTTAAAATTCGGAATTATAATTATTTTCATATTTAATAATAGGTAGTTTAATCCTTAAAACTCTAAACTAAAACAAAGAAGAACTTGCGCTGAAATGAAACGAAAGAATAAAAATTTGGTGTAAGCTTGTGAAATACTTTCTTACCGTAAAAATATATCTACAACCATTTTAGGTCGATGCTATTACAGAAACTAACTTATGGTACATGTTGACTACACTTAACCAATTGTTCGGGCGGCATGTTTAACCAAAAACCTGCAAACCCAAGATAATACTGGTCTACGGACTACATCTGATACCAAAATGGCTTATTCCACGAGGCAATCTTAGTTATACGAGTATACGCCGGGAAGGAGGATATTGAAACAAGATACAAACAACTAGAAGTTCACTTTAAGTGTACTTTTGCTATTCTAATGTAGATGGCGTACTATGTATGGATTTATAATAAAAGGTTTCAATAGAAATTTAACATTTATTGATTAGGTGTATTGAACAAAGTTGTATATTCAAATAACAGAAAATCGTAATTGTTATAAAGCCTCTCTCCAAAAAAAATAATCTTGGATAAACAAAATAAATTCTAAAGAAGGATCAAAGATTTTTTTTAATAATCGTTGCAATAACAATCTCAACAAAGCTAACTAACTAATTGACGATAAACAAATACTAACTAACTTAACCCTAAACATTGACGTAAGATTAACTCAAAAAATATTTTTTTTGTAGACTAGTAATATGGGAAGGTGGAAGTACAAAAGAACAAAAAATATTATGCGCGAATGAGTGTTATAGTAACTAACGCGAACAACACGTCCAAAAAGGAGACATATCCGGGAAGACAAAATAGATAGGGCTTAATCAGGAAGGTCTGACACTTAAATGTCACTCAATGGAATAGAAACAACACTAAGTATTTGCATATGCACAACCATACTACTATTCACTAACAAAAAAATGAACCAACGCAAAAAGGAAAGACTTATAAACCTATAAATACCTTACCCAAGATTCTTCATGTCCTAAACTAACTCTAAGTTCAAACTATTCACACACGGGCAATTGCTATTCGCACTAGACTTCGTAAAGTCTTAAGAGCAAAAAAATTTCAGGTTGTGAATTATGATTGTCTATCAAAAAAAATTTGACAACCTTACCCACATAAACTTTTTTAAAAATTGTCTTTTAGAACTAGACAGCATAAATTCAGCAAAAAAGAAAGTACTTGAGAGCTACGTCCTACCTTTCACAAAAAAATTTGGTAAAACCACCTCACTAGACTTTTAACTTCATGACGCATAGTCCTACCTAGACTATCATCTTTCAACTCTATACTTCCCTGACTACAGAATTAAAAAAAATCAACTTCTCCAGTATGTGTCCGCACTACAGTGGACACACTCAAAATTATTCGATTTGATATCAAAACAAATCCCTATATCACTATTGTGGTCAAAACTCCTACTACCCAAAATATAGCTATCAACTTTGACCATCTTCACAAAAAAATCTCTGTATAATGCAAGTGACTCTCGCTTACCTAAACTCTAAAATCTCGAATATGTTTAACTTCATCGATGCCAACACGACCTCTGTACTCGACCTTATCAGCATCATCCAAAATCAACAACCCGAACTTAAACAATATTATCGCAGTAGTCGTCATAACAAATATCAACTTTACCAATATAATCGACCGACCAGAATAATCACATCAACTGCTTAGACATTTTTTTTATGCGCAAGTCTTTCAACAAAAATCTTTATGACACTAAACTTATACAAATTTAATACTAATATAGTCTCTACAAAAAAAAATAAGGACAAACACGAAAGCATGATCGTTACCTAAACAAAATTATCACCGAAACACTCAATACTCTTCCTACTACAAAAGTTTTCTTCGACAACAGAATTCCATGCCAGAATTTACTTTTCTGGAACGTCATCATCCCAATCTAAAGCAGAATATGGTTTTAAATCTTTGAGGTGCCATCTTCCGGTTTTAGAACCATCAATATAAAAAACTAATCACGACGATAGCTAACAAAAAAAATATCCGTGTTCAGGTACACTCTCACCCTACTACCAACTGAACTGTCGAAACAACTACAATGCTTCACAACGCCTAAATTTGCTAGAATGACAAACCCCCTACGAGTCTCACCTAGACTAACAACCAAAAAATTACATCAACTCAAAAAAAATTATGATGCATAAATTACTAGAGCGACTAACTCACCTCGAGTCTCGTCTAGACTTACGTAATGCTGAGCGACCAACTCTTTCTGAGTCTCGTCTAGACTAACATACTGCTGAGCGACCAACCACGACGACAAGTTCCGCCTAGACTAAATTGCGTTGCAATGCCGATCTAAATCAAAAATTTGCTATCAAAACAAAAACGTGCCTATGCACAAGAGCAATTCTCAAATGATATGCCGACAGTTCAAACCGATGTACCCTTAAAAATAGAATCCGTAGCCTTGTCATCAAATTCTGACAAAACGTTCTTTATTGACTGAAGCGAAATAAACAACCAGGTTCTTTCACTTCTTTAGCCAAAAGTCTACCTAAAATTTTCCTTTTCTCTACTATAGACCTACTACTTTTTATACCTCTACCGTTTAACTCGTATTCCAACTCTTCTTTGTGCAAATAAACAATCTGTAAGATATCTGCCATTTCAAAAAAATAAAAAACTTTTCAACCGCTAAATTCCTAACACTATAGTCGAAAATGAAAAATAGCACTCTCGTTCCGCTAAATATTCTTCTTCACTAACCACTAAAAAAATTTTTCTACGTTGCAGTGTCAATAATTAAAATAACTAAATCTAGGCTTGTCGTTTGAGTTGCTATAAATGTTTGAATCATCAAAATGTATTCTAGCCCCACGTTGTGAGCGCTATTTATGTAACCTATCACTTTCCTCTAAAGGAAAATAATATGTCTGCTCTACCATACAGGCGGCAGAGCCTCGATAGATTACGAGGGGTTCCTGTTTGATAGTCAAGCCCAGGGTAAAAAGGATGTTGAATGGCTTTGAGAAAAAAAGGGTCCCTCTAAAGAGTTCTTCCAGTCAGCTAAGTTTCTTCAACTTGGGGCAGAGCTATGAGCTAGGGTCGTAGGATGGTATACGATAAAATAAAAGAAATTTTATTGGACGCCACCGTATCTTAATGAGTGTTTTATAAGAAATTATTCGAAGATCATATACGGAAATCTTCGAGAAGAAAACTTACGACGAGCAACATAAACAAAAATACTTACTGTGGTCTCTGCAACCTGGAATAGGAACGACGATCTCGTGCTATCTGAAAATTTAATCACACCTAAACATTTTCAAACTAGGGCTTCATTAGAGCCTAGTCACTTTATCACAAAAATAATTATATGTAAATCCACTAGTCAAAATTATACTTTCAAGAAAAGCTTTTAACTTTAACACCAATAATACCTTTCTTCAGTACTAAAGTTTGTTAATAATAAACAGTTTGCTTCTGTAGGATAATTACTGTTGACTTCAAAGAAAGAAAATTTTGAGACAACTTAATATTTTTTCTATTAATTTAAAAAAAAAATATTTATATATACATTGTTTATAAAACTTATTTATACGGAGACTTTCGAAACATTTCCGTTTTCGCTATTTAATATTGATCTCTAAGCATTCTTGGAATATTGTTTTATTAACTGCATAAATTATTTCACTTCACTTTAAAAAAATATATTACTGTTACTTTATGTTACAGTGACTTCATGCTATTAGAATATGATCCTTTTCAGTTCACAAAAAAATTACATATTTAAAAATAATTTCTCTGGTTATGGTTGTACATTTTTAATAGTTATCTTTAATAAAATCAAAGGTCAAAGAAAAGTACTTATTGTCGATATTGAATTATACTTCAGACGTATTATCACAATGTGTTAAACACAATAATTCGGCAATCAATTCTTATCATATGACATGTTCAATAAAGCAAACCTTTCAATACAACTTTGTAACTTCAAACATAATCTTATACAAAGATCTTAAAAATGTTAAGGTCAATTATGCCTTATTCAAATACTAAATTTTTAAATTAAATTTTTAAATGAAACAAATTAATTGAACTATGAACTTTAGCAAAATTTCAAGAATTAATTTTAAACAAACTTTTGTATAGCTTCTTCGAAAATTTATCTGAGCATTTTAATTGAAAGTTTCTTGAAAAGATATATGTATAAAAATGGAGGATGACTCACCGCTGGCCATCTGCTTGGCGGCCGGTTTTCCTTTTTTTTTTTAAAAAAAATTTTTTAAACATCTGCGTCCTTACTCTTATAGTTGAGCGTGGCTGACGCAGGGGTCCGGATTTAATCTTCATACAAACCAATCACGTGGGCGGATTTTTACATTCCTGCCTAGTAACAATTGAAGCTGCTTCTCTAGTACTTGTCTTATGTTTAACGATTGTTTTCTTTATAATACTTAAATTTCCATAACTTCATTACTTGTAACTTGAATTTAATATTTTAAAATTCGGAATTATAATTATCTTCATATTTAATGATAGGTAGTTTAATCCTTAAAACTCTAAACTAAAACAAAGAAGAACTTGCGCTGAAATGAAACGAAAGAATAAAAATTTGGGGTAAGCTTGTGAAATACTTTCTTACCATAAAAATATATCTACAACCATTTTAGGTTGATGCTATTACAGAAACTAACTTATGGTACATGTTGACTACACTTAACCAATTGTTCGGGCGGCATGTTTAACCAAAAACCTGCAAACCCAAGATAATACTGGTCTACGGACTACATCTGATACAAAAATGGCTTATTCCACGAGGCAATCTTAGTTATACGAGCATGCGCCGCGAAGGAGAATATTGAAACAAGATACAAACAACTAGAAGTTCACTTTAAGTGTACTTTTGCTATTCTAATGTAGATGGCGTACTATGTATGAATTTATAATAAAAGGTTTCAATAGAAATTTAACATTTATTGATTAGGTGTATTGAACAAAGTTGTATATTCAAATAACCGAGTATCGTAATTGTTACAACAGATAGCTGTCTGTGATGGTTTCGGCAAAGCGCAAATCGTTCGAACGCTGTTAGATGGTGGAAGTATGGAAAGCTCCATAACAGAATCGTGTCATAAAAAGCTTGCTTTGAATAAGTCAAAGGTCGCAATGAAAGTTGAAGGTATTTAGACTTTCTTTATCGCATATTTCGGGTGCATTATGATACAAAATTAGGCCTATAGCAAAAAGATATCCTCAATATGATGTAGATTTCTTTTTTTTTACTTTGCCTGGATACCTCAACGGAAGTTATGAAATTTACAAAATGAAATAAAACACGGCATTCTCAAGACATGTATACATTCAAAATAATTTTATTTCATACATAAAAATATAGAACAGTTTACAACTTTAGTTCATACATGAACGTATTCCTAAATTATTACTAAATAATCCTTACCTAATTTTTGTTAATATTTACAGAACTCAAATCTCTTCTTTTGTGGATAATCTATCTATCCCTCTTGCAACGGTATTCTGTGCAGACACGAAAGTAAGTTAGTAAAGAAATCGCCTACACCGAATACCGCAACCAAACAGGGACAGAATAGTAGAATCGAAATCCAAAAGTATTAGATTTAGGACTTGCTCAAAAATGTCGTAGAGTGGGGTGGGCGATACAGAAAGAACACATTGGAAACCTCAGTAAAAATATATTATTTACATTCAGTTCCGAAAGACTATTTACAAAAGTCAAAAACACATTTACGTAATCGTTCGTCACAATGTGATATACACAAAACGTCAATTGACATATAGTACCGTATTAATCTAAACTTTTGAAATAGCGAGAATAGAATCTTAATATCCAAATAGCAATTACATATCTACATACCAGCACAATATTTTCAGTCCTAAATATGTACGAGAAGAAATTATACATAAAATTTACAGTGGGATCTGCTTTGGCGAGTGGACCTCGTAAAATTTGAGAAATAACGTAGCATTAAATTTTTAAATAGTATAATCAAATATTAACTAGCCAATTGTTGACGTGATCATTACTTCAAATAGCAAAGTATACAATAAAAAAAATGCTCTAACGCAAGCTTTAAGGATAATGTACATAATCGTTCGTGTTGCGAACGTACATTTGGTATTATATAGTCTGCAATTTGGTGCGGAATCAACGCAGAAAAATATGTCTATCTTCCAGAACAGCAGCACAAATAAAGCAAACCAAAAATTTACTGTACCTCCTTAAGCTATTAGCTTCTTGCTGATACTTTCTTGGGATGAGGAAGTGCTGCTGCATTTGTCTATGGGCTGGATGCGGAATCAACCAATTTAACAATATTGAATTACTACTTACAAACAGCATCTTAAAATCGCGATTTACAATATGTCTTTTCGCTAAGAGGATGTTGTGTTCAATGTACCGCTTTCAAAGCACGGTCTGTATTTATATAGAAAAGATCCACTTAGGGGCAAGGTGTTCGGCTTTCAAAAACATCGCCGAAGGATTAAGTATGAAGAATTCTTAGTCAGCAGCTGCAAAAATACCAGCTGTAACAGCTTGCAAACAGGAAGATAACGTAGGTTGCCAAGAATTGTTAACAAAAGGGGGCAATGTTATTGCTTTGAACACCTGCGGAGCTGCAAGATAACAGTATAAACTTGGCATAGGTAACAAACCCATTCCAAGTGTTCATTTACTCGGCAGGTTGTTAAACGGCACTATCTTTGAAAAGGAAGCAGCTGTGATTGAAATGTATTCACTGCAGGTGTTAGAACTTATTTGTAGCAACTTTGTAACGTAAAGTTTGCTACACAGCTTTTTGATTTTATGAATAAAAATATTATAGAGTAAATACTTGATGCAACTCGTTTCAAATGGAAGGACTTCAAGCTTGTTGATTGATAGCTTTTGTGATTTGCTTATAAAGTTTAGGGCATTTGTAAATAAACGCAGTATAAATTAACATTCATGCAGAAAAAAATCGCTTGCATGGTTTTAAACGTAAGATTTTATTAACACGGTTGTAAGGGTGATCGGCCAATAGTCCTTGACAGATAGTCTATTAGAGGAAAAAGTATTTCAAACTTTGACTCCAAAATTTTTTGGCAAATTTCCGCTTACAGAACAAAAATATTTTAAGATTAAGTCTTATTCTAGCTTATAAATATTTAAATATTTTTACAAACAAAGAAATCTAAAATTTATACTTGCGAAATCAAATAGCGTTTATCCAACTCGGTATTAAATATTTTCTATTTCATTTTATATTAACGTTAAATCCCAGTTTACCAGTTTGTCCATATTATTTTAAATCTTTATTTAGAATGTTAATTTTCAAAGTGCTTCTTCTATTGTTGATTAATTAGCTTTAAAGTAGCATTTATATTGAAGAATATTTAAGCCTCATTGTATTTTACTAAACGAATGATATTTCATCAAAAAGCATGCAACTCTGCATGTTATTTGGATGGTCGATCTCGTAAATTAAAATTAATTCTACATATTGCTTGGTAACGAATCGCGAATTAACATAAATCTTGAATCAATCGTTCTAATCAAGTTCAGACTTTTATATTAAAATTTTAACTACGTCACTTTTTCCATACTATTCCAGATTTGATTGAAAGAATTACTCACGGCTGATTTAAAAAGATAAGAATTTCAGCATTTAACAATCAATTAGGTGTCAAGCTGCGTAATTTACGAGCATCTTAAACCGTCGTTGATATTTGTCTAGCGTACGGAGTTGATGTTTGCCTCGCCATCTATCTTACAGTAATGCAGAAAACTATAAAATCCTTTTTAGGGGTTATTTAATAGTCGCGCGAGTTCCTTGAATAAACGTTTATTTATTTAATGACGTTTCTTATTAATTGACGTATTCTCTTCTGAATAATGAAGATTCTAGATTAATGTTTATTTAAAACTCATAAAATGAATTAATATGTTACATCTACCCGAATATTTAATAAGGGCTTGTTTTTAATTTGCAAATGGTAATTGAAACATTATAACGAATATTTTACACAATAATTCAAGCTTGCAATTGCTTTGCATGCTATTTTTACTGTTTTCGAATATCTTATGCACGGGATACTTATTTTATGCACGGAAAGTGTATTTTTATGAAAAATGAATGACTTTTTGTATTTATATCTTAACAATATAAGTATTGTTTTCCACAATACGAAATTAATCGTATAATTAATAAGGGCTTTGTTTTTAAATGGGAAGGAAGCACGCTAGTATTATACAGGGTAGTGACATTAAATATTTGTAAATTTTAACCTTTTTCTGTTTGCTTCTATTTGGGTGGGTTCTATTTATGGAATTTGGATTTCAATGACTTCTCGTGATCTTTTTATCGCATTAATTTATATATATATATATATATATATATATATATATGTATATATTACTCATATTTAGACCAGGGTAGAAAATTAAATAATCACATCAAATAATTTTAATCACCGTGTAGAAGCTTTGGGAAAAGGTACGTTTTATTAAAAAAACCGTAGAGAATAAAAATTCATTCGTTTCATTAAAAATAAGAGATTTAAATCAGGTACAAGACGCTTTATATAAAAAGGAAGCAGTAGTAAAAAGCTCTACATGTAATTTAATTATTCTGAGTAAAGAAACAAAGAGAAATTACGTGCAAAATTTATATTAATTAACTCTATTTTAAGTAACCGGTATTAAACAAAACGTACAGATAATAATTAATATTTAGTTAGGATTCACTAAAATTTAAAGGGTATTAATTGTAGTTGAAGTTAATTGAACCGTTAGTAACATATAATATCTATAAAAACTTGTAAAAACCCAATAAAATGCAAATTGTAGAGAGGTTAGTTAGAAGTAGGATGTTTAAACACCTGCGTATTTTTAAAAAGCTCATTCTGCGTAAATGTTGCAGATAATTAATGGTTACAAAGAATCTTGGAGAAACCGTGGCTTAATATTCACGGGAAGGCGCGATACGGGGTTATTTAACCCAGATAGTCCACATGGACTGAAACAATCGATAATAAGGAATATCAATTTGCACTAATAAGAACAGGGTAGATAGAGACAGATAATATGCACAAGACCGAGGCACATATAGTAAAAGGCGTGAGTAGAGCAACGTCATAGGGTTGCGATTGGTTGAAAGTAAAAGGCAAAATTTGAGAGGTAAAATAACATTTCTGTATAAAATTCAATTAGTTATTTCCAGAAGTTGCGAGCCGTGTCGAAATTTCTGAGATGTAACTGGGGCGAGTGCAAAATTCGTAAAAATCGCATGCCGGGCTGCGGAATGGGAACATAGCAGGCGAAATTCTTTAGAATTGTCCGTTTTGGAGACTCGACCGACAGACAGACTAACCTCTATATATACCCAGGGAATATGAACAAGCTCTCTTAGATCTTCGACTTGATTCAACGCGTTAAACAGTGCTTTTTAGTTTTCCGGTTTTGATTAAATAATTTTAAACAGTTTGCTCGAATATTTTTGTGATGTAAAACAGCTTGTTCTTTACGTGCTACAATAAATGTACTTTAGTGCACTTAGAAAAGAAGATACAAGGTAATAAAGTTAGTATCACTGTACCAATTAGTAAAATTTACAACGACAAATGAATACACAAAAGTAGGCAGTTTTGGCGTATATTGGTGAAAGAAGTATGAATTTCTTTGCTATTTTTCGGGGGTATTAATAATTAAATGGTGCATAAACGTGTCTGGGTCCACAAAACAAGGTTCAGATATACACAGATGAGTTCCGGAAAAGCCCTGAAACAACTTTAAATAAATGGTGATGGAGAAAATTTTTAAAGCGTTAAGAATCAGAAGCCATAAATATAACCCAGTTGGAATGGTGTAACTAACAAAGGGACGATGTACATGGAAGCTACGAGTGCAGTAACCTTCAGGTAAATTATACTATTTTGTTCGAACTTTGAGATTTTGGTGTGCGTTGAATAACTTTATAATTTGTTTATTTAAAAATGGACAGTAGTGAAATTGTACTAACAATAATATTTTAATTTTAAGGTGAAATTTGCTTGTTTAAGTAGAAAGGGGTATTTAGTATTGATGTTCTGGATTATGATGAAAATTTGGGTATGTCTTTGAGCTCAATTAGACGAACCTGGTTAATTAACGTAAAGGGTGGTAGATGCTCCTTGGTACTCAGACTCCGGTCTGCATATATTGTTATAGTAATTAGTAGGCATCCTACAAGGACTTTAATTCTGGATGCACATTAAAATGATAATAAATTTAATTTTGAAATTTTCTGATATTAAAATTTATGCTGAATATTAATTTTGAAATTTTAATGTATTGTGAATATTGATGTAAATAGAATTGACGTTGATGTTTGTGGTAGGAATGTGTTTGTTTTTTTTTATGTATGAGGATGAAAGCTATCTAGAGGAGCAGCCGAAGCGATTAACGGAAGAAAGTCAATGGACCAACACAGTTAAGGTAATGAATAGCTTTTTGTAGGTTTCACAGCATTCTTGACGCCCAAAAGTGAGGCTCGATTATAAAGCGTAGTTCACGGATGATGTAGGTTTCACAGCATTCTTGACGCCCAATCTGTGGGGCTCGATTCGATAAGCGGAGTACCCGGATTTTGGTGGTTTCACAGCAATCTTGGCGCCCAATTCGTGAGGCTCGATTCAACTAATTGGGGGAACACAGCATTCTTGACGCCCAATTCGTGAGGCTCGATTATAAAGCGTAGTTCACGGATCATGAGGGGGAACACAGCATTCTTTGGCGACCCAAAAGTGAGGCTCGAGTTCCAAATAAAATTTTTGTGATTTTATTCCAGGAAACTGGCGATCTGAGAGAGAGAGTTTCTGTTTGTGTATTAATTTAAGAGTATTTTTAGAGTGTGTGTGAGTGATTAGAACGTATGCAGAGAAAAGAGTGGTTAAGGAGTCAAGGAGTGGAAATTGGAAGTAACGATAGTGCATTGGGTGAAAAAAATTCGAAAATGGAAGAAGCTGGAGGCAGTAGAGATCAGTCGAGGACGGAATCAGGGGATCTAGGAAACGAGATGATAATGAGGATGCTTGAAAGAATGAATGAGACGTTAAGTGGGGTTAGAGAGGACTCAAATCGAAAATTTGAGCAGATGAGTGAAGAATCGAATAAGAAATTTGACCAATTAAATCAGGAATTAGGGGATAAAATAGAAAAATCGACGAGAGAATTTACAGAGTTTAAAAATAGTCTTACCGTGAAAATGGGGGAAGTTGAAAATAGGGTTGATAAAAATGAGCGTGATATTACAGGTCTTCGACAGGAAATGGGACGTTTAAGGTCCGAAATACGCTTTTTTTGTGAAGAAGAGATTAATGTAAAAATGACTGAAGTAACGGACTCATGTAGGGATCAGTTAGGCAGGGTAGAACGGAAGTTAGTAGTATCAAATACAACATGTCAAATTTAACGGGGGATGGTCCCAGATTTTATACAGGTGGTGTATCATTGGACCAACACATGAAGTTTTATGGCGATAACAGGGTAAATCCACAAATTTTTATTAATAGTGTAAGAAATCTAGTGGGAAATTTATTTGACGAACAGACGAAACTGAATACGATAAAGGCTTTATTGAAAGACAACGCGGAAGCATGGTACAATTTAGTAGGACAGGACATAGACACCTACATGGACTTTGAAGACAGATTTTTAAAGCACTACTGGAGTGACCACAGACAAGACCAGGTACGAGACGACTTAATCACAGGAAATTTAAGGGAGAATTTTCAGGAAGTAGGAGCAATATGCTATACGCAAGTATAGCATAGCAAAGCAACTGAACCCACCACTGACGGACCGACAAATTATCAAGTATTTATCACGACACTTCGAGGTAGAAGTAAGACAACACGTAGCACTACAGAACATAGTGAACAGAGAAATGTTTTTAGAATACCTGCAGAGGTACGACGACGTAAGTGGTGGACGACCTCGGGATAATAGGGAAAGACAGATCAACACAGTTAGGTTTGACAATAGACGGGACAACTATGCTAGAAGGGGGAATAGTTACGGATACCAGCGACAGAATTGGGAACAGCGACGACCATACGTTAGAAGTAATAGTTTAGGAAGGGGACCTGCACCGAGACCAGAACCTACCAGAAGGAATAGTTCACCGGACATGAGGGGGACTGCTAATACAGACACGGAACGAGTGGAAACGCCTAGGACATACGCTGAGGTGACGGCTAGACCAGGACCAAGTAGGGAAAACAGACCTGGACAGGATTTTTAGAACGCGACAGACCACTAGATTTCAGTGTAAATGTATATGAACATCCACGTGAATTTTTCAAAATTGAGGAGGAAGTAGAGCCAGAAACTGTAGAAAAATTATGTTTGCCAATTATTAATATAGAAATTTTTGAGAATAATGTAGAAATATTACTTGATACAGGGGCAGAGGCGAGTTTAATATCGGAGGAATTCGTCAGCAAAATTAGGAATAAGGTTTGTGATAGAATTATGCCTATAAAGCGTAGCCATTTAGTAGCTCCAAATAAAAAGAAGTTTGCTGTAGTAAATAGTGTTGTGGTGCTTAGGATAAATATAGGAGGTTTAAGCTGTGAACAGGAGTTTGTAATTGTACCTGGACTGAAGTTTCAGAGCATTTTAGGTGTTGACTGTACGATGCAGTTAGGGGTTTTGATAGATATGGAACGGAAGGTAATAAGGATTAATGATAGGGTAGTGCCATGGAAGGGCAGTTATGAAGTCACAGAGGATGACACGGGGTTTAGTATTAATGTAGTAGAGGTAGAGGATGATGAAGGTAAACAGATCAACACAATAAGATGTCCAGAGGATAGGAGAGTAGAGGTTCAAGCTTTAGTACAAAAACATGCAGAATTAGTGGGGGTAGAAGCAACAGCAGCATATCGGGAGCAAGTGAAGGCAGAATTAATTAAAGATGCACGAAAAGTTAATCAACGGACCAAACCGCAATTCCATTGTCCACCATCCATGGACACATTTTTGACGAGGTTAAATGGCAAGTTTGTATTTAATAAAGTAGATTTAAGGAATTCATTCTGGCGGATTCCATTACACAAGAATTCTAGAAGGTACATAGGATTTTCCATAGAGAGAAAAATTGAGAATTTTAAGGTAGTATCGTTTGGTTTGTCGGCAGAAAGGGAAACAATAATAAATGAGAAACAGACAAGTGTAGGGAATGAAGAAGAAGCAGTATTTAAGAGTCAGGATAATAGGGATAATAAGTTTATTGTATGTGAGATAATAGGGATGTTAAGTATAGATATAGAAGGGGGAGAAATAGGGATGAAGAGTATTAGGATGGTGAGAAGAAGGACTTGGAGGGTCAAGAAGAGAGTTAGATTTAAATAACTTGATAAACAAAGGATAGAGATAGGTGAATTTTAGTATAGATATAGAAAATAAAGCTAAGTATAGGATAAATATGGGAGATAATTAGAAATAGGTTACGGATGAGAATAAAGAGTAAATGTAGGAAGAAAATAAGATAGATTAAGTGTAGATATTTCTTATAAGATTAGTGGGGAGTTAGGAATAGAATAAGAATAGGATAGGTATATAGGGTTAGGTAGGGGGAAGTGAAGTATAGAGAAGATTAGTTAAAAGTTAGGAATAGGATAGGGATATAGGATGTATATAGGATTAGATGGATAAGTAGGATGAAGTTAGGGATAATTTCAGTTTAGAGAATTAGGTGAGAGTTAGGAATAAGATAGGGATATAGGACAGGTGTAAATAATTTTTTGATTGGATAAGGTAGGTAAGTTAGATAGATAAGGGTAGAGAGAGATAGGCAATTTTTTTTGTAAATTTTTTTTTGTTTAAATATTTTATATTTGAATTCAAATAAGTGGGATTATTTGTATTCAAATAGGGGGAAAATACTCATATTTAGACCAGGGTAGAAAATTAAATAATCACATCAAATAATTTTAATCACCGTGTAGAAGCTTTGGGAAAAGGTACGCTTTATTAAAAAAACCGTAGAGAATAAAAATTCATTCGTTTCATTAAAAATAAGAGATTTAAATCAGGTACAAGACGCTTTATATAAAAAGGAAGCAGTAGTAAAAAGCTCTACATGTAATTTAATTATTCTGAGTAAAGAAACAAAGAGAAATTACGTGCAAAATTTATATTAATTAACTCTATTTTAAGTAACCGGTATTAAACAAAACGTACAGATAATAATTAATATTTAGTTAGGATTCACTAAAATTTAAAGGGTATTAATTGTAGTTGAAGTTAATTGAACCGTTAGTAACATATAATATCTATAAAAACTTGTAAAAACCCAATAAAATGCAAATTGTAGAGAGGTTAGTTAGAAGTAGGATGTTTAAACACCTGCGTATTTTTAAAAAGCTCATTCTGCGTAAATGTTGCAGATAATTAATGGTTACAAAGAATCTTGGAGAAACCGTGGCTTAATATTCACGGGAAGGCGCGATACGGGGTTATTCAACCCAGATAGTCCACATGGACTGAAATAATCGATAATAAGGAATATTAATTTGCACTAATAAGAACAGGGTAGATAGAGACAGATAATATGCACAAGACCGAGGCACATATAGTAAAAGGCGTGAGTAGAGCAACGTCATAGGGTTGCGATTGGTTGAAAGTGAAAGGCAAAATTTGAGAGGTAAAAATAACATTTCTGTATAAAATTCAATTAGTTATTTCCAGAAGTTGCGAGCCGTGTCGAAATTTCTGAGATGTAACTGGGGCGAGTGCAAAATTCGTAAAAATCGCATGCCGGGCTGCGGAATGGGAACATAGCAGGCGAAATTCTTTAGAATTGTCCGTTTTGGAGATTCGACCGACAGACAGGCTAACCTCTATATATACCCAGGGGAATATGAACAAGCTCTCTTAGATCTTCGACTTGATTCAACGCGTTAAACAGTGCTTTTTAGTTTTCCGGTTTTGATTAAATAATTTTAAACAGTTTGCTCGAATATTTTTGTGATGTAAAACAGCTTGTTCTTTACGTGCTACAATAAATGTACTTTAGTGCACTTAGAAAAGAAGATACAAGGTAATAAAGTTAGTATCACTGTACCAATTAGTAAAATTTACAACGACAAATGAATACACAAAAGTAGGCAGTTTTGGCGTATATTGGTGAAAGAAGTATGAATTTCTTTGCTATTTTCGGGGTATTAATAATTAAATGGTGCATAAACGTGTCTGGGTCCACAAAACAAGGTTCAGATATACACAGATGAGTTCCGGAAAAGCCCTGAAACAACTTTAAATAAATGGTGATGGAGAAAATTTTAAAAGCGTTGAGAATCAGAAGCCGTAAATATAACCCAGTTGGAATGGTGTAATTAACAAAGGGACGATGTACATTGAAGCTACGAGTGCAGTAACCTTCAGGTAAATTATACTATTTTGTTCGAACTTTGATATTTTGGTGTGTGTTGAATAACTTTATAATTTGTTTATTTAAAATGGACAGTAGTGAAATTGTACTAACAATAATATTTTAATTTTAAGGTGAAATTTGCTTGTTTAAGTAGAAAGGGTATTTAGTATTGATGTTCTGGATTATGATGAAAATATGGGTATGTCTTTGAGCTCAATTAGACGAACCTGGTTAATTAACGTAAAGGGTGGTAGATGCTCCTTTGACTCAGACTCCGGTCTGCATATATTGTTATAGTAATTAGTAGGCATCCTACAAGGACTTTAATTCTGGATGCACATTAAAATGATAATAAATTTAATTTTGAAATTTTCTGATATTAAAATTTATGCTGAATATTAATTTTGAAATTTTAATGTATTGTGAATATTGATGTAAATAGAGTTGACGTTGATGTTTGTGGTAGGAATGTGTTTGTTTTTTTTTATGTATGAGGATGAAAGCTATCTAGAGGAGCAGCCGAGGCGATTAACGGAAGAAAGTCAATGGACCAACACAGTTAAGGTAATGAATAGCTTTTTGTAGGTTTCACAGCATTCTTGGCGCCCAATTCGCGAGGCTCGATTCTAATACAAGGATACACAGCAATATATATATATATATATATATATATATATACATATTCATTTCAAATCGCGCTAGTAATTGAAAGATGAAAATTGTAAGATCCCAAGCAGAATTCGAACCTGTACCTTCGCGACTGATGTATTTACCAACTATACTATCGGGACTGGTGATGACACTTGGAAAATTTTACATATTTAAATCTTGAACGTAACCATACATTAACTTAACTTTTAAGTACGTTTGACATTTTCTCGATCATATCTGACAGTGTCGAGGGTTTGACTTATGTCAGATGCAGACAGAAAGCGACGCCCAAAATTACGCCCATACGCCACCTATTACATATACATATTAGATAATTGCACAAAGCAACTTGATAAATACTAAAATAATGGTTTCATCATCATCATTAGGTCTTCAGTCCTAGAACTGGTTAGACGCGTACCATCATTGTTTCCTATTCTGAACTAACCTACAGATTTCCCTGAAATTTGCACAGTTTGCATCTATAACTATCTCATCTAGGTCTACATGTACCTCTTTTTTCCTATCTCTGCTTGTAATATATCCCATACTATTCCCCAAAATGCCTTAGAACGTATTCCGTCCTTCTATTTCTCTTTTTCCCCAGATATCCTTGTTCCCCTACTATTTCTATAACTTATTTGTTATTATCTTTGTATGTCCATGCTATCGTCCTCATACATCTGAAGCACAGAATTTCAAAAGGCTGCTACCGTTTTTCTGTCTGCGTTTCAGACTGCCTGTATTTCATAGGCATACTGTGGTTTGCTCTACACATATGCTTTTAACAATTTTCTTCTTGTTCGATGTTTGTTGCCTTTCCTCATAGGCGCTGTTCTTTCTTGTTAGATGCAGTTCGATCACCTTCTATCGTTTAACAGTTATACGCCCTATTTCTCCGTCCTTTAGTGGTTTTGAAGAGAGGTAAGCAGCCTGTGGCTGCCAAGTTCCCCCAACACTTAACCATTTAACGATTTAATATATTTTCCAATTTATCTTTTCGCACAGTCAACTTTAGTTGGAAATATTTCGCAACCAACAACTAGTTGTTTATACTAATCATCAGATTTATCTGCGCTTATTTTTTCGTCATTAGGTTTTCCGTCTCAAAACTGGTTGGACACGTGCCTGTACTTATTTATATTCTGAGCTAGCCTACATAGTTCCCTGAAATTCTTACACAACATGTGTATTCAGCTCGTTCCCCTTCTATTATTTTCTAATTTTATGCCCTATTTTACTGAGAAGGAGGTTAAGCAACCTGTGGCTACCAAGATCCCCCAACACTTAGACATTTGCCGAAATAATGGTTTTCCAGTAAATCCTTTCACACACTTAACATTATTCGAGAATATTGCCCAGCCAATTCTTGTAGTTACTTATAATAATCATCATGTTTAAGCACAGTTATCTTTTCGTCATTTGTTTATCCATCTTGGGATTGGTTGGATGCGTACCTCCATTGATTTCTATTCTGGGCTAGCCTACACATCTCCCTGAAACCCCTACAGCCTACATCTTTTACTATCTGTGTGCAGTAGTCTAACCTAGGCCTGCCTCTTCTTCTCTTTTTTCCTATCTCTGCTTCTAATATATTCCGCACTATTCCCTCATGTCGTAGTATGTGGCCTATCATCCTATCGCCTATTTTTTACCGTTTTCCACATATTTCTTTCTTCCCCTACCATTTTTAGTACCTCTTCATTCTTAACTTTGTCTGTCCATGATATCTTCATCATACGTCTGTAGCATAAAATTTCAAAGGCTTCTACCTTTTTCTTGTCCACTTCTCCTACTGTCCAGGCTTCACATCCATACAGTGCTGTGCTCCACACATATGTTTTAAGCAATATTTTCCTTGTTTCTATGTTTGTGGTCTTTGAGCAGAGTAGTTGCTTTTTCTTGTTAAATGTAGCACGACCTTGTGCTAATCTTTGTTTTATATCTTTTGTGCTTTTCCATCTTGCGTTATTTGGCTTCCTAGGTAGCAGAAATCCTTAACCTCTTGTAAGTTCGTGTTACATACTTGTATTCTTGTTTTTGATTTATTTTCCCCACCTTTGCATACTAAAACTTTAGTTTTAGTTTTGTTAATTTTCATACCGTATCTCTCTGTTAGAACCGTTTCCATTTCATTAAGAGCAGCTTCTAACTCTTCTTTGCTAGATGCTAATACCGCTATATCATCTGCAAATTTAAGCATATTTTTTGTCCCTGCATAGTAATTCCAAATGTCTTCCTGCATTTGACAGTATTCATTGCCTCTTCTATGTACAAGTTAAAAATCAATGAGGATAGGGCACATCCCTGTCTCACTCCTTTCCTAATGTATACTTCTCTACGTTCCTGCTCTAATTCTATTACTGCTGTTTGCTCTTTGTATAAGCTATGTACTATTCGTCTATCCCTATAACTCATTCCAATCTTTTTGAGTATTTCAAACATTTTTTTCCTCTTTACATTGTCAAATGCTTTTTCCAGATCTACAAACCCTATATACACGCTTTCCCCTTTTTCTATTGTTTTCTCCATTATCACTCTCAGAGCTAAAATAGCCTCCCGTGTTCCCCTGTTTCGCCTAAACCCAAATTGATCTTCTCCTAGTATTTCTTCCGCCCGTTTTTCCATTCGTCTTTGCACAATTCTGTTAATATTTTTGACACGTGTGCTGTCAAACTTATTGTTCGAAAATTTTCACATCTATCCGCGCCTTTCTTTTTTGGTATAGTTACTATGATGCTACGTTTGAAATCTTTGGGTATCTTGCCTGTCTCATACATATAGCTTACAAGTTGGAAGAGACGTTCTGTTACTGCATGTCCAGCTGCTTTTAGAGTTTCTGCTTGCACCTTATCTGTACCCGGAGCCTTACCATTTCTCAGACTCTTTAATGCTAATTCAAACTCGTCTCTAAGTATAGGATATCCCAAGTCATCATTTTCAATGTCTGATTCCTGTTCTAATGCAGTTAGTTCCTCTCCTGCATATAAATTCCCTATATATTCTTGCCATCTACCCACTTTCTCTACGTTTTCTATGATGACGTTTCCTTGTGCGTCCCTTATATTTTTGCTATACGGTTTTATATCCCTAAAATTCATTCTAATTAATTTGTATGCTTCGTCTGTCTTTCCTATTTCCATCTTTGTTTGTACCTCTTTGCACTTTTCATCAATCCATTGTTCTTTAGCTTTCCTGCATTTTCGAATAATTTCCCATTTTATGGTTTTGTATCTCTGTTTTCCTGTTTCGTCTGATTTATTTTTGTATTTTCGTCTTTCTTCTAATAAATTCAGAATATCCTTTGTTATCCATGGTTTCTTATTTTCCTTTTGTGTATACCCCAGAATATCTCTGCCCGCCATGTCTAGGCTGGATTTAAGGTTATTCCATTCTGTTTCTACTTCCTTAGTATCAGATATTTTCTCGATATCATTCAGCAATTCATTTGACTTTTTTTCGAATCTTTCTTGAATATCTTTATCTTTTTCCGTTCTTTTTTTTTAAATTTTTAAATTTAAGTGCGGCCTTCATAATTACGATGTTGTGATCAGTATCTATATCTGCTTCTGGGTAGCTTCTACAGTCTTTTACTTGATTCCTAAACCGTCTAACAAGAATGTAATCTATTTGATATCTTCCTATATCTCCTGGCATCTTCCACGTATACCGCCTTCTAGCATGATGTTGAAATAATGTGTTCGTGATGATTAAATTGTTCTTGTCGCAAAATTCTACCAGCCTATTTCCCCTGTCGTTTCTCGTGCCTAAACCAAATAAACCTACTACCGCTCCTTTCCTACCCTCACCTACCACGGCATTAAAATCCCCCGTAATTATTAAATTTTTATGTCCTTTTACGTATCTTAATATGTCTTCGATATCTTTGTAGATGTCTTCTACCTCTTTGTCACTGTAACTAGAGGTGGGCATGTATACTTGTATTATTACTGTGTTTACCGGTTTAGATTCTAATCTAACCATGAGTACTCTTTCGTTCTTTTGTAAGTAATTTTCTACACAGTGTCCTATCTTTTTCCGCATAACTATCCCCACACCCAAATTTCCTTCCTCTGCTCCTGTATGAATTACCCTGAAGTCTCCACTCCAAAAATCCCCCGCCTCTGGCCACCGAACTTCGCTGATCCCTACTATGTCTAGTGATAACCTATTCATTTCGATTTTTAGGTTGTCTAGCTTACCTACTTGCTTCATACTTCTAACATTCCATGCTCCGACTCGCAGAATGTTCCCGACTCTTATTTTTACCTTTCTAATCGCATTCTCCGAAGTAGTCCCCTCCCGGAGATCCGAATGGGGGACTATTTTAACTCCGGAATCTTTTACCCCAGAGAATGCCATCATGTTTATTACAATTTAAGTACGTTGTGTACTTGGGAGATAATGTGGTGGTTTCCCGTTGCCTTCCACATCGCGGTAGTGTGTCTTAGACTGCCATACCGACCCCTATGGTCTCTGCCAATCTAAGTACCGAAAGAGCCGCTGCCCTCTTTCGGGGACCTGTCTTAGTCTGGTTCCTCACTAACGACCCTACTACTTTGGTTGGACCTGTAGTTTGGCTCTTTAGCTCATTAGAACACACAAGCCATTTCACCTGTTCTAGTAATTTAGAACTTCGGCAAGGTGCAGGTCCACTCGAAATGGAAAGTAATGGTTTACAATGAAATAATAACTGAGACTTTTATGACAAGCCGAAATGATCATTTCAAATCGAGCTAGTAATTGAAATATGGAAAATGTAAGATCTCAGACAAGATTCGAACCTGTATTTTCAGCTTTCACGACTGATGTATTTACCAATTACACTACCGGAATTGATGATGACAATTGGAAAATTTTACATATTTAAATCCTGTATGTAACTTTACATCAACCTAACTTTCAATTACGTTTAGCGTTTTTGTCAATCATATCTGACAGTGTCAAGTTTTTGACTTATGTCAGATATAGACAGGAAGCTTTGTGCAATTACCTATTGTGTATATTTAATAGTTGGCATACAGCCGAAATTTTGAGGGTCGCTTCCGGTCTATATCTGAGATAAATAAAAAACTTGACACTGTCAGATATGATTGGCAAAAATGTCAAACGTAATTGAAAGTTAGGCTGATGTATGGCTACGTATAGGATTTAAATATGTAAAACATTCCAATTGTCATTACCAGTTCCGGTAGTGTAACTGGTAAATACATCAGCCGCGAAAGCTAAAGATACAAGTTCAAATCCTGCTCGAGACCTTACATTTTCCATCTTTCAAATACTAGTTTGAATTGAAATGGTCATTCAGGCTTTGCATAAAAGTATAAGTTATTATTTCATCTTATTAACTACTACTTTAGTATTTATGAACTTGTTTTGTGCAATTTATTTTAAAACTAGTTGTTATATAGAAAAGCACATACATATAATATACTAACCAGAACCTATTTTGTAAATGGCCCGATGGGCTCCGGCCCAAGGGCGCAGAGGTTTTGGGGCGCACGAGGTTAGGCCCATCAAAATTTTTGCACAAACTTAATATTAATAAAAAGCCTGAACAACGTTTTTATACTAAACAAAACTTATAATGTGTAACTTTTAAACTTCTATATAGCCTACGGTATGGTTAACGGATACGTTTACATTGTTGACAAAATAATCGCCTAATTTCGTAGTTATACTTGTATAAGTGCTTGAAGCGCTTCCACCTAAAATATAGCCTTCAGGAAACTGACGGAAGACAGCTGTCACGGCGGCCCTACTGTAGGAGAGCGGGCGGCATAGGGGCCCTACGCCGCGCGCTCCTCTGACGAATAAGATTTGCTCCGCTAAGGTCAACTTACCGGTCACGGCTATTTCACCGGCAATTTCGCTCATGGGATGAGTCATAACTGAAACACTCATACATCAACCCCCTTCTTTACCTCGACTCTGCCTAGTAGTCTGCTACTTCCTGTATAGCCCCACTCTATCTCAGTTAACGTTTCACGTTTGACGCTATTGCTCGTAGCTCGAATCGCGTATTGTTATTTAGGCTATTTCTTAAACTGTGAAGTGAATGAGATGCATTTTAAGAGTGAGATTTAAGTGTTGTGTTTAATACTGTTAGGAGTAGTTTTGAAGGGTTGAAATAGGACTTCTTTTTTTATGAAAAATGAATAAAAACTAAATGGCAGTGAGTTTAGAAAGAGGGTGGCCAAAAAACTTGCGGTCAGTGAAGAGGTACTACAAGAAGTCCCTAAAATAAATATTTTTTTTAATGTGTCGAACACGATACCTGAATCTGAACTTGAACTATAAAATCTGTCGAAGACTGCATCTGAACTTATAGTAGAAAATCCTGAGGATTTGCCTCATCAATCAACAGAATGGGTGGTAACGACAGTAAGTACTGATGATTCAGGTAAAAATTGTCATTTTGAAACTCAAACTAATAACCAGTTACCAAGTTCATCAGATTAAGTTTTGAGTCTAGCTCTGCTAAGGCTGTTATTTCATTTTCTACTTCATTTTTAATTGATAACCCGACTACTTGGAATACCCAAGGGGAGTATGTGGTGAAAACAATCTTAACTTCTAATGAAAAGCAGGGCTTAAACATTGATATTTCAAACTCAATCCGACTTTATCGGATAAAAAGCGTTTATTATGTGTCAAAATTTTCTCGTGTAGTTTACCAAATGGGGAAAAGTATAACAGAGACTGGTTATTGTACTCTAAAACAAATGGATGTTTTTTGCATTCCATGTTTGTTATTTCAGTCAAAAAATAAACTAACAGCTTTTTGTACAGGATTTTATTATTGAAAGCACGCTAATGAACTAGTTAAATGTCACGAACAATCAAGTGATCATAAGCAAAATGTTTGTATATTTTTGTGCAAGAAAAAAGCACATCATCAGCAGACGATTTATTTTTAACCGAGTCTAAAAACGAAGCGAAGTATTGCAAAGAAGTTTTGAGAAGAGTAGTTAGCGTTGTATGGTTTTTAGCAGTAAGAGGGCTTCCGTTCCGAAGGGACGATCAACATTTGGTTCCTTATCTAATGGTATGTTTTTAGGCTGTTTGAAATTGTTAAGTGAATATGATCCGTTCCTTTCTCATTACATAGAGAGATACGAAAACAAGGGGACGGGCAATGTGTCATACCTTTCGTCTGATACCTGTGACGAATTCGTATCTATTATGTGAACAAAAGTCTTAAACCAGATCATTATTTTTCCTGATAGTTGACTCAACTCCAGACGCATCATACACTGACTAATTAGCAGTAGTTTTGAGATATGTTTCGTTGAACGATGCGTGTGCTAAAGAACACCTAATACAACTTTTACCCGATGTTTGTCATAAAGCAAAAAGCCTAGAGCAAGCAGTTTCGACTTTACCTAAAGACCTAAATTTAGATATTGCGCTTTGTCGAGGACAAAACTACGGCAATGCCCCCAACATGTCGGGTGCTTACGCAGGTCTATAGGCAAGAATAAAATCCAATGTGGCAAAGCAGATAATGTGCCATGCTCAGCACATACATTAAATGTGGTTGGAGTGTTTTCAGTCGAAAAATCATGTTCTGAAGTGACAAGATATTTTTTGTATTTACAAGGTCTTACACCTCTCTCCGGATCAACTTACCGGTGGGACTTGTTGAAAGAATGTATTAAAAATAAAAATAAAGAAAGAAAAGACACTGGTAAGCTCAGTTTACCAAAATCTTTAAGTGAGACTCGGTAGTCTGCTAGGACAGACGCTGTGCACACTTTATCAAATGGCTATAAGGGGTTTAAAAAGGTGCTTCAAAACTTAGTGAAAAATTTTTCACAATCTTCTGAAACAAGAGTGACGGCTTAGGGGCTTCACACGCAGTTAACCCAATTTAATACAGCTTTCCTTACTTTACTGTTGAACGATTTGTTGATGAGATTTGACAAAATCAGTAACAATTTACAAACGAGGAACTAGATTTACTTGGAACAACAAAACAGCTACAAACCTCCCAATTGTTTTTAGAAACAAAAATGGGCACGTTTGATCAGTATGAGAATGCAGCTACTAAGTTATGCGGATTGGAAGCTGAAGCTGCCAAGTACAAACGTAATAGAAAAAGAACACTATTTGCAAAAGAAAAAAGAGAGTTATGAAACGAATATAGATGGCAGAACCAAATTTAGAACTGAAGTGTTTCTAACAATTATTGACAATATAATGGCTACATGGCTAAATAACAGGAAACAAAGCTACGCCTCTGGGAGACAGATTTGAGATGTTTAACAACTTTAAGTTAAGGAGTTTTAATGTTATTATGCCTTTAACTAAAGCTACGATGTCTTAGTTTTTTAGATAAAACAATGTCTCTAGTCTCATAGACTCTACTACAAGTTAAGAATCTCATGAAATGAAAAACCAGGCGAACCGACTCACATTATTTTTCAGCAACGATATAGATGTTCATAGTTTTGAAGAGGAGTGTCTTCACTTCAATCAACTCCTGAAGGTCGATAACATAGAACGGCTTAGAGACTCATATACATACTTGAGAAGCATTGAAACTGGTCTTTTCAGTACTTTTCCGAACCTGGAACTGGCAATGAGCATTTATTTAACGCTGCCAGTGACAAACTGTTATGCTGAACGAGGGTTTTCTGCTTACAAAAAATAAAATCTATGACGCGTTCTACACTTGGACAATCTAAACTAAACAATCGATAGTTCTTTTCACTGAGAGTGATATAAACACTTAAGACAAATTTTGAAGATATAATTAATGAATTTGCTATGAAAAAATGTAGAAAAAACAATTATGTAAAGTTTGAGTTTCTCAATTTTTGTGTGATTAAACGTGATATATTTTTTAAGATGCTACATTTTTTCTACAACTGTTGGGGAATGGGGAATTGGTTGACAACCAAACCCATTCCCCATTTTATCTCAAATAACTGATACGGCGTGATATTGTCATTTATCATGTAAGTTTCTAGAAACTACAAACTAAAACATTAATAATGATTAACTTTTTTACTCTGCAGTGTTATAGGTAGCTAGCCATAAGATTAGCGCGACTCACATTCGAAAGTAACAAATTTACTTCTTGTTTGCTTCACAGCAGATGTGTCACTCATGCATTGACCACCGCTATACCACTATGACTACCGTAGTATAGGATTGGCGATTGTAAATTGGGGGTCTGGGGCGCGTGGTGTCCTCGGGCCCAGAGCGCATCACATGTTTACCGCGGCTCTGATACTGACCTTTAAGTAGATAGCTGTCTTAAGAATGATACGCATGGACTTGTTTTCATTACTACTTTTCAGAATATTATTTTGCTTATCACGTTTTTGCATAGATACGTTTATAAGCAAATTTAAATTATCAATTTACTTAGCAACATCGATCTGTAATACTAGAAGCCCTTGATGAAAAGCTTCCAAAATAATTCCCAAGTTTTCATGTTACATCTCTCTCGTACCTGTACACGTGTTTAAATGTATTTTTAGCAAGTAATCGTTTTTCTACAGAAATGTTATTAGGGACTCATTCAACCCTACTGTATTGTAAAGTAAGCGTGAAGCATTTTGAATGGCTTTAGATGGAATTGTACGAAAATAGCTGTCAAAAGAAAAAATTTAAGCTCAGTTTATTTAGAATGTATTGCTTTACCTTCAATAAAAAAATTTCAATCTGAATGCCAATCAACTAATTTATCGAGGTTTATAAAATGATCTCAGATAATATTTGAATATTGCTATAAAGCAATATTCAAATATAAATTTGGTTAGTAGACATTCGACATTTTAGAACGTGTAACAGTAACATATATCGAAAGTGCTTTTACTGTCATTCTAACGAATTTTTCTCAGATGCCACCTTAAATACATTTTATTATAACATGGATAACCACTTTGTCTTCTTTATAATAATACAATATATCATGAGTACAAATTATTGGCGTGAATTAATACATTCTATTTGCCACGATTTATTGTCTTAAATTTTATTGTGGTTCCGTTCATATGCTAATGTATCTATTTAAATCTTTTATAAATCTTGTGATAAAATATAAATGGTAGGCTAACTTGTTAACGCTGCTGCACCGAAAGTTGCCTATTATTCGTTATAGATCAATTCAAGTGCTAACTTTGTTCTGTCAATGTGTTGGTGTACAGCAGGTGTGTCACACTCAATTATAACACTGGAAATTTAATGCAACTTGATAAGATTTATACCAGCCATTTCACATTTACAAATTTTCTTATAATTATATTTTGAAGGGAGGATTCAGGAATATGGGATCATCATCATTAGGTCTTCAGTCCTGAAACTGGTTAGACGCGTACCATCATTGTTTAATATTCTGAACTAACCTACAGATTTCTCTGAAATTTGCACAGTTTGCATCTATCACTATCTGATCTTGGTCTACATCCAACTCTTTTTTCCTATCTCTGCTTGTCATATATCCCATACTATTCCCCAAAAATGCCTTAGGACGTATTCTGCCCTTCGATTTCTCCTATTTCTTTTCCAAAAATATCTTTGTTCCCCTACTGTTTCTACAAACTTTTTGTTATTACCTTTGTCTGTCCATCCTCATACATCTGAAGCACGGCATTTCAAAGGCTGCTACTGTTTTTCTGTCTGCTTTTCAGACTGCCCGTATTTCGTAGGCATACTGTCTGTGCTGTGCTCCACACATATGCTTTCAACAACTTTTTGTTCTATATTTGTTGTCTTTCATCATAGGCGCTGTTCTTTCTTGTTAGATGCAGTTCGGTCCCCTTCTATTGTTTTACAATTATATACCCTATTTCTACGACATTCAGTGGTTGCGAAGGGGGGTAAGCAGCCTGTGGCTGCCCAGTTTCCCCAGCACTTGAGCATTTACCGATTTAATATTTTCCAATATATCTTTTCGCCCGATCAACATTAGTTGCAGATATTTCACAACCAACACCTGTAGTTGTTTATAATAATCATCAGATTTATCTGCGCTTATTTTTTCGTCATTGGGTTTTCGGTCTCAAAACTGGTTGTACATGTACCTGCACTTATTTATTTTCTAAACTAGCCTGAAATTCTCACACAGCAATACAGCTCGGTTCCCCTTCTATTGTTTTCTAATTTTATGCCCTATTTCACCGAGATTTATTGAAGGGGGTTAAGTAGCCTGTGGCTGCTAAGATCCCCAACACTTATACATTTGCCGAATTAATAGTTTTCCAGTATATGCTTTCACGCAATTACCATTACTTGAGAATATTGCCCACCCAATACTTGTAGTTGCTTATAATAAATATCATGTTTAAGTGCAGCTACTTTCTTCGTCATTAATTTATCCATCTTGGGACTAGTTGGATGCGAACCTCCATTGATTTCTATTCTGAGCTAGCCTACACATTTCCCTGAAACTCCTACAGCCTACATCTTTCACTATCTGTGTGCAGTAGTCTACCCTAGGTCTACCTCTTCTTCTCTTTTTTTCCTATCTCTGCTTGTAGTATATTCCGCACTATTCACTCATGCCGTAGTATGTGGCCTATCATCCTATCTCTCCTATTTTTTACCGTTTTCCACATATTTCCTTCTTCCCCTACCATTTTTAGTAACTCTTCGTTGCCAACTTTGTCTGTCCATGATATCTTCATCATTCGTCTGTAGCACCACATTTCAAAGGCTTCTACCTTTTTCTTGTCTGCTTCTCCTACTGTCCAGGCTTCACAGCCGTACAGTGCTGTGCCCTATACATATGTTTTAAGCAATCTTTTCCTTGTTTCTATGTTTGTTGTCTTCGAACACAGTAGTTGCTTTTTCTTGTTAAATGTAGCACGACCTTGTGCTAATCTTTGTTTTATATCTTTTGTGCTTTTCCCATCTTGTGCTATTTGGCTTCCTAGGTAGCAGAAATCCTTAACCTCTTGTAAGTTCGTGTTACATATTTGTATTCTTGTTTTTGAGTTATTTTCCCCTCCTTTGCATACTAGTTTTGTTAATTTTCATACCGTATCTCTCTGTTAGAACCGTTTCCATTTCATTAAGAGCAGCTTCTAACTCTTCCTAGCTAGACTCTAATACTGCTATATGGGATAGAACTTTTGTCCGTTAGCCATGGTGGTGTCTAAAAATAGAAGACAAACTATTTAGTTACTGGTTTAGACGATGTGTATCCGCAGATCAATAGGTAAAATATTGCAGTTGTAACTTAATCAGGCGCACTGCACTGTATCGAACAGATCAAAATGTCTGCCACATGCACATCAGATGTTCTAACACAAACTACCGTGGACGTATCAATAACCTGTCTAATTATGGGAAGCTACCTATGCGTAGGGAAATTTAACGCTAAAGGTGTTACCATTCGAGTGGACGGCGTCTGATTTCTTAGACAATGTGTGTAGATTTGGTTCTATTATATTTAATATATATATATATATATATACATATACATACACACATATATATATATATATATATATATATTGTCGTGGAATTATAGGTTAATAGGTCTAGATAATAAAATTTTAACAACTGTGTATATAGGAAATAGGAGTAGTTTATTTACGCGCCAAATTAATCAGTTTAGATAGTGTAAACGGACGGTTATTAAGATATTTTTGTATTACTAGATTAGAATGTTAAAATTGCATAAAGGGAGGAAGCTCTAGGGTACATGAAAACTCAAGCATACGCATGATTAGGTGTAATAGTTTAAATCAAGCGCATGGGATCAGAAACGGAGCTTTCAAGTATAGAAAATCAATAATTTAAACGCATATTTCCATTTAAATAAACGAAAACGTTCGTTATACAAATCCTAAAAAGTGGTCAAATTCGGAATTATTATTTTAAATGGATAGTTTATTTCAAAGAAACACCTGTTAGTTAAATGTCAAGTTCAGAGAATAGAATTATACGTTGAGACAGAAGTTCTATGGAATTGGTTGTAACGGTCGGTCCGACAAGCTGCTAATATAACAAATGCTTTGAAGACTAAGTGAAATGAAAGATCTATAATGTAAAATAGACAGAGAACACTTATAAGAAAACGTTAGCTACAACACACGTCTAAAATACACGGCAGAATTGCAGGCCAACAATATCGATTTTCTGTAGCTTGAGTGGGGTTCTAAAAGAGACAATAAATATGGGTTAGACGAAGAGAGGCAGCTAAGAGGTAGAACGTTATAACGGAGGAAAGCAATATCATTGGTCTAGAGCTAGCAGTTTTGAGAAGCTCGTGTCCGTTGATGTTTTTGAACGAATTTCATAATAAAAGCACGATTAACTCGAAATTTTTCAGACTTTACGATCAAAATTTGGAGAATTGGTTTTAAAAATAAGCTTTTTGATGAAAGAAGTTCCGTGAGGGGTCTACGAAGGCGTATAAATACACCGGTAGAATTTATTACAGCTCTTGCTTTTAGATCTTATATCGTTTAGATTTCCAACGTAATTGCTATTACGTGCTTATTTGTTGAAGTAGCATACAACCTCCTATTTTAAAGTGTGTAAAGCTGATAGTAACGTACTGGAATATATTAATAGTGATTTGCACAAGTGGGTGCTCGCGTTACATAAGGTGCAGTTATTACACGATACAATCAAATGATAGGATGGTTCTTGGGTAAGGGAATCGAAAAGCTTTAGTATGCGTGAAGTGTAGTGGTATGGAAGGTTAAGTTTGGTCAAGACAATTATCCCGGGTAGAATTATTAAAGGTGGTTGCAGAGATTTGGATAGTGAGTGGGGATCAGTTGGATCCAGGCATAATCACGAAGTATATGGACACAACGACGAGGTTTTTGGTACACATCTCCAGAGGTAACAATGGACGAAGCTTACTCCAGGTAAAGAAAATTGCTTTCTGGTTGAACATTTGTGCAAATATTTTTGTTTTTGTGGGTCTTGACTTATTAGAGGTGTATTTTATTACCATAAAAACTTATTTAAAGGGGTATATGTACATGACAATCAATATTGATTATTTAAAAATGTTTACTGATGATATAAAAATGTTGTTGTGTGGAGTAAACGGGTCTTTAGCTTTATTTTAAATAAAAATGCGAGGTTTAAAAGCATTTAGAGTAACTGGGTTATACAGAGCTCAAAATAGACCAGATTAAAAATCAATGTAGGGTTGCACGACGGGCCCATCTACTTGTCTAAAATAAAATTGTTGAAATATATTAAAATCATAAAATTTTATACGATTTAAAGATTGAGATGGTAACAGTTTTATCAAACTGTATGTACTGTGTAAATATTTTCTTAATAATGGAGACTTGTTAATATGTGTAAATAAAAAGGTTGTATATCTTGTTGCATTATTTGAGTGGTAATTTCATTTGACTGTGTTTGTGAGAAAGGGATCTACTTAGGATGGTAGGTATTTAAGACGAAGCAGATTGCTGAGCTAGTCAGGGTGTGCAGAAATCAAGAGGCGTTCCAAAGCAAGTGTAAGAAAATTTTTTTATTTTTTTAGAAAATTTTATGACGCCCATTCCGTGAGGCGATTTCGATTGTTCTAGAGATCCACTGCAATTTTATGGCACCCAATCCGTGGGGCGAGAATTTTTGTAAGTTCCACAACAATATACAGGGTGAGTTTTTAGTGTGGCAACGGTCGATAACTCCGTTATTATAAAAGCTACGTAAACCAAATTTGGAGGCATATTAGGCATGCCTAAAGTGCACATTTTAAAAATATTTTGAAGCATACAGGGTGTTTCATAATTCCAGGGCATATTAAACTTGTATTTTTTTAAATGGAACACCCTATATATTATTACATTTTTGAAAAGCCCATAAAAAGAGCTTTAATTTGATATCAAATTGTATCTGTCTATTCCTTTTAGTTTTTGAGATATTCAATTGTTTTTAGAAAAAATGACCCCGATTAGATACATTGCCACTGCACTAATACACAACTTATGTTAATTTTCAAGATGCAGAAAATTAATAAACCTAAATGACACTTTGCATGTAATAGTTATTTTTTCAAAGCCTGCCTGATTTCCTGCTTGAACATTTTCTATAAAATGCATATTGTTGATCTGGCAGAATTCTGTTGATAGCGTATTATTGTAGGTTGTTATATCTTTAGTAAAAATTGTTATTGGATAACTGTAGTTGATTGTTAATCAAAATGTATTTATTGTTTTATAATATTCTTCAATAGTAAGTTATTTTTAGTTATGTAAATTAAAAACATTCATAAAATTTGAAGAAAATCAAAAATATCTCAGAAAGTAATGGATTTAGGTATAGGGAATGCTTAACAAAAATGAAAGGACACTTAATGAACTATCCATTGTAGCAATAAAATTGGTAGATTGCTATTTAAAAAAAATTTTAAAAATTGCATTTTGCGAAACCTGACACACCCTGTATACTGTGAAGAAATTTCAAAAAAGTGATATTTACAAATATACTATGGTATATGGTAAAATTTTCTGCATCTTGAAAATTAACATAAGTTGTGTATTAGTGCAGTGGCAATGTATCTAATCGGGGTCATTTTTTCTAAAAACAGTTGAATATCTCAAAAACTAAAAGAAATAGATAGATACAATTTAATATCAAATTAAAGCTCTTTTTATGGGCTTTTCAAAAATGTAATAATATATAGGGTGTTCCATTTAAAAAAATATAAGTTTAATATGCCCTGAAATTATGAAACATCCTGTATACGTCTAAATATTTTTAAAATGTGCACTTTAGGCATGCCTAATATGCCTCCAAATTTGGTTTACGTAGCTTTTATAATAACGGAGATATTGACCGTTGCCACACTAAAAACTCACCCTGTATATAACGCAAAACAGTTATAAAGTTCATAGATACATATAGTTAAATAGTATAAGATGAATAAATGTACAAGTTGAAACAGTTCGGAAGTCTTCGGTAATCGTCGGAACTCTTCAGAAGGCTTCGTGGTTTATTGGCGGGACTAAGTAAGAACTTAAATAATTTTAAAAGGAATAATATATATATATATATATATATATATTGCTATGATACTCTCACAATTATTCGTGCGCCATCGTTTGGGCGGCCATATAAATTATGCTGTGTATTAACTGGATTTATCGTGGACCGACCTTGTGTCGACCAATAACAAAACTTGATATGATGACGCCTTACTCGGTATCAATGGCGTATTCTACTTATAACTCCACCTCTTTGTGTTCATCTCAATCAAGTTACACTCCCACTTATCTTATCATTCGGCCTCGACTAGCTTTTATTTTGAATTATAAAATGAAGTTAATTCCATATAATACAAACAAATATTATGTACAGGTTTTGAAAATTAATAAAATACACTTTTCAATGAATCAATATTATAAGTCATATTTATCTCAAAAATCATATGTTTTACTATCAATCTAAAGTCACCAAAAACTATTTTTTTATTTTCAAAGAGGCCTGGAACGTTCAAAACCCTTTTATCATATTACGTACTTTCTACGTATTCAAAAATTTGTTGTTGACTCTGTTACACTAATTTTATATTAATTAAGCAATTCAATATACAAATTCAAATAAAAAAAATATGTCTTAAAACTAAAAAGATCTAACCTGGTCTATGTGCTTCTTTATTTCCTTCTCGCAACCAAAATTATCGACGCATCCATTATCAACTAACATCAATTAGAATTCTCCATGCATTATTATACCATCCATCGTATTCGAAATTATTTTCCACCAATTCGGAATTATTATATACCCATTTGAAATATTATCTATCCACACGCTTGAATTATTACATTTAAATTATTGTCGTCACCCTCAAACTTGGATTATTATACACCCTCCAATTATTCTCACCAGCCTCAGACTTAGAATTATTATTATCACACTTAAATTTATTATCGTCGAACTTAGAATGTTATCGTTATTGTCAGACTTAGATTCATTATATCTCCCTCGAATTATTGTCGTCAAACTTAGATTGTTTGCACCCAAACTTAGAGCCCTATTATTATTATATTTTAGTTTAAATAAATTCCCAAATTCTACTTACGTTCATCGGCAATATAAATTTTCATATTTGTAGCACTATCTGTCATTAAACACTTTACTATCAAAATATTATTACGTACGCGTTACTCTTTGATTCATGGTGACACGGCTTGGCCTTGTTGAGTTGAAAATTGAGCTCTGTTATCACTCTCGCTGTTAATATATGGTTGATATCCCACTTCGTCTGTGGGTTTGGCTTACAAGCCCGTCGCTAATTTTTAACCAATAAGGTCCCTCTATTTTCTACACTTAAAGTGGTTTTCTGATGTATCATTCTCGGCCTTTCGAGTAATTGCTGTTTGCTTACAGTTGCATTGTTATCAGACATGAGGTGTTTTGAGAAATATAATTGCTTTTCCATATTATACACAAATACCTGATGCAATTCGACTTTCAATTTTCATATATGCTTATTTATTTACGCATTTTTAATTACCTTTACTTATCAAAACTTGTTAATTGTTTGTACGCACTTACATTACCCTTCTTTAGACTTTATTTCTTACCTCCGTATTATCATAACTGATTAGAATTCTTTTTGAATGCGTGTTTAATTATATGAACTATGCTTACTTCTAAATACGCGTGCTTCCACTAAAAAATATAGTTATTTGCCTTACTTAAAATTACTAAAACTCTATATACCGGGTGTTAAATATTTGTTATTTATCTAAAGCATGAATTACTTATTTCTATGCTAACTATGCGTCTTATTGTTACTATTTGCGTCGCTTAAAACTACTTATACTCTATATACAGGGTGTTAAATACTTACTATTTACAAACTATGCCAGTTACTCAATTTTCTCCTAAATAAATGCAGTTTTCTGCTTCCTATTGTGATTTCTGATTACTACATGATCATTGCTATAAAATACACCCTTAAACAACCCCTTATCACAGCAATATATATATATATTACTCATATTTAGACTAGGGTAGAAAATTAAATAATCACATCAAATAATTTTAATCACCGTGTATAAGGAATTTCATTAAATAATACGCGTTATTAAAACCATGAAGATAAACTCGGTTGTTTCAGTAAAAATAAGAAATTTAAATTATTTATAAGACAAAGCAGTAGTGAAAAGCTCTGCGTGTAATGTAATTATTCATAAGAAATAAACAAAGAGAAATTACGTGCAAAGTTTATATTAATTAACCCTATTTTAAGTAACCGGTAGTAAAACAAAGTGTACGTATAATAATTAATATTTAAGTTGTATTCGCTAAAAATGAAAAGGATAGAAATCAATTTTAATTGGAGTTAATTAAACCGTTAATAACATATAATACCTATAGAAACTTGTAAAAACCCAAGATTAAAATACCACGGATTAAAGCTCTGAGAATTAATATTATGTTGAACACCTGCGTAGTTTAAATAACACATTCGGCGTAAATTTTGCAGATAATTAATGTTTCAAAGAATCTTGGGGAAAACGTCGCATAATAGTTACGAGAATTGCTAAAGCTGGTTATTTCACACTCCATGTGGACTAAAATAATCGATAATAAAGAATATCAAGTTGCACCAATAAGAACACGGTAGAGGAGGAAAGAGAAATGCGTCAAGCAAAGACACATATTGTAGAAGGCGGGATTTAAGCAACGTCACGGGGTCACAATTGGTTAAAATAGGATGCAAATATCAGAGGTAGAACAACAATTTCTGTACAAAATCAATTAGTTTTTCTCGGACATGCTTGCGTGCCGTGTGGAAATTTTCTGAGATTTGAATGGGGCGAGTGAAAATTCGTAAAAATCGACGTGCGAGCAACAGACTGGGAACATAGAATGAGGAATTCTTTAGAATTACCCGTTTTGGGGAACCGACCGACAGACAGGCTTTTTGCTATATATACCGAGATGAAGATAAACAAGCTCCCTTAGTCTCTTAGACTTTTGACGATTCGATGCGTTAAAAGCTCGTACATACGCGACTTGATTGAAGATGTTAAACCGTGCATTTTAGTTTGATTTAAAGTTTGCTAGTATATTTTAGTGATTCAAAATAGCTTGTTATTTACGTGCTAACATGAATGTACTTCAGTGCACTTAGATACAAGGTAATAAAATTTAGTTTCACTGTACCAATTAGCAAAATTTACAACGACGAATGTATACACAAAAGTAGGCAGTTTTGGTGTATATTGGTGACAGAAGCATGAATTTCTTTGCTATTTTTTTGGGGTGTTAATAATTAAATGGTTCAAATACGTGTCTGGATCCATGAAACAAGGGTCAGATAAACACAGATGAGTTCCGGAAAGGCCCAGAAACGACTTTGAATGGATGGTGATGGAGAAAATTTTAAAAGCGTAGAGAATCAGAAGCCGTAAATATAATCCTGTTGAATGGTGTGATTAACTAAAGAAACGATACTTTGAAGCTACGAGGACAGTAACCTTCAGGTAAATTATACTATTTTGTTTGACATTTTGTGTGTATTGAATGACTTTATAATTGATTTACTTTAAATGGACATTAGTGAAATTGTTCTAACCATAAACGTTTAATTTTAAGATGAAATTTGCTTGTTTAAGTAAAAGGGTATTTTGTTTTGATGTTCAGGAATATGATGAAAATTTGGGTATGTCTTTGAGCTCAATTAGACGAACCTGGTTAATTAACGTAAAGGGGTGGTAGATGCTCCTTTATACTCAGACTCCGGTCTGCTTATATTGTTATATTAATTAGTAGGCATCCAACAAGGACTTTAATTTTGGATGCACAGTAAAATGATAATAAAATTAATCTTGAAATTCTTTTTAAAACTGAAATTTATGCTGAGTTTTAATTTTGAAATTTTAATGTATTCTGAATATTGATGTAAATAGAGTTAACGTTGATGTTTTTGGTAGGAATGTGTTTGTTTCTTTTATGATTGAGGATGTAAGTTATCTAGAGGAACAGCCGAGGCGAATAACAGAAGAAAGACGACGGACCAGGTAATTCAAAAGGTTTCACAGCAATATATATATATATATATATATATATATATTTATACAGTTTAAAAAAATTTCGGCAGTCTTCGGAACTCTTCGGAAGGAGTCGTGATTTACTCGTGAGACCAAGCAAAAACTCAAATAATTAGAAAATGAATATCTATACAGTTTAAAGAGGTTCAGAAGTATTCGGCAGTTTTCGGAAATCTTCGGAAGAAGTCGTTTACTCGTGGGACCAGATAAAAACTTAAATAATTACAAAATGAATATCTATGCAGTTTAAAGAGGTTCAGAGGTTTTTGGTAGTCTTCGGAACCCTTCGGACGAAGTCGTGGTTTACTCGTATATATATACAGTTTAAAGAGGTTCAGAAGCCTTCGGAACTCTTCGGAAGGAGTCGTGGTTTACTTGTGCAACCAATTACGAACTTAAATAATTATGACTTGAACATATTATTGCGGGGTTACGCTCCCCAAATTTACTAGGGGATTTTGTAGTAATTTACAGAGCAAATTACCTATAGTAAACTTTCTTTATAACGGGGAATTGAGTTATACTAAATTTATTTGAAGGGTTTGCTTCACAGTATGGCAGGGAAATAACACAGGAACAGATATTTCAAGGGCAACTCAATGCACTTACCTCAATCCCAGACTAGCTATAAATACTTACGGTTACCCGTCGAAAGTTGAGAGCGTTGTGGACCCTAAGTCAGAACAGGTTCATCAGCCTTTCACTGTATTAAACTATTGCGGATTGATAAGACTGAGGTATACCAAAACATCTATTAGAAACACGTTCTATCTGCTCCAAGTACAAGTAAACTAAACGTAAAATAATTAACAAACAATTAGCCAAATGCATGCAGATGGTTTACATCAACTAAAACAAGTTGAAAATGCAAGGCATTGTCGCAACGAACTTCCAAATGTAGACTTACTTTAAAACAAATTAAAGAAATTAAAATTATTATGTTGTAATAATTATAAGTATTCAGATAAAAACCAAAATTTATATACAACAAAAGAGACATTTTAATATATTTTATTTTATTGAATAAATATTTTAAAAGCTATATATTAGTTCTCATCAATAAGATAAGAAATTTTTTTTTGTTTTTTTTATATGAATCTAATTATTTTCGGTAATCAAAATTTAAGTTTAAACAATGTCTATAATATTGAAATAATTGGCATGAAATGCCATAAATTGTTCAAATATGTGTCGCATATTGATTTTAAACTTATTTAAAATTTTAATTATCCTGTGGATTTTCCCGGGGGCTCGGCGTCCCCGTGGCCCGATTTTAACTGACATCAAAACTTAAGCTCTGGACACCGAGCTGAATCGATTGATGTATCACACATTGATGTCCGACCATTAAAAAGGCCTCGGACACACAGACAGACAGACACACAGACAAATAGATTTCATAAACGAACGAAGTTCGTTGATAAGAAATGTGAGTAAATATTCATTGTAGCGCTTTTAACAATACAAAGCATTGTTTAAATATACATAAATAAATACCAGTTAAAGGAATCTTACAATCGTAACACACATACTCAACTCTGGAAGAATAAACAATCGTATTATCCAACTTCGGTCTTTGAAGCAACTTCATTAAGTTGTCCTTTAAATAAGCTGTAGAATAAAGGATCTGTAACACTTCATACACTTCAAATCTAACATCTACTCTTCTCTTCGTGTGCGATAATACTCCCAACGCAAACAACAATACGTTCAATACTCTTAAGTACGATGTACCAACATATGGCTTCAACTTTTATGCTCTCCACATACGAATTCCAACCAAACATCACAAACAGTAATACAATAATGATGAAACTAAAGTTAACATTAAAATGAAAATATAAGGGTACCTAAGAACGTGAAAATTAATCTCGGGCATTAATCACAAATATATACTTACACGCTGTTCAAATGCACAGACAGGTGGTTGCGTAAATTCCAGCAACAAAAGCTGAATACCAAAATAACAATTTATCTCGATACGTTATGGCTTCTTTTATTTAAATCCCAACAAACTACCGTTGGATGATTATTCATAAATTGAATAATATTAGAATAATTATAGACGAGCCTACAACACACTAGGTCTCTTGTGCATGATGGATCAATTCAAAAAGGAAGAACGGATCTCGTTATCAGATTTTGACAGTTCGAAATCAACCTTTCCTCTACAAAATGTATACATAGGCGGAGCATCATAATATCCGTACTTTGATATGGCGAGTAAATCTTAGTATGAAAATGTACTTCTTGATATCGAACAGTTTGTACCCTTAAATGAATAATTTATCAATTACAAAAATGAATGAATTGCCCATCCACAACTAACACAAAACGAATAAATTGCAAGTAAAATACAACACGACACTGCTGGTTATATCTAAAGATGCATTGCGCGTGATTTAACAATTATTATCAATATAACACGGCATCTATTTACAAATGAAGATATTACTTTTAGTTTTGAATGAAACCAAATCATTATTAATATAGAAACTAGAAATATCCTTTTACTATTAGATCTTGTATTAACAACAATATTAAATGCTTGATAATAAATGATATGTAAGTAAATAGGTATTGATATATACACGTAAATATAAACAAGAATATGGTAGACAACCAAACTACCTTTTGTATACATTGCTAAAGCCTAGTTTCATACAACAAACACAGATACAAATATACAAAAACAGAGACAATAAAACCCTCAAAAACTAATTGTCACAATATGTACAGTTTGAAATAGTTCTGAGGTCTTCGGAACTCTTCGGAAGGCGTCGTTGTAGTGGCGTCTTAAGCCTCGCGGATTGTGTCGCCGTCAACTACGGGGTACTGTCCCGGAGATAAAGTTTGCAGACACACTCGGTGTCACTGCAGTAGACGACCTCTCGGAACGTTGTCGTCGTGGGGACGGCTTCAACAGGTTCTCGTCGCAGCTCGTGCGGATGCCGAAGACGGTTTTGGAATGGCTCCGGCCGGTTATGGAGCGGCTGCAGTGACTGCCTTATTGGTGGCAGGGGTGACAGGAGTTTCGGGTGGGGCACGAATGACAGAAGAGCACGGCGAAAGGCGTTCCGTTTCTGCTTCCGGAAGACCTGGGGAACAGAACGAAAATGCTTCCTGCCTATACGTAGTTAACTATTAACTGCTAAATAGTAAGTGGGCTACGGTGGAACGCCGCAGCTACAGACGCGAACGGCAGGCTATCGTACAATACTGCTTTTGGGCAACGCTAATTGTGACAGTATTTGCAGGCTATCGATCAGCGATGCTTTCTATACTATTGGCAGGCTATGGCGAGCACTACTAGTTGATTCTTTAGGCTATGGGGAGCACCAACGAAAGTCTTTTGTGAAATTTGAAATTATATTTATACACTTCTTTTTCCTATGCTGACTATGTTACGTTACGTTAATAAGGAGTTTAACCAATGAATACGTGGGGTTCAGTTTTCGTATGTAAAAGAATGTCCACATGCTGTTGACCAATGAGCGTGCATGGTTTAGGATAGCCCAAAAAATGAAAATACTTGGTGTTCCTTTAGGTTGTTCTGTATTCAGCTCGTGCATTTTGATATAGGTAACAAAGGCGTTCGCACACTATACAAAAGAGTGACTGCTGTATCCACTAGAACAGCTACACCCAACGGAAGGTTAAATAAATGTATTTATAAAATTAAAATTGTTTTTCAACGGATACTTGTCAGCGCTTTCTTCCTACTACTTTTCCAATACCTGATGAGTTTAAAAACTGAAAACATACGATTTTTATTATGGCAGATAGATGTTTATCAGTTCAATCTGGATCTGTAGGTCGTTATTTAATTTAAAGAACGAAAATAATTTCTCACACACGTACATACCCTCAAACTAGCATACAATTTAGGTATCAAACAAAGCTAAAAAAGTTTAAATTTCTTATATATCCTAAAAATGTAAGTTTCGTTAAGAATTTAGCTTGGAGATTGATTAGACCTTACGTTTTTACAATACAATTAGAATTTAATATCGCGGGATAATTTCAGACTTATTAATAATATACTGTGTTAGGCATGTGGTTTCAAGAAGATAAAGTTACACATCATACTACCAGTAAGACCATGAGTAATGGAAAAAAATTAATGGTTTTATAACGTCTCAGCGATGTAGTGTGAATTTGGCCCTCAAGATAAGGCTTTTTTCTGTGTTATCTCAAAAATAAGGCATAATTGAATAAATCACGTATCGTTAAGGATGTCAAAAAAAAAATTAGATATTCCGTTGTGTGAACGTGTCATCAAAAATTGCAAAGAAAAAATGAACAGTTGCTGCGACAACCGAGATGCTCAGTTGTCTAGTGCTTTACTTCATACACAATTTCCATGTCTGCTTTTAATCGAACAATTCTGAATATCTACAAGCTTTGTCAACATCACTAGTAAGATTTGATACCATTCAAAAGTTAATATTTGTTGTACAAAATCAACTGTACTCCTTTCACGAGAGACATCGATTTGCATATTAAAATATCCCTGATATAAATTCTAGCCTTTGAGTGGAAATGTTGATTTTTTCATGAATAGTAGTACGAATTTTTATGATTAAGAGAACCTATAAGAGTTATTCTTTCAAGTGGTTATATCATTTTAAAGGGAAGATTTTGGTAATACATTAGTAGTGCAATAAGGTATACTTGTGCAATATTTGACTTGATACTATTTTTGTCATTCATATCTGAGAGCGTTAAAATTTTGACATATGTTAGACATAAACAGAATGCGACCACAGAATTTGAAATAATCATATGGGCTTTGCATAAAAACGTAAGTATTAAAAACCAACTTGTCTTATGCAACTACTATATATTTGTATTTAGTGGATTTAGTAGTCGGCATAGCCATATCTTTGACCTTCACTTCCTGTCTATTTCTGGCATAACCTCAAAAATTTAACGCTGTCATATATGAACGACAAGCCAAACGTAATTGAAAGTTAAGTTAATATATGATTGCCTATTTGATATAAAAACTGTCCATCTATACAGTTGAACCTTTGATATCAGTGACTTAATTGTTTAACGCGTCCAAGTACAAATTGGAAGACTATAGGTTCGAATCCTGTTAGTGACTATATATATATATATATATATATATATATATATATATATATATATATATATATTACTCATATTTAGACCAGGGTAGAAAATTAAATAATCACATCAAATAATTTTAATCACCGTGTATAAGGAATTTCATTAAATAATACGCGTTATTAAAACCATGAAGCATAAATAAACTCGGTTGTTTCAGTAAAAATAAGAAATTTAAATTATTTATAAGACGAAGCAGTAGTGAAAAGCTCTGCGTGTAATGTAATTATTCCTAAACAAAGAGAAATTACGTGCAAAATTTATATTAATTAACCCTATTTTAAGTAACCGGTAGTAAAACAAAGTGTACGTATAATAATTAATATTTAAGTTGTATTCGCTAAAAATGAAAAGGATAGAAATCAATTTTAATTGGAGTTAATTAAACCGTTAATAACATATAATATCTATAGAAACTTGTAAAAACCCAAGATTATAATATCAGAAAATAAAGCTCTGAGAATTAATATTATTTTGAACACCTGCGTAGTTTAAATATCACATACGGCGTAAATTTTGTAGATAATTAATAGTTTCAAAGAATCTTGGAGAAACCGGGGCTTAATATTCACGAGAATGTGCGATACGGGGTTATTAAACCCAGATAACAGTCCACATGGACTAAAATATAATCGATAATAAAGAATATCAATTTGCACCAATACGAACAGGTTAGAAAAGGAAAGAGAAAATGCGTCAAGCAAAGACACATATAGTAAAAGGCGGGATTTAAGCAACGTCACGAGGGTCACAATTGGTTGAAAATAGGATGCAAATATCAGAGGTAGAAACAACAATTTCTGTACAAAATTAATTAGTTTTTCTCGGACATGCTTGCGTGCCGTGTGTTGAAATTTCTGAGATTTAAATGGGACGAGTGAAAATTATTAAAAATCGATGCGCGAGCGACAGACTGGGAACATAGAATGAGGAATTCTTTAGAATTACCCGTTTTGAGGACAAAAGCGACGTGCCGGCTTTTTGCTATATATACCGAGATGAATATAAACAAACCCTCTTAGACTTTTGACGATTCGATGCGTTAAAAGCTCTTACATCCGCGACTTGATTGAAGATGTTAAACAGTGCATTTTAGTTTGATAAAATAAATTAAAATTTTGCTCGTATATTTTAGTGATTCAAAATAGTTGGTTATTTACGTGCTAACATGAATGTACTTCAGTGCACTTAGATACAAGGTAATAAAATTTAGTTTCACTGTACCAATTAGCAAAATTTACAACGACAAATGTATACACAAAAGTAGGCAGTTTTGGCGTATATTGGTGAAAGAAGTATGAAGTTATTTGCTATTTATCGGGGGTGTTAATAATTAAATGGTTCAAATACGTGTCTGGATCCACGAAACAAGGGTCAGATATACATAGATGAGTTCCGGAAAAGCCCAGAAACAACGGGTGATGGAGAAAATTTTAAAAGCGTTGAGAATTAGAAGCCGTAAATATAATCCTGTTGGAATGGTGTGATTAACTAAAGGGACGATGTACTTTGAAGCTACGAGGACAGTAACCTTCAGGTAAATTATACTATTTTGTTTGACATTTTTGTGTGTGTTGAATAACTTTATAATTGATTTACTTTAAATGGACATTAGTGAAATTGTACTAACCATAAAATTTTAATTTTAAGATGAAATTTGCTTGTTGAAGTAGAAAGGAGTATTTAGTTTTGATGTTCGGTAATATGATGAAAATTTGGGTATGTCTTTGAGCTCAATTAGACGAACCTGGTTAATTAACGTAAAGGGGTGGTAGATGCTCCTTTATACTCAGACTCGGTCTGCTTATATTGTTATATTAATTAGTAGGCATCCAACAAGGACTTTAATTTTGGATGCACATTAAAATGATAATAAAGTTAATCTTGAAATTCTTTTTAAAACTGAAATTTATGCTGAGTTTAAATTTTGAAATTTTAATGTATTCTGAATATTGATGTAAATAGAGTTAACGTTGATGTTTTTGGTAGGAATGTGTTGTTTTTTTATGAATGAGGAGGTTTATAACATTAGGTGAGCAGCCGAGGCGAAAAGAGGATCACAGCCGTTTATGACGCCCAATCTGTGGGACTAGAATTTTTTTGTTGAAAGGACCCAGTTCCCGCATTCAGAGGGAGGATATCACAGCAATATATATATATATATATATATATTGCTATGATAATAGGGTTATTTAAGGTCATATAAAGTCATAAGGGAGGAATACTTCATGTAAATATCATAAAAACCACGAAAGCCACACATTTAAATCATAAAATGTACATAATTCACTCATTATGCAAAAAGCAAATACAAATCACCCTGTATAAAATCAATAACAAGCTGCAATTAATGAAAGAAAGCTCATTCAGTAGTAATTTTACCATGTTCATTAAAATAAATAATTGCGGAAGCAATCCAATCATTTTTAGAACATATAAGACATTTTAAGCTTAAAATCAAATTAAAATTTAACAGATTTGCAAAAAAATAACCGTGAAATTTAATTTCTTTCAATCTAAACGCATTTGGGTAAAAAGGTTAATAAACGCATGTAATTGATACGAATTTGTATAGGCAAACATCTGAAAGCAGGCATGTTTCACAAAGTATAGGTATTTGAAGTGATGGTGTGCGTGCATTTTGAAACGTATATAAGGTGCCAGACTTTGTAAAACAAGCGTATGTAAAGAAAGTATGGAAATTAAAATTTCGATATACGTGCAGTTTGAAAAGTACATGTAATAGCAATTGTTAATCAAATTTTATAACAGAAAGTTCCGATGTACGTGCAAATTTAAACGTATGTAAATGCAGTATTTAATAAGTCTTTTTACAAAGTTGCGAGATACGTGACTTTTTGAACGTACATAGAATGCAACAGGTTGGAGATACAACACCTTGCAAATAAACATAATTAAAACGCCTTTTCCCCGGACTAAAGACCGATAGCGGACTGTCAGCCAATAAGGACGCGTGCAGCATTGGGAAGGAATTTGTCTATAAAACTAACCGGAGCAGATAAACGACATTTATTCCATAATCGACGCGCCGATTGTAATAGTTGAAAGAAAATCATTAAGCAAATAAAATTTAGTGAACGTTAAATTGAAAGTAACATAAATCAATAATTTCAAGTAAAATAGTAAAGTGCGTTGAAATAGAGTGTATAAAATTCTGCCGTTGAGACAAACGTAGGTCTAGAATTAATTAATAAGTAAAATCTTTGCAATTTATTAATTTAAGGGCGCCAAGTAATATATTCAAGTAATATTCAAGTAACACATCCAAGTAATATATCAAAGTAATATATCCAAATACTAAATTAAATCACAACGTTAATATTCTAAGTTATTGGTATGAAAGACTATGCTATCGGGTTAAAACTCTACGGTTAATACTTCAAATTATTGGGCAAACGACTCCGAGTTACTGTTAAGTATTTTTAAAGTACTGGACAACACGCTAAGCTGACGACTCCAAGCTACTAAACAAACGACCGATTTGGGCCAGGAAGCTCCAGCAAGAAAAACAGGAGAAATATAAGGTCAGAGCTATTTTTTTAATTTATAGTATGTGTATTCAGAAGTGAACTTAAAGGTTGCATGTAATTTAAATATTTTGTGTAAAAGGTCAACAAAAATTTAGTTTTTTTGTAAAGGTATGTTTGAAATGAAAGGGGATATTTCTTTGAACGTTCAACGAAACTATTCGTGGTAAAACGCAATATTTTTTGCTGGCTTTAATTGCTATTAAAGGTGTAAAAGCTATATACTTCGTAAAAAGCTAACTTGATAAGAATATTTATTTAAATTTTAATTTAAAAGTTCTATAAAAAGTAAATGATATTAAAAGAGGCGCAGATTTGTTTAATTTATTATACAATTTTTGGAAAATTTTTGTCTTATGAGGAGATATTAAGTGTTGGAGAGGAGTGAGTAAAAAATTCTTCGTTATTATATCGCCATTCCCTCTGTGCGGGTGTCACTGAGCTAGTCGAGGCATAAAACTTAATTTTGTTAATTTAAAATATTCTAAAAGCACAAAGAGGTGGCGTTCAACATCTGGCGAAGGGCGATATCGTAGCAATATATATATATATATATATATATATATATATAACACCGCCATCAGGTGGTGTTTTACCACGTCAATAAGCTCTTATTATTTTTATTAGAGTTTGTTTACAGATACATCTTATTTTACATATTGTTCTACACAATTTCTTATTGCGGACTGCAAATAACTTGTCTTTTATATATATATATATATATATATATATATATATATATATATTAGTAATGTCAAAAATAACGACTTTAATTTATATTTAAATGAGTTAGGTAACAGGTTTATAGGTCTATGTTACTTCATCATCATTAGGTCTTCAGTCCTAGAACTGGTTAGACGCGTACCATCATTGTTCCCTATTCTGAACTAACCTACAGATTTCCCTGAAATATGCACAGTTTGCATCTATAACTGTCTGATCTAGGTCTACATCTACCTCTTTTTTCCTATCTCTGCTTGTAAAATATCACATACTATTCCCCAAAAATGCCTTAGAACGTATTCCGCCCTACTATTTCTCTTTTTCCTCAGATATCCTTGTTCCCTACTATTTCTGTAACTTATTTGTTATTATCTTTGTCTGTCCATGCTATCGTCCTCATACATCTGAAGCACATCATTTCAAAAGGCTGCTACCGTTTTTCTGTCTTCGTTTCAGACTTCCCGTATTTCATAGGCATACTGTGCTGTGCTCCACACATATGCTTTCAACAATTTTCTTCTTATTCTGTTTGTTGTCTTTCCTCATAGGCGATGTTCTTTCTTGTTAGATGCAGTTCGATCACTTTCTATTGTTTTACAGTTATATGCCCTATTTCTCCGACCTTCAATGGTTGTGAAGGGAGGTAAGCAGTCTGTGGCTGCCAAGTTCTCCCAACACTTAACCATTTGGCGATTTAATATATTTTCCAATTTATCTTTTCGCACAGTCAACATTAGTTGCAGGTATTTCGCAGCCATTAGGTTTTCCGTCTCAAAACTGGTTGAACACAGCATGTGTATTCAGGTTAATCTTCTTTGGGAATTAAACCACTCATAGTTTTTAAAATCAACTTTATTTACGTTTCGATCCATGACCTAGGATCGTTGTCAAAATAATAATAAAAACTTCAAATTTGACATTTATGACATAAATTGAAGGTGACTTTGATTTATTGATGTTTGAAATATTTGGTTTGAGTATACTAAGCAAAAATTTTTAAAGTTTAACAGAATGATTGCCTTCAATTTGTGTTGCGACCTGGGATCGGCTTTCTTTAGGTAGCCAATACGCTTAACGTGAAATCAGCTGATTAATTTTTATTGGTGAATTTTATATAAATTCAATAACTTGGAATTGGAAAATTTTTTTAACATGTTTCTATTTATACAATTGAGAGGATGGTTATTAAAGAAGTGTGCGATTGCATTATTGAAAGGCTTAAGTAGTCGTTTTTTTATATTTATTTTGAGAGGGAAAATTCATTATGATTTAAGTTACCTCTTTGGTAGATTTTAACATGGTTCTGAGGCGACTCTATGGCGGGTTTACACTTGTCAGATACCAATGTTGTTCTATGAAGATTGTATATGGATCTGAGGCGACCCTATGGCGGGTTTACACTTGTCAGATACCAATACTGTTCAACGGAGATTGTATATGGTTTTGAGGTAACCTTATTGTGGATTTATACTTGTCAGATACCAATGCTGTTTAACAAGGATTGTTAATATGCGTATTTTTATGTAATTAGTTATTTTATGTATAAATAGAAATCATGTATGTAGGCTGTATTTCATGTTAATATTTCAAGGAAAACCCCGGAAAAACTTGCAATGCTACCTAGATATTGTGGGCATTTGATTTTCATTTGTTATTTCTTTTAGTAATGGAATCCATTGTTTACTGAAAGTCACGGATTCGTTTGCAACTCAGTTATTTTTATGTAGGGTTATATAAGCAGCTACTTTGATTTTGCGTTTTTGGTGGTTTTCTTCTTTTTCTTCTTTTCTTCTTTTCAGGGAGTATGTGTATTCAGCTCGTTCCCTTTCTATTGTTTTCTAATTTTATACCCTATTTTACCGAGATTCAGTGAAGGAGGTTAAGCAACCTGTGGCTACCAAGATCCCCACACACTTAACATTATTCGAGAATATTGCCCAGCCAATTCTTGTAGTTACTTATAATAATCATCATGTTTAAGCACAGTTATCTTTTCGTCATTAGTTTATCCATCTTGGGATTGGTTGGATGCGTACCTAATCTAGGTCTGCCTCTTCTTCTCTTTTTTCCTATCTCTGCTTCTAAAATATTCCGCACTATTCCCTCATGCCGTAGTATGTGGCCTATCATCCTATCTCTCCTATTTTTTACCGTTCTCCACATATTTCTTTCTTCCCCTACCATTTTTAGTACCTCTTCGTTCTTAACTTTGTCTGTCCATGATATCTTCATCATACGCCTGTAACACCACGTTTCAAAGGCTTCTACCTTTTTCTTGTCCGCTTCTACTACTGTCCAGGCTTCACAGCCGTACAGTGCTGTGCTCCACACATATGTTTTAAGCAATCTTTTCCTTGTTTCTATGTTTGTGGTCTTTGAGCACAGTAGTTGCTTTTTCTTGTTAAATGTAGCACGACCTTGTGCTAATCTTTGTTTTATATCTTTTGTGCTTTTCCCATCTTGCGTTATTTGGCTTCCTAGGTAGCAGAAATCCTTAACCTCTTGTAAGTTCGTGTTACATACTTGTATTCTTGTTTTTGATTTATTTTCCCCACCTTTGCAAACTAGAACTTTAGTTTTAGTTTTGTTAATTTTCATACCGTAACTCTCTGTTAGAACCGTTTCCATTTCATTAAGAGCAGCTTCTAACTCTTCCTTGCTAGACGCTAATACCGCTATATCATCTGCAAATCTAAGCATATCAATTTTTTGTTCCATGCTTAGTAATTCCAAATGTCTTCCTGCATTTGACAGTATTCATTGCCTCTTCTATGTACAAGTTAAAAATCAATGGGGATAGGGCACATCCCTGTCTCACCCCTTTCCTAATGTTTACTTCTCTACGTTCCTGCTCTAATTCTATTACTGCTGTTTGCTCTTTGTATAAACTATGTACTATTCGTCTATCCCTATAACTCATTCCAATCTTTTTGAGTTACTTATAAAGATTAAAAATCCTTGTCTTTAACCAAGCTTTCGATTTTAAGTAAACTCTTCATCAGGGTGCAGCAATATTATAACATCATTAAAAATATTGTACATAAAATCACTTACTAAAAACTGGAGTATTGATGTAAGTATAAAAGCAGGAACGTAACAAAACTATAAATACATATCACAAATAATCAGCGTAAACTAACATGTTAAACCTAAAAGCACATCGTCACAGTTTATTGAAATATACATGACTGATTGGTAACAGATGTTCCTATAAATTAAAATAAAATACTAAGGTGATAAAAATATATAATTTAATTCGCTGTTCTTATTCTACAATTATTTCTATTTATATTACCTAGTTTTAAAGTATACGAATATATCACACTTAAACCGTCAGTATCCGATTTATAATTTAAGGCATTACTGTTGTTTGTGATATGTGTCATTTTAAGAAAAAGTCTGCCTTTATAGTTAACTTCAGTATCCAAAATTTAAACCTTATTAAAGTCAGATTGGTTTTTATATTTTTTTGAATGACAGGCTAAAGCACACAAATCTTCTTTTATTTTGCAGTCACTCCTATGTTGAACAATTCTGGATTGTAACCATTGAGAAGACTGTCCAATATAGAACTTATCGCAGTCACAACACGGAATGAAATAAATGATATTGGAATTGTTAAGCATAGGAATCCTATCTTTGATAACAGAAAATAAACGGTTGATTGTAAAAGGATTATATCTAACAATTATGACAGAGTCATTCTGTAGGACATCTATTAATTTAAAAGTTAAGTTTTTTCCTTAGGAAGTTTTTTGTAAGTAACATCAGTAGAGGGTGTCGTATTTGTGGTAAGCTTTTTGTTGTGGACTGTGTTGAAAATGAGTTTTTTTTTTGTTAAACTCTTAGGAAAACCATTATTGATGGCAATTTCTGTAAATTTTTAAAAAGTAAGGAAGGATGCGAGATTTTAGTTATTCTATTTTTTAAACCTAAATAAGTGTTAATCTTTTGACTGATACTATGATTATCAAAGTAATTAATATATCTTCCCGAACTTGTAGGTTTTTGTACCAATCTTAAATAATTATATCACTACAGACTCTTTTTCCTTTGCCACGGAGTTCTAAAATTATTGCATTCCTGACGGTTTTCTTTTGATATCCCTAGATGTTGTTTCCATTTTCACGAACATCTCTTTGAAATTGACACTAGAAATTATTACAAGCAAGTGGGATATTATAGATCTTCATTGTGACGTCACCTTAGAACTGTTTACTGAAGCACTGTGTTTTGTATTTCACAACACCTATTTCACTTTTAATAACAAGTTTTACCTACAAGTTTTTGGAGCACCTATGGGTTCCCCACTTAGCCCTATCTTTACCACCATAATTATGGATTATTTTTTTGATGAAGTTATTCCCTGCCCACCCACTCCTCCCGCTTTTTATTAAGAAGTATGTGGATGATGTCATCTGCGCAATACTTGAAAACCTAGTTAACAAAACTTTAGCTATTTTTAATAACTTCAACAAGCACATACAATTCACTTAGAAAGAGAACACGATAACACAGTCTTATTTCTGGATATCAAACTAATCAGAAACATAAAAAATGTAATTATTTTAGATTGATACAAAAACCTTCAAGTTCGGGAAGATATATTAATTACTTTTCTAATCATAGTATCAGTCAAAAGATTAACACTTTTTTAGGTTTAAAAAATAGAAGAACTAAAATCTCGCATTTTTCCTTACTCTGTTATTAAAGATAGGACTTCTATGCTTAACAATTCCAATATCATTTATTTCATTCTTTGTAGTGACTGCGATAAGATCTATATTGGACAGCCTTCTCAATGGTTACGATTCAGAATTGTTCAACATAGGAGTGACTGCAAAATAGAGAAAGATTCGTATGCCTTAGCCTGTCATTCAAAAAAATATAATCACCAACCTAAGTTTAATATGGTTAACATGTTAAATACTAAAGTGAACTACAACGGGCGACTTTTATTGAAACGACACATATCACAAACAACAGCAATCCCTTAAATTATAAATCGGATACTGACGGTTTAAGTGCGATATATTCGTATATTTTAAAACTAGGTAATATAAATAGAAATAATTGTAAAATAAGAACACCGAATTAAATTATATATTTATATCACCATAGTATTATATTTTAATTTATAGGAACATCTGTCACCAATCAGTCATGTATACTTCAATAAACTGTGACGATGTGCTTTTAGGTCTAACATGTTAGTTTACCTTGATTATTTGTGATATATATTAAAATTTTCTTACGTTTCTGCCTTTATACTTACTTCAATACTCCAGTTTTTGTAAGTGATTTTATCTATAATATTTTTAATGATGTTGTAATATTGCAGCACCCTGATGAAGATTTTAATTAAAATCGAAAGCTTGGTTAAAGACAAAGGGTTTTAATCTTTTTAAGTAACATAGACCTATAAACCCGATACCTAACTCATTTAAATATATATTAGGGTGGTCCTTTTTTTGCTTCGTGAAAATTACTTTTCATTTTTTTTTTGAGACGCATCTAAAATTGTTCCAAATTGTAGAGAAAAAAATGTGTGCAAACAGAAATTGCTTATTTTCCAAGTTTTACTCAAAACCGTCACATGAGTTTTCAAAATCTTGAATTTCAATTGGTCTGTGCCTTGTTTAGAACCCACTATTAAACTTTTGTACGAATTATCCACACCCGCTTGTCTTGTTTCGAACATATGTATTTAAATTAATCGATTTCTGTAATTATACGAACTGAATTTGTTGTCGTTCCTTGTCAAAACCTTTACCGGGAATTTTTAACAGTCGTGTTTATACATTTTCATAATTGGTAAATTTAAAAATGTAAAGTATTCCAATTAGTTGCTCCTAGGAAAACTTGTAGAGAATTGTTTCCTTTACAACTCATGTATTTTAGTAAAGTTTGTGAGCGTTTAGCGTTTATAAAAAAATATGATACACACATGAATGTTTAGTTTCACACAGGAAATTTTTTAATTTTGGGCTTCTCAAGTGCTATTTGTCTATCATGATATATTGCAACGAACCAGGAGCAGTACTATGATTGATATATATATATATATATATATATATATATATATTGCTGTGTTATACTCCTGTGAATGCGGGAACTGGGTCCTTTCAACAAAAAAATTCTAGTCCCACAGATTGGGCGTCATAAACTGCTGTGATCCTCTTTTCGCCTCGGCTGCTCACCTAATTTTATAAACCTCCTCATTCATAAAATTAAACAACACATTCCTACCACAAACATCAACGTTAACTCTATTTACATCAATATTCAGAATACATTAAAATTTCAAAATTTAAACTCAGCATAAAATTCAGTTTTAAAAGAATTTCAAGATTAATTTTATTATCACTTTAACGTGCATCCAGAATTAAAGTCCTTGTTGGATGCCTACTAATTAATATAACAATATAAGCAGACCGGAGTCTGAGTATAAAGGAGCATCTACCACCCTTTACGTTAATTAACCAGGTTCGTCTAATTGAGCTCAAAGACATACCCATATTTTCATCATAATTCAGAACATCAATACTAAATACCCTTTTTACTTAAACAAGCAAATTTCATCTTAAAATTAAAATTTTATGGTTAGTACAATTTCACTAATGTCCATTTAAAGTAAATCAATTATAAAGTTATTCAACACACACAAAAATGTCAAACAAAATAGTATAATTTACCTGAAGGTTACTGTCCTCGTAGCTTCAAAGTACCTCGTCCCTTTAATTAATCACACCATTCCAACAGGATTATATTTACGGCTTCTAATTCTCAACGCTTTTAAAATTTTCTCCATCACCATTTATTTAAAGTTGTTTCTGGGCTTTTCCGGAACTCATCTGTGTATATCTGACCCTTGTTTCGTGGATCCAGACACGTATTTGAACCATGTAATTATTAACACCCCCGAAAAATAACAAAGAAATTCATACTTCTTTCACCAATATACGCCAAAACTGCCTACTTTTGTGTATACATTTGTCGTTGTAAATTTTGCTAATTGGTACAGTGATACGAAATTTTATTACCTTGTATCTAAGTGCACTGAAGTACATTCATGTTAGCACGTAAATAACAAACTATTTTGAATCACTAAAATATACGAGCAAAATTTTAAATTATTTTATCAAACTAAAATGCACTGTTTAACATCTTGAATCAAGTCGCGGATGTAAGAGCTTTTAACGCATCGAATAGTCAAAAGTCTAAGAGAGCTTGTTTATATTCACCTCGGTATATATAGCAAAAAACCTGTCTGTCGGTCTGTTCCCCAAAACGGGTAATTCTAAAGAATTTCTCATGCCATGTTCCCAGTCCGTCGCTCGCGCGTCGGTTTTACGAATTTTCACTCGCCCCATTTAAAACTCAGAAATTCACACGGCACGCAAACATGCCCGAGAAAAACTAATTAATTTTGTACAGAAATTGTTGTTTCTACCTCTGATATTTGCATCCTATTTTCAACCAATTGTGACCCTCGTGACGTTGCTTAAATAACGCCTTTTACTATATGTGTCTTTGCTTGACGCATTTTCTCTTTCCTTTTCTAACCTGTTCGTATTGGTGCAAATTGATATTCTTTATTATCGATTATATTTTAGTCCATGTGGACTATCTGGGTTAAATAACCCCGTATCGCACATTCTCGTGAATATTAAGCCCCGGTTTCTCCAAGATTCTTTGAAACCATTTGTTATCTACACAATTTTCGCCGTACGTGATATTTAAACTACGCAGGTGTTCAAAATAATATTAATTCTCAGAGCTTTTAAATAAACCCTGTTTTGTATTTCGTGCTAAAGCATCTGACCGTTTCCAATATCCTTAGAATCGACATGTTTATCTAAACAAATTAAACTGAAATTGCCTTTTAAAATACGCAGGTGTGTTCAAACATCCTACTTCTAACTAACACTTCTAGGATTTGCTTTTATTGGGTTTTACAAGTTTCTATAGATATTATCTGTTACTAACGATTCAATTAACTTCAATTAAAATTGACTTCTATCCTTTCATTTTTAGCGAATACAAGTTAAATATTAATTATTATGTGTACACTTTGTTTTACTACCGGTTACTTAAAATAGGGTTAATTAATATAAATTTTGCACGTAATTTCCATTTGTTTAGGAATAATTACATTACACGCAGAGCTTTTTTTATACTGTTTCTTTTGATATAAAGCGTCTTGTACATGATTTTAAATTTCTTATTTTTACTGAAACGACCGAATTTATTTATGCTTCATGGTTTTAATAAAGCGTATTATTTCCCAAAGCTTCTACACGGTGATTAAAATTATTTGATGTGATTATTTAATTTTCTACCCTGGTCTAAATATGAGTATTTTCCCCCTATTTGAATACAAAAAATCCCACTTATTTGAATGCAAATATAAAGCATTTAGACAAAAAAAAATTACAAAAAAAAATTGCCTATCTCTCTCTACCCTTATCTATCTAACTTACCTACGTTGTCTCCAATCCAAAAAAATATTTACACCTACCCTATATCCCTATCCTATTCCTAACTCTCACTTAATTTTATAAACTGAAATTATCCCTAACTTCATCCTACTTATCCATCTAATCCTATATACATCCTATATACCTATCCTATTCCTAACTTTTAACTAATCTTCACTATCCTTCACTTCCCCCTACCTAATCCTATATACCTATCCTACTCTTACTCTATTCCTAACTCTCCACTAATCTTCTATGAAATATCTACACTTAACCTATCTTATTTTCTTCCTACATTTACTCTTTATTCTCATCCTAAACCTATTCCTAATTATCTCCCATATTTATCCTATACCTAGCTTTATTTTCTATAACCACTTACTTCTACTCTTTTATATACACCTATGCTATCCCTATCTTATTTAAATCTAACTCTCTTCTTGACCCTCCATGTCTTTCTTCTTACCATCCTAATACTCTTCATCCCTATCTCTCCCCCTTCTATATCTATACTTAACATCCTTATTATCTCCCATACCATAAACTTATCATCCCTATTATCCTGACTCTTAAATACAGCTTCTTCTTCAGTCCCTACATTTGTCTGTTTCTCATTTATTATTGTTTCCCTTTCTGCCGACAAACCAAACGATACTACTTTAAAATTATCAATTTTTCCCTCTATGGAAAATCCTGTGTACCTTCTAGATTTCTTATGTAATGGAATCCGCCAGAATGAATCCCTTAAATCTACTTTATTAAAAACAAACTTGCCATCTTTACTTAATTCCGCCTTCACCTGCTCCTGATATGCTGCTTCTACCCCCACTACTTCTGCATGTTCTTGTAATAAAGCTTGAACCTCTACTCTCCTATCCTCTGGACATCTTATCGTGTTGATCTGTTTACCTTCATCATCCTCTACCTCTACTACATTAATACTAAACCCCGTGTCATCCTCTGTGACTTCATAACTGCCCTTCCATGGCACTACCCTATCATTAATCCTTATTACCTTCCGTTCCATATCTATCAAAACCCCTAACTTCATCATACAGTCAACACCTAAAATGCTCTGAAACTTCAGTCCAGGTACAATAACAAACTCCAGTTCTCAGCTTAAACCTCCTATATCTATCCTAAGCACCACAACACTATTTACTACAGCAAACTTCTTTTTATTTGGAGCTACTAAATGGCTACGCTTTATAGGCATAATTCTATCACAAACCTTATCCCTAATTTTGCTGACGAATTCCTCCGATATTAAACTCGCCTCTGCCCCTGTATCAAGTAATACTTCTACATTATTCTCAAAAATTTCTAAATTAATAATTGGCAAACATAATTTTTCCTTAGTTTCTGGCTCTACTTCCTCCTCAATTTTGAAAAATTCACGTGGATGTTCATATACATTTACACTGAAATCTAGTGGTCTGTCGCGTTCTAAAAATCCTGTCCAGGTCTGTTTTTCCTACTCGGTCCTGGTCTAGCCGTCACCTCAGCGTATGTCCTAGGCGTTTCCACTCGTTCCGTGTCTGTATTAGCAGTCCCGCTCATGTCTGGTGAACTATTCATTCTGGTAGGTCCCGGTCTCGGTGCAGGTCCCCTTCCTAAACTATTACTCCTAACGTATGGTCGTCTCTGTTCCCAATTCTGTCGCTGGTATCCGTAATTATTCCCCCGTCTAGCGTAGTTGTCCCGTCTATTGTCAAACCTAACTGTGTTGATCTGTCTTTCCCTATTTTCCCGAGGTCGTCCACTACTTACGTCGTCGTACCTCTGCAGGTATTCCAAAAACATTTCTCTGTCCACTATGTTCTGTAGTGCTACGTGCTGTCTTATGTCTACCTCGAAGTGTCGTGATAAATACTTAATAATTTGTCGGTCCGTCAGTGGTGGGTTCAGTTGCTTTGCTATGCTATACTTGCGTATAGCATATTGCTCCCTACTTCCTGAAAATTCTCCCTTAAACTTCCCTGTGATTAAGTCGTCTCGTACCTGGTCTTGTCTGTGGTCACTCCAGTAGTGCTTTAAAAATTTGTTTTCAAAGTCCTGATACGTGTCTATGTCCTGTCCTACTAAATTGTACCATGCTTCCGCGTTGTCCTTTAATAAAGCCTTTATCGTATTCAGTTTAGTCTGTTCGTCAAATAAATTTCCCACTAGATTTCTTACGCTATTAATAAAAATTTGTGGATTTACACTGTTATCGCCATAAAACTTCATGTGTTGGTCCAATGATACTCCACCTATAGAAAATCTGGGACCATCCCCCGTTAAATTTGACATGTTGTATTTAATACTACTAACTTCGCGTTCTACCCTGCCTAACTGATCCCTACATGAGTCCGTTACTTCAGTCATTTTTACATTAATCTCTTCTTCACAAAAAATGCGTACTTCGGACCTTAAATGTCCCATTTCCTGTCGAAGACCTGTAATATCACTCTCATTTTTTTCAACCCTATTTTCTACTTCCCCCAGTTTCACGGTAAGACTATCTTTAAATTCTGTAAATTCTTTAGTATTTTGTTCAATTTTCCCGCTTATCTGCTCTAATTTTGGTTGGACTCCTCCCTCGCTCTATTAGATTCTTCCCTAGCTAATCGCATTTCCTCAAACATTCTCATCATTAACTCATTTCCTTGATCCCCCGATTCCGTCCTCGACTGATCTCTACTGCCTCCAGCTTCTTCCATTTTCGTATTTTTTTCACACAATGCACTATCGTCAATTCCAATTTCCACTCCTTGACTCCTTAACCACTCTTTTCTCTGCATACGTTCTAATCACTCACACACACTCTCAAAATACTCTTAAATTTATACACACACAGAAACTCTCTCTCTCAGATCGCCAGTTTCCTGGAATAGTTAAACACTATCTGGAATTCGAGCCTCACGTTGGGCGCCATATCTGCTGTGTTATACTCCTGTGAATGCGGGAACTGGGTCCTTTCAACAAAAAAATTCTAGTCCCACAGATTGGGCGTCATAAACTGCTGTGATCCTCTTTTCGCCTCGGCTGCTCACCTAATTTTATAAACCTCCTCATTCATAAAATTAAACAACACATTCCTACCACAAACATCAACGTTAACTCTATTTACATCAATATTCAGAATACATTAAATTTTCAAATTAAATTTCAGCATAAAATTCAGTTTTAAAAAGAATTTCAAGATTAATTTTATTATCACTTTAACGTGCATCCAGAATTAAAGTCCTTGTTGGATGCCTACTAATTAATATAACAATATAAGCAGACCGAGTCTGAGTATAAAGGGAGCATCTACCACCCTTTACGTTAATTAACCAGGTTCGTCTAATTGAGCTCAAAGACATACCCATATTTTCATCATAATTCAGAACATCAATACTAAATACCCTTTCTACTTAAACAAGCAAATTTCATCTTAAAATTAAAATTTTATGGTTAGTACAATTTCACTAATGTCCATTTAAAGTAAATCAATTATAAAGTAATTCAACACACACAAAATGTCAAACAAAATAGTATAATTTACCTGAAGGTTACTGTCCTCGTAGCTTCAAAGTACCTCGTCCCTTTAGTTAATCACACCATTCCAACAGGATTATATTTACGGCTTCTAATTCTCAACGCTTTTAAAATTTTCTCCATCACCATTTATTTAAAGTTGTTTCTGGGCTTTTCCGGAACTCATCTGTGTATATCTGACCCTTGTTTCGTGGATCCAGACACGTATTTGAACCATTTAATTATTAACACCCCGAAAATAACAAAGAAATTCATACTTCTTTCACCAATATACGCCAAAACTGCCTACTTTTGTGTATACATTTGTCGTTGTAAATTTTGCTAATTGGTACAGTGATACGAAATTTTATTACCTTGTATCTAAGTGCACTGAAGTACATTCATGTTAGCACGTAAATAACAAACTATTTTGAATCACTAAAATATACGAGCAAAATTTTAAATTATTTTATCAAACTAAAATGCACTGTTTAACATCTTGAATCAAGTCGCGGATGTAAGAGCTTTTAACGCATCGAATAGTCAAAAGTCTAAGAGAGCTTGTTTATATTCACCTCGGTATATATAGCAAAAGCCTGTCTGTCGGTCTGTTCCCCAAAACGGGTAATTCTAAAGAATTTCTCATGCCATGTTCCCAGTCCGTCGCTCGCGCGTCGGTTTTACGAATTTTCACTCGCCCCATTTAAAACTCAGAAATTCACACGGCACGCAAACATGTCCGAGAAAAACTAATTAATTTTGTACAGAAATTGTTGTTTCTACCTCTGATATTTGCATCCTATTTTCGACCAATTGTGACCCTCGTGACGTTGCTTAAATCACGCCTTTTACTATATGTGTCTTTGCTTGACGCATTTTCTCTTTCCTTTTCTAACCTGTTCGTATTGGTGCAAATTGATATTCTTTATTATCGATTATATTTTAGTCCATGTGGACTATCTGGGTTAAATAACCCCGTATCGCACATTCTCGTGAATATTAAGCCCCGGTTTCTCCAAGATTCTTTGAAACCATTTGTTATCTACACAATTTTCGCCGTACGTGATATTTAAACTACGCAGGTGTTCAAAATAATATTAATTCTCAGAGCTTTTAAATAAACCCTGTTTTGTATTTCGTGCTAAAGCATCTGACCGTTTCCAATATCCTTAGAATCGACATGTTTATCTAAACAAATTAAACTGAAATTGCCTTTTAAAATACGCAGGTGTGTTCAAACATCCTACTTCTAACTAACACTTCTAGGATTTGCTTTTTATTGGGTTTTTACAAGTTTCTATAGATATTATCTGTTACTAACGATTCAATTAACTTCAATTAAAATTGACTTCTATCCTTTCATTTTTAGCAAATACAAGTTAAATATTAATTATTATGTGTACACTTTGTTTTACTACCGGTTACTTAAAATAGGGTTAATTAATATAAATTATGCACGTAATTTCCATTTGTTTAGGAATAATTACATTACACGCAGAGCTTTTTTTATACTGTTTCTTTTGATATAAAGCGTCTTGTACATGATTTTAAATTTCTTATTTTTACTGAAACGACCGAATGTATTTATGCTTCATGGTTTTAATAAAGCGTATTATTTCCCAAAGCTTCTACACGGTGATTAAAATTATTTGATGTGATTATTTAATTTTCTACCCTGGTCTAAATATGAGTAATATATATATATATATATATATATATATATGGCTGTGAAATGTAGCGTTTAAAAATGAATGTAATGCACCCCTTACGTTGAGCGTCTATAAAAGTGCTGTGAAATGTAGTGTTTAAAAATGATGAATTAAAATGAGCCCCTTTTGTGCGGCATCAATAAAACTGGTATGAATTATTTCCTGAAGATGCCCGTATTACTTTGCTAGCTCAGATTAAACGAAACAACGAAAATCCAACATCAAACATATAATAACATCAAATATTCATTAACAAGCAATGCTTCAAATAATAGTAATTGCTACGTATTTCTTGAACACGCATTATCCAAAAACATTACTTATGCAAGCATTAAAATCTAGAAATGAAGACTAATATCGTCAGTACATCGTACATCTTAAGTCTATAAGCATTTCATAACTTCTAAATACTAATTTAGAGTTTATAAAATCGTTTTTTGATTAATATTTTACGAACCTTTCCTTATGTAAGTCACGCTAGGTACACATTTTTAGAAATTTGCATGGATAATTTTAATAATCTTTATTACCTTCGTAGATAAACGTAGCTGATCATATACGTTTAAATAAATCTTTTTATAATGGTCAAATTAAGTCGAAATTCGTCGCATAAAAATTTTTAATTTATCTATTTACAAAAAAGAAACTACATGCCAAACTCTTACGCAATTTAACCTATTTGAAATAAATAGAACAAACAAATTGTCCTTCAAAAATTTTTAAAAACAATGATGTTTGCTTTTACCATTAAATTATGCTGGAATTAAGAAATTCGTCCACGTCCAAATTAAATTTCCACCTCCATATACATGTTCTTCCCTTTTTTAAAAAGTAATTTACTAATAAGTGCATTTGAAAATACATCTCGTATTCTTCTTTTTAAATTCAAATTTACCGTGCAGGACTTAAACAAACTTCATTATTTACTTAAAATCTGACTTCTTCATATTTAAATAAAGGTCACTTGGAACGTCGATCGTTATATTTCATAAGTTTAAAATACATTGTTATTGACAAATATTTTAAACATCTAGTGAACTTAAACGCAATTTAATCCAATTACCATTCTCAACTGCAATGCGTAATTGACCTATTTCGTTCTGATTATTTCACCGGCTTATATAGTATAAATTTTTACGTCATTATTAGCTAGAGCAATTCTTCTGGTTTTATTCATGCAGAATGATGTAATTTCGTCGAGAACAGCGTTAATTGATACATTATGATATCTAAATTGCTGTCATATTTGATTTATTATGTGTAAAATACTTTACTAGTTTATAGAATGAATGTAAAATATTTATGCGATCTTGATTAATAGCTTGTTATTTCTTCTTGATGTATGGATTGTTAAAACGTCTTATCGCACCTCATCGTCTCCCTAATTGGATTGTCCATTCGGTTATTTTTTATTTTAAAGATAATTATGTCACCTATGAATGAACTTTGAAATTTCATATCTGTATAATGAATAAACTATATCTTTGCCCGAAACGCGATGCAGTTTTCAATTTAGAATATGATTTCCGTGTAATTTAAGTTATTACTCAATGAAATGGATCTTGTCATAAAATGAATTAAACGTGTTATAAATAATGGTTTAAAGAGCATTTTAGAAACACGGAATGCGTTTTAAATGGTATCAAATAATTTTTAAATTAAGAGAAGTATTTACGGATTTGTACTTACGTACTATACGAAGTATAAGTATTTAGAACATTAGAAAAACTTATTTATTTTTCTCGGGTTCTGGGGTGTTTGTATGAATAGGATATGCTGCTCAATGGCCTTTATATGGCCCCTTATATATATATATATATATATATATATATATATATGTTCAAGCCCTCTGGGAAAGTTCTATAACTTTTTCGTTATCGATATATCAACTTTCAGTTTTTTTAGACAATAACCACGGCTAGGCCGCACACTCTATAAATAGAACACCCTATATTTGGTACCATATTCTGAAAATTTGGATAATGATGAAAATGGTGCAGAAGTAACATGGGTCTACAATGGACGGTTTCCTATCATTTTATGTAAAATAAATCATGTTTAGGAAAACGTTATGTATTATAGGAATAGACTTCACAATCCAAATACTCACAAAAACTACCAACTGATTAAGACCGTACAAGCGACAAGACCGATACTAACACAGCCTAGATTTACACTATTTAACACATCAACAAATTATTGTAGATTCAACAATTCATATTCTAACAGTCAATTTCAACAATCTCCTAAATCTATATCCAACTCAACTTTTACAAAACCATGCACGAACAGTTCATCTAATTTCTATCATAACACAAACCGATCATGTCCAATATTTGGCGTAAATTCTAACAGAAATTCATACATGACCAATAATAGTAACAACTCCAAATAATTACTACAAACCAACCCCTAGGGACACCTCATCGGGAAACACTAGACAGCACAGTAAAATGTCTCAAGTTAAACCCGACAATATACAGAAAAGAAACTTCACTTTCGAAGAGCTATTTTATCAAGAAGTAGAAGATTATAATAATCAACTTATGTCCGAAGACACGAATAAATATGTAAATCCAAGTAATGACTACGAGTCAAATTACTCAGAAAATTACAAATGTAACAACCCTTACGAAAATTACGAACATGACGATGAAGAAAACGTGTATTCAAATTTTCCGTAGGACGGCGTTATACACGACCAGATGTAACGAACTTAAATAATATAAATCAACACATTATACCTTATATAGAAATACCACATGCTAAAATATTATTAATTGATACAGGGTCTTCAAAAACTTTAAGTCCAAAACTGCACAAAAACACTAACTAGATTTTGTAGAAAAGGAATTTTTTAGAATTAAGACAAAATGAAACTACACCAGTTTATTGCCAACATACACTTACCAAAAACTTATAACGTAAAAATGAAACACAGATTTTGTATCTTTGAATTTAATGATAACTATAAAGGATTGATAGGCATAGCTCTTTTAAGGAGTCTAGGAGCAGATATTCATATAAAAACCGGCTATTAAAAACAAAACATGGACAAATACCAATATTACACTTAAACCTTTAAAAAACTAGAAACAAATACAGGTGTTGGTTTTTCAATATTTTACATAAAAACTGTATATTGGTGAAATAAGGTATATATTTATAAAACAATAGACGGGGAACCGAGTTGTATCTAACAAGAAAGAGCACCGGTTATGTTCAAAGACAACAAACATAGAAGCAAGGAAAAAATTGTTGAAAGCATACGTGTGGAGATCAGCACTGTACGGCTATGAAATAGGGACAGTAGGAGAAGCAAACAGGAAAATTTAGAAACCTTTTGGAATGTCGTGCTTCAGATTAATGATAATGATAGCATGTATAGACAAAGTTAATAACAAAAAGGTTTTAGAAATAGCAGGGAAAGAAAGATATCAGTGAAAAACAAGAAAAAGAGAAATAGAAGGGCAGGACACGTTCTAAGGCATTTTTGGGGAATAGTGCGGAATATATTACAAGCAGAGATAGGGAAAAGAGAGGTAGAGACTATTGCACGCAGATAGTGAAAGATGCAAACTGTAGGTTAGCTCAGAATAGGAAACAATGGAGGTACGCGTCAAACCAGTTCCAGCACTGAAGACCTAATGATGATGCATTGTATTTAGTTTGGTTTAAATTAATAGTGCTTATATGACTTTCAAGTTAGTACCACATCATTTTAAAAGGTTACAGGTCTGCCGATTTTTTAAATCTTACTTTATATGAAACAATACATTATTGGGTTGAACTAATTATTTGAATTTTGTGAACATTCGTACAAAGTGCAGAAGTGAAAATAAAATAATGCAGTAGATAGCTGATGTGCTGATTCATTGGAAAAATTATTTTAGGATTTCGTCTTAGAACTCAGAGGACTATGCTTGATTTTGCTCACCTGAAATTGCGCACCTATCTGTAATTTAATTGTTTAGCAAATTTTGCTAGTTACATAGATTAAGAACGTATATTATATACGTTTCTTAAAAGAAAACGTTCTTCTTTTGCGAGAAATATTTTCAGTTAAATAATTTAGTGAAATGAGCGGAAAATATATAATTCATTTAGGATTGCAGGAAAAGTATTATAGTATATGCTGAACTACTTTTACTAAATATATGACATAATACAATAGAATTGGCAATCGATTGACCTCCATACGTTGACAGTACATGAAGTGTGAACTCATATTGTGACATTTTAAAGTCCATTCGTGCGTATTGTTAACTCACCATTTTAACTAAATGTTTAAATATAATATGTACACCTTAACCTATCAATTTCCAGTATCATCATGTGTTTAAACATAGACAAAGAGCACCATGTTCGAAAGCTGCCGTGTTCATGTAGAAATAATAATGGAATTTTCAACTTCAGTAGAGAATGCAGCATAAGTTAATTAATGCACGCTTTAAAAGAGGGACTGCTGTTGCTGAAATTAATGCTTTTGTGCTTTCAGATGTGGTAATTAGTGTTCAGTCCTTTCATACAATGTTAACAGAGACCTAGGGATTTTAATCGGGTCTTTCAAATAAAATATTTTCACTGTTAAATTTTTTATAAAAATCCAAATTAATAATTATTTACTTGATTTGTTTACCAAATTTCCAAGGTACTTGATAAATGTCCATAGATTTAAATTTTGATCTTCACAGCCTGATTAACATGTTTTCACGAACCACTATAGTTCTATTTACCGAAACAAAAAGAAAGGATCCAGTCAATAACTCCTCTCCTTTTACCTGCAAAGTAAATTTTATAACTTGCTATGCTTTTAAGCTTTTTCTAAATCCGCTGTGGCATTCGCAATTATTGGGAAGTGTAGGTTTTCTGGTAGGTATACTGAAAAGCTTAACGAGGCTTGTAATCAAATCAACTCAAGGCTTGGAACTTATTTACAGATCGAGCCCTATGCTTTCTACTGTCCATTGATGACTTTTAGTGGGATGTAGTTATTCATAATGAAAATTAACATTTTTATTCGGAACATTCTAGATAAAAACGCTGGAAAATGAGCTATAAAAATTTCTAGTTGACGTAAAATTTTATATTTGAATTATACAGGCATCATATGCTTATGCAAAATTTATGGAATACTGAATAATTAATTTTATTTCAATCGCTCTACAATATGGTTCAGGGTGAGTTTTTTATATGACCTAAATGGTGCTCAAGATTTTACTAAACACTGTAGTTGTATGTATCAAAAGGTTTAAGATATTTGTAGGTTTTTGTGTTCTACAAGTTATGTTATGTGACATTTTGTGCGTATGATGGATAGTTTTCGAGATATTGAACGATAAAAGAAAAAGTGTGTTGTTTTTATCCCACGACGCTTGAAATGAAACTTGTATAACAATAAAAATAGTAGAATTTTCTTATTTATTATACTTATATCGCTGAAATTCCATATTGTACTACGCTTCGATGTCGGAAATTAATCTCGCACAACCCGAAATTATTAAAGCTATTTTGAATACCGTTAAATTTTCTTAAGGGAATCAAACGCTTAGTTGCCATTGCAGATTGAAATGAAAGATACACTTACCGTTTCATTGAAGAATATATGAAACCGTGTAGTTGCTACGTACATCGACGTAGCTGGACGGACAATACAAGAATGACCCGGCTTAATCGGCGGGTAGGCGGGGTTTTATAGTTACCGAAAATAAAGGAGAGGCCTGAAATAAAAATACACACACTCACAACAAAATAAAAAAAAACCTCGAATTAAAAAAATATGTTACAAAAGAACAGTAGTACCAAAAAATTGAGCACAAACATAATTAATACGTATAACTATTATACATGACATTTTAAAGAGACATAAAGCGCAGTATAACCAAACACAAAAAAATCAATAACCCCAACATACGTATATCAGGAAAACAAAAAAAAGCATCACTTAAAATGGCGAGTTGCAGTTTTTAGGTCACTACGAATCTTAAATAACCACAAAAACAATTCAACACTAAAAACAACAGCTCTAAATCATCATGATAAGCATAAAGATACATACATCCCATTGGCACTACGATGCCTTAACTAACAAAATAAAATTTGTAATCCCCCAAAAACAAAAAAAAACCGACAGTTCTAAATCGCCCTCGTGAGCCTACAATTAAATATGTATAGTAGTCACAATAAATACAATTTTAATAATAAATATCATCTCACATAAAGATAAAGATAATCATGTTAAAGCTACAAAGTTTAGGTATCCAATAGAACTTGATAACCATATTGTATCGACCATTTCACAGGACCAGTACAAAAAATCGTGGATAAATACTCACCCGCGTGTCCAGTGTGTAGGTTTGGTCATACCCTTCCTAATGACAGGACGACACAGATGGACTCGTGATCATGGAGTGCGGGTGTCCTCCCATACCAAAAGGAGCGGTCATTCAACGGGTCGTTATGCCACCGAAGGAAGCTATAATAATTACGAGTAACAATTATACTCTTTACGAAGAAAAGTACATGTTTTTAACAATAAAAGTACTTACCACACAGTGGTGTGTGTACGAAATTTTATCAAGTAACGAAAAATAAAAAAGGTATCGACAAGTAATCGTTGTCGTATACAGAAAGGATCGAGTAATGAACTCGTATCTAGCCAGGACTACATTCAATGCCGGCGTTATGAAATATACCAAAAGCTGATTAAAAACTCGAACCACGCTTTATCAAATACAGTATGATCCATTATTTCAACGAATCTCTGGATTGAAGTAGTATACGAAGTAATTATACGCTATAAGAATATGGGCCAAACCAACAGACACCTAAAACAAGCTACCGGATTCGATTGGTTTCCTACAGCAAACCAAAAGTAACGAAAGAAAGAAAACCAACAGTAATCGCCAAAAGTGTCAAGCCTCAAAGTAAGTCAGCACACAACAAGAATGCTGAATAGAGAAAGAAATCAAAATATTTCAAGCTGTGGTACCTAAGAATCGCAACAAACGAAAAACCGAAGAAAAGAACTGCTAACTAGGCCTAAAGTCGACTAAGTCGTGGTTTCCGAAGAAAAGAAAAATGGTTTAAAAGCACATACAACTGGAAGTGGACTGAAAAAATTTTACCAACTCAGCACGAGGACCGACAGAAAATAGCAATAGCCACGGGAGAAAGGAGAGGAACGTGGAACGAAAAGAACGAGGAAAAAAAGAAAAACCAAAAATAATAACACCAAGCAACAAGTACAAGAACCACAAAAAAACCCTAAGAATCGCTCAAAAGAAAATAAAACATAATCCCAGTGTAGTCATGTATGAGTGTGTGTGTGCGTGTGCATGCGCGCGCGCGTGTGTATGTGTGTGTTGATGTATGAGTATGTGTGTGTGTGTGTGTGTGTGTGTGTGTGTGTGTGTGTGTGTGTGTGTGTGTGTGTGTGTATGTGTTGGACCGCTTTAGTCGCCTCTTACGACAGTCAGGTCGTACCATGAGGCTATTCTATTCCCGGACCCACTCGGTTGAAAGGAAAAAAAGAAAACCCAGACCAACAGGGAATAAATAAACAAATTTTAAAGTCCAGAAATCATATCCTAAAGAGAGCAAAGTCGGCATAAGAATCTGGGGCGCGAGGACTACGTATTGAGCTTAAGACGTTTGCGCTGCCAGCAAGAAAACGAAACGAAGTCAAGAACATTAGGATTTCGCCGACATACATCTTCATGTTCTGTATCAGCATAGACTAATTTTTGCCTCTTATGGGCAGTTTTCTGCAAAACAGGAACAGCAGGGAGTGTAGTAGTTGTAGCACTCGGTTCTGGAGGTGGCGGCGAGGGTAGTTTAGGAAACTCAAAACGCGTTATGGAAGAAAGTGGTTTGTTTTTAGAATGGATAGAAAGAAAGTTGACGGTAGAAAAGGAAACATCATGGGTTGTCAGAATATCAACTGTAGAAAAAGAGAAAGTATCGGCTGTAAGAGAATCAACCTTACGAAAAGAAACACAAGCAGAGCACACTTCAGTTACGGTAGATAAAGGGAAAGAAGCAAATAAAATTTCATCGATGTTAGATAAAGAACTAGCAGTATTACAGTTAGAAAAGAAAATAGCATTGTTTGTAAGAGTATCGCCCTTAGGAAAAGGAGCAGAATCCGTTAACATTTCGGCAACATTACATAAAGAAACAGAATCAGTTAGAACAAACAGCATCAAGTAGAACTTCGTCAATGTTAGATAAAGGAGTAGAATGAAGTTTATCAACATTAAAGAAAGGAGCAGAACTAGGCAGAATTTCGTCAACCTTACAAAAACAAACAACATCAAAAAGAACTTCGCCCACCTTAGAAAAAGAGCCATCGACTAGAATTTTACCAACCTTAGCTAAAGGAACAGAAGGAAGTAGAATTTTGTCAGCATTAGATAAAGAAACACGATCAGAAAGAATTTTGTCAACATTAGAACAATGAGTAAGAGCAAGTAACATTTTATCAACGTCCGATAAAGGAGTAGAATCAAGTAAGACTTTATCAATGTTAGACAACCGAGTAGGAACAGACAAACCTTCTGCCACAATAGGAATGAATTCCTTGACAATAGTAGATAAAGAAACTCATTAGGTAACACTTTGACGACAACAGCAATAGGCGGTATAGCCTACGGGTTCATTAACTTCAACAGGACCTTCTCTATCCGTATTAGGAGTTATCGTCACTTCAGCTACAGCTGTTATTGTAGACACGGTAGAAATTTTTTGAGTAGAACCAAAGAAAGCAGGAATAGGTAAAATTTTCACAACAAAGCAACAAAAATTATACAGGTTCCTGAACTTCAACAAGGCCTTCTCTGACTGAATTAGAAGTTATCGTCACTTCAGCTGCATTTGTTATTGCAGACAAGGGGACAAGAGGAGCTAGCTGTAAATCACTAATTCGAAGTATGGGTTGCAATGGTGGTGGAAGCACAGTCTGGGTTGGAAATGAATTCGTAGGGGCCATTTGATCTTCGTTTGAATCGTAAAGGGCAGAAGAAATTTGGTTCTTGTTAGTAGAGGTTCGGTTAGTAGGGGCGTGATAGCCGTAACAATCAATATTATAATTTGAACACACATATGGTTGAAAAGGATAGGTTGTGCTGGTAGTATGGCGAGCCGAAGGAGGAGGTGCAGAAAAGGATGTAGAACTAGAGACTGAAGAAATTTTATTCGAAGCTATATTTGCCGAAGAAAAGTACGTTTGGATAGCAGTAGCAGGATAACCTAGATGAGGTACAGAAGAGAACGTAAAGTTAGCAGCAGAAGAAATTTGACTCCTATAGCTGAGAACAGAATTTGAAGTATGATTCGAAGCCCTATTAGTAGTAGGATGACAGTTGGAACAGTTGTGGCGAGTAAGTCCCTTATGTCCGCAACTATAGCAATGGAGTACTTTAGGACGAGTGCAACGTGTCGAAACATGATCAGACTTGTCGCAATTAAAGCATATGACCTGACGAGTAGAAGCGTAACTAGGAATAAGAACAGTAGAAGGTACAGAAGAAGTATCTGATCTACCCGTAGACATAGGAGAAATCTTAACAATTCGGTCATGTGAAGTTAAAGTATTTTTCTCAATGGTAGCAGACATAAGCAAAATCTGGTTCAGCAGCAACAGTATGTTGGTCTTGACTATGCGATACGACATTATCGGCCAGAACCTTTTCGGGTTCTAACTTCAGACATTCGTCCTTTAATTCTTGTAAGGAGCGGACGATAGCCAAATTTGCTCGATAGAATGGAGCGAGGTTACGAAGCACAATGGACAATTTATCATCCTCCTTGAAAAATCCGTACCACTGAACAGGGCCTTCATACACGTGAAATAGTCAGTAATGCTTTCTGAGGACTCCTGCTGTCTATTACAGATACCATCAAACAGTCTTATTCCCATATCAGTCATTTTGAATACGAATAAAGAAAAAATTGGCAGAAAGTTACTAAATAAAGGCTAACCGTAATTCGATAAAAGCTCCAAAAAAAATTTATCGTGAATACAGTAGAATTTAAACCATATCCGACGGGTAAACTTCGGGAACATCAATAGGAGCGAAACAACAAAAATTAGGAATTGGAATAGGGCGCCAGCGTTTTCAACGGACTAAAATTATCGGCGAAAACACAATTCCGATAATTTGAAATGAGCCAACCAATGATATTTAGCGAGCAAGAAGGAAAACACAATCTAACTTGAAGAAGATCGAACTCACACAAGAAATAAAGAAGATCGATCCCCATGTGAGGGACACCAAAGAGCCGAAAGAAAAAAATAAATAACAGTCCAAACGTAAAGGAAGAAAAAAATAAGTAGCATCAAGCCAAGAAATGCGGGTAATGTAGGAAATTAAGCAGTAACAACAAAAAAATCGGAGCAAGAGTTAAGCCATACAAAATCGGGGTCAAAGCTAAACAAAACAAAATCGGAGCCAGAAGTTGAGCAAAACAAAATAGGAGTAAACGTTACCCAAAACAAAATCGGAGCCCCACGCCAGGGCGTCAAAATTTATGTTACGTACATCGACGTAGCTGGACGGACAATACAAGAATGACCCGGCTCAATCGTCAAGTAGGTGGGGTTTTATAGTTACCGAAAATAAACGAGAGGCCTGAAATAAAAATACACACACTCATTTATAACTCACAACAAAACAAAAAAACCTCGAATCAAAAAACATGTTACAAAAGAACAGTAGTACCAAAAAATTGAGCACAAACATAATTAATACGTATAACTATTATACATGACATTTTAAAAAGACATAAAGCGCAGTACAACCAAACACAAAAAAATCAATAACCCCAACATACGTATATTAGGAAAACCAAAAAAAAGCATCACTTAAAATGGCGAGTGGCAGTTTTTAGGTCACTACAAATCTTAAATAACCACAAAAGAACACTTCAACACTAAAAACAACAGCTCTAAATCATCATGGTAAGCATAAAGATACATACATCCCATTGTCACTACGATGCCTTAACTACCAAAAAAAATTTGTAATCGCTAAAAAAAGAGAAAACCAACAGTTCTAGATCCCCCGCGTGAGCCTACAATTAATATGTAAAATGGTCACAATAAATACAATCTTAATAATAAATATCATCTCACACATAGATAAAGATGTTAAAGCTACAAAGTTTAGGTATCCAATAGAACCTAAACATATTGTTTCGATCGTGGATAAACATTCACCCGCGTGTCCAAGATGTGGGTTTGATCACACCCTCCCTAATGACAGGACGGAACAGATGGACTCGTGATCATGGAGTGCGGGTGTCCTCCCATACCAAAAGGAACGGTCATTCAAAGGGTCGTTATGTCCACCGAAGGAAGCTATAATAATTACGAGCAAGCAATTAGACCCTTTACGAAGAAAAGTACATGTTTTTAACAATAAAAGTACTTACCACACAGCGGTGTGTGTACGAAATTTTATCAAGTAACGAAAAATAAAAAAGGTAGCGAGAAGTAATCGTTGTCGTATACAGAAAGGATCGAGTAATGAACTTGTTTTTAGCAAGGACTACATTCAATATCGGCGTTATCAAATATACCAAAAGGTGAGTAGAAACTCGAACCACGCTTTATCAAATAGAGTATGATCCATTATTTCAACGAATCTCTAGATTGAAGTTGTATACGAAGTAATTATACGCTATAAGAATATGGGTCAAACCAACAGACATCTAAAACAAAGTACCGACTATTCGATTGTAGAAGAGCTTTTTGTTTTAAAATAAATAGATTTAAATGCAAATTATTAGGAAGCGTACTTATTGTAGGAAGATCTAATATACAGGGTGTTGTTAGAGGATTGAAGCAGAATCTACGTAAACGAATAATAAAAGACAAAAAGATACATTTTAATTTTACCTTTGGAAAGTGAACGTAACATAGTGTTTTATGAAGGTATCGTTATTCTGGGAATGAAGTTCATAATTAATTCGTGCAAGACATGGAATTCAAGACATTGTAGAGAGAAAAAACATTAAAAATTAATTTTTTACACAAAGACATTCTTTTTATACATATTCTTGAAACTATTTGCTTCTTGAACGTTTTTATTGTGGCTGCCGATCGTTGTCGTCGTCGTCGTTGTCATTTTCAAAAACTTTGCAGTTCGGGTGATGGTGGTAATCTTGGTTGTCGATATTGTCATCAAGTTCGTTGTTCAGAATTTCGGCTGGAGTTATCGAACTCTGATGTCCTTTTTTTCTCACTGTACCACTTGTCTGAGAGTAGTTCATAACCAACATGCAGAAACAAATGATAGTACTAGGCTTTTGCCTTTCAACGATGAAAACATCATCACCATACTTTTTAAGTAATCGTCTTTTAATAGTCTTCAGGTGAGGAATGTGATTTGTTTTCACTTGATCGAGTAATGTCTGAATTGAAAATTTACACTCCGTAGAATTCTCTTGGAAACAAGTAAAAATGTGTTCCATAGCCTCGTGTATTACGCTCTCTTGTGGTCTTCCTGCTTACATACCTATTACTTTTTTAACATGTGTCTGTATGACTGTTCATGGCATTTAGCTCCCACGGCGAACAGGTCAGAGACAAGTTGGACCCGATACACAATTGCACGAGCAACTTCATCATTGCGACCACCCAGTTTTGTCAGAATGTATTCTTTCGATGAATTTAGTTTTATTGAAACAATTTTTAGTTGCTCTTTTGCAGCTACTTTTGATGACGATTCTTCCGCTTCTTTACTGCAAAATAAACATTTTCTTGAAATCAAACTCTGGATAGGATGGTCTTCTCTTGGTGTCGGGGGTGATTCACCATTGCCATTTCGCCGAGAAGCCTCCGACGCTAGTGTTTTGTTTGAATACTTTTTGTAACACGCACCGTGTACAGGAACTTCGGTTAAGATATATAATTTTCAATGGAGTTCTGTATCTCTTCTTTGCTCGCTTGCAAATAAAAGAGATTGAATGCCTCTCGATTTCTCAAGTTGAATGTCTGTTATCAAGGGTTTTTTACATATTAAACAATCCGAGTCACTCATTCTTGTTCATTAAAAAACTATATTTTAAAAATTGTCCAAAATCTGCACTAATGAAATGTCCATAAAGTGTATTAACAAAATGTCTAGATACTGCACTAACAAAATGTCAAAAGACGCACGAACAAAATGTCCACACAATTATCGTTTCGAAACGTATCCGCTCGATGTGATATCCAAAGAAAAACTGGTAAACTTGAATGGCAGTACCGATGAGCAGATGTTTGTTTTAACTGATCCTCGCATTCCAAAGCGATTGTGTCCGCCGCCCGGCCTCTTCAGTGCCGGTTCGGAAATGTAACGGGTGGTGCCACACATATTTCAAAATATCGTGATAGCCTGTATTTATCATTAAAAGAAATTATGTATTATTTTTAAATTTTTATTAAATTACTGAAAAGTATTGCAATAATTATTGCCATTCTTGTTTAAATTATAATAAATTTTCATTAATATTTAAACTAATATACAATATTCGCAATTCGCATAGTATTATGCGTGTTATTGTTGTTATGTGCATATTTTTTAATGTTTACAATTTCATTTTATTATATAAAAAAACCATTTGTCGCTCATTTCTACACGCCGCAAATTTCAACACTTATGATGGGCTTTGCGAAATTATTTCAAAAATTGAGGCGCAGTACGATATGGAATTTTCAGGGATATTAAAGTTATAAAAAAAGACAATTTTACTATTTTTATTGCTGTAGAGGTTTTGTTTAAAGCATTTATACACATTCGTATGACAAAAACGACAAAACAAAAAAAAACGAACAAAAATGCTAAATTTTTTCCTTTATCGTTCAATATCTCGAAAAATATCCATCATACGCCAAAATGTTACATAACATAACTTGTAGAGCACAAAAAACCTGCAAAAAACCTGCAAAAAACTTTTATATTATGTTACTTTTTGAGTCAATGAAGTCCAACATTTTACCAAAAGTGATTCGGTGTCGCGATCGACGTGACCACGTGTTGGCGCCGACTCTCCACCTTGAGGCGCTCTACAAGGCGTAATTTTCAACGAAATGAAACGAATAAAAGACGAAAATTGTTGGTTTTTGTTCTCTATAACTTATATTTAAAGTATTTTTGCAATTTCGGACGAAAATAATAAATAAAAAGCAAAAAACTAAAATTAATTCTTTTTTATTATATTTTGTCGTTCGATATCTCGAAAACAATCGATCATACGTAAAAAAAGTTATAGGACCGAACTTGTAGAACACAAAAACTTTTAAAATGAGCACCGAATAGATCTTGTGACTTATTAGAATCCGAGTTATGGCGAGAAAACAATTTTTGACGTTTCTTACTCTCCTAAAAAAGGGTAACAGTAAGAGAGGTCGAGAACTTCAATTTAAGCTTTCGTTCACCTACCCTACAATCTCCAAAAGAAAAATCGCGTACTCTAATCATGTCTTATTTAAATGTACATAGTGGCTGGACTGATTATTCGGATCTTAATACATGTTACATACTTATGACTTTTAAAGTCCTTACATACCGAGAGTTTTACTATACTGATTATTATTCCACCGCAAAGTAATATTTTGGTTTTGAAGTGAATTAATATCGATGTTGCTTTTCTGCTATTCATCATTTAGCTGTAACATTTACATTTAATTTTTAACTTGTATCTTTTCATGCTTAATATAGGCCATTTTCCATTAACTTATGCATTCTACTTTGAAGCGTCTTGCATTGAAATAAATCAGAACCGACAAAATATATCTACTATGGCATTATTTGCGAAAACTTTTCCTGTACTAATTTATGGATTCTATTGATAAATAGTCAAAGTAAGCAATGACCGTATTTGTTAAGCACTGTGTAGTGATTATTTTAAAGGAATATTGACACTGTTTATACATATATCATGTCTAAGACAGAATGGAACGTGTTCCGAGAACCCTTGTTTCTATTGCTTTTAGTATAATAAATGATATATAGTACATGTTAAGGTTTGTGATTTTATTACATATACCGTTGCTGCTTGTCATTGTCTCTAACGCTATTTTAATTAATCTACCGGAAGGAGAAAAGTTTGTTAAAGCATACATTTTCAAAGCAAATTAATTTACCACTTCAAAGAAGAATTAATTGCCAGTATATGGCAGTGTTATATTAATTATACTTTGAAAGCAAAAATTAATAGAAGTTGTTAAAAAAGTGGAATAGAATTACCAACTGTAGTTCGCATTGGCTTTTAGAACTTTGATAAATTACTTTTTAAATTCGATATCTCTATTTTTAACCTGTTTGATCTCAAATTATATGCCCTATATAGGGAAAATAATGTATTTTGTGATTTTTCTAAAACCAAGGGTTCACGTTGTCATGAAATTTATTCAAGCAAGTCAGATTGTTGTAACTAATGGGAGTTTAAGTAAAAATTTATTTCGCTTTAGTGTTTTTGATCAAAATCAATTTAAAACGTGGTACTTGATAAAAAAACTGAATTTATTTTAAAAATCGTATCACATTCAACATTGTGGACTTACTTTACACAGAAATTTAAGTGTGGAAGCTTATAGGTACTTTGAACGTCGTGAATACTCAATGTTAGGAAAGGCATCACCGATTACAAATTTTTGTTCAACATACTGTTGAAGTAAAAAGGTATGATCACTTTTGAGATTGAAAAAAATGATTAATTTTTATTTTAAATTTGCTATTAATTAATTGTTTACGCAGTTACACAGTGTTGGCAACATTGTATAACCACAGTTTATTAATAAGCCGCAAAGCTATTTACAATGTGACTAAAGTTATACAGTGTTATACTGAGTGACAAACTTTTGGTAGCATGAGGGGACGTACCTGTCGCTTACGAAGAGAATGACTTATTTTATATTACAATAAAAGTACAATCCTTGAAACCATTTTTCGTATGCCTCTGCCTTAAAACACTTTCCGTTTATTCCTCTCGTTGCAAATATGGTATAAATTCTTCTGTCGTAGACTGTTAATCAAAATGTTAATTTGCATTTACAATCACACAAAGGAAATGATAATTTAAAGGAATATATCACCTACCTTTCACTGGTTGTAGTGGTTGATTGTACTTGCACTGCTATCAGATAATTATGGACTGTATGTATAATGTTCACTAATTGTTGCTAATTACTGATGCTCGATGCACCGAACTAAATCACGAACCAAAGCCAAGCGAGAACGAAGTTGAATTGTCGTCCACTCGTACATTACCAACCCTTTTATGTCGTTGCACTAAAGGTAGGGATAATGGAGGGTTTCTAGGTGGGAATAGTTTAAGGACTTAAATTAATTGTGATTGGCATACTACACTACAACCAAAATACTTATAAAGCCTTAACATACCGCCCACCAAAATAAGTATTAGGAACTTATTTTCTAAGTGTGTCTAAACGAGCAAAAAAAAAAAAATATATATATATATAATCGTAAATTTAAAAGTTAACTTACCCTAATATACTAACTATAATACTAAGTTGCCTCTGAAATGGGAGAGGGCACAATTTTACCACGGGCCTTTTAAATAGTCCCTGGGATGTTGCCACGGTAGCCACACGACAAACATTGTCCTTTCCATAATGCAACGTATGTATACGTCCCATTTTCCACTGTAATGGAGACACTGAGTATCCTTAATCAACACCAACGTTCCCACCATTAACGAATAATTAGCAGAAAACCATTTGGTTTTCTGTTGAAGTGTGTAGGTACTCCAAATGCCACCGTTTCCAAAATGATTGCTGAATACGTTGAACCAGTTGCCAACGATTTAAGGAAGATAGTTTCAGATCTAAGACATTAGGGTCGGGAATGACAGACACTGGTTCTACGTTCAGAAAATGACCAGGACTTAAGAATGAAAAATCAGTGGGATCGTTACTCATTGGACATAAAGGTCTGGAGTTTAAGATGGCTTCAATTTGAGCAAGAATGGTGTTAAATTCTTCGTACGAGAGAATTTGTTCGCCTACCACCTTCTTGAGATGGGACTTTACAGATTTTATCCCAGCTTCCCACATTCCCCAAAGTGAAGAGCCGACGGAGGATTAAAACAAAGTGAATACCTTCCGTTTCAGATGACTGCTTCATATATTCGATTAGTTCCCGAGATGCTCCGATAAAATTTGTTCCACAGTCACTATGAATTTGCAAGCATTTACCTCTGCGTGCTACAAACCGCCGTAAAGCTGCAATAAAGGCTTCTTTAGATAGGTTTGATGCCAACTCCAGATGTATCGCTTTTGTACTAAGACAAACAAATAAACAAACATAGGCTTTCAATGATTTGGCACCTCTAATACGATTCATGGTGATAGAAAAGGGTCCACCGTAGTCTACCCCAGTATGTAGAAACGCTTTACCGGCAGTAAGTCTAGCGGGGGCAAGTCGCCCATAGGAGGGCATAGCGAAATAGGTTTTGACGAAAACATCGAATACAAGAGTTTAGGCACTGTTGAATAGCCCTTTTGCAGACAGAATCCAAAAATTTTGTACTAACAAAAATGAGTAGTTCTAAGTCCAGGGTGTAAATATTTCGTATGGCAATCTCGAATAATGAGCTCTGTCACCCGGTGTGACCGAGGAAGTAGCAAAGGAAATTTTGTATCATAAGATACGTCTGCATTTCGCAACCGGCCGCCCACCCTTAACAACCCATCACTGTCAAGGAAAGGACTGAGAGGTCGAAGTTGTTTATTACTAAGTTTTCCTTTCGAATGATATCAATGTCCTGACTGAAAATTTGTTCTTGAACCCGTTTTATTAATAAATGAAGTGCATACTGTTCGGGGGAGACCAATAATTGTTCTAAGTTTCGAATATCCAAATTTGCACGAACTTTCAAGTTACGAATGAACTGACAAATATATACCAGAATCCTGCATATTTTTCGCAAATCTGAAAATTGATTTACCATCGAGTCTACGAAATGATCTGCAACGTGTATATTAAGGGATAAAGTTCTTTTTCAATGTGCATCTGAGTGTGATCTGTAAGAGTTGGTTCCATATGAGCAGGCCAATTCTCTTTAGGTAATAGTAACCATGGTGGAGCCGTCCACCACAAAGGATGATTAACAAGCTCAGCAGCTAATAATCCTCTTGATGCACAATCAGCAGGATTATCCTGTGATTTAATATGATGCCACGATGATGGAGCCACTCGTTCTTGGATATGCGAGACACGATTGCTAATAAAGGTCTTCCAATTATACGACGAAGATCGAATCCATGCTAATGCTACTGTGGAATCTGACCACGCAAATGTATCGTCCAATACTAAATTATCTCTATACGTATTTTGCACATACTCGACCAAGTTCGACAACAACACTGCACCATACAATTCTAATCGAGGTAATGATATACGATTGGTTGGTGCGACCTTAGATTTGGCACAGACCAATGATACTTGGATGTTCCCTTTCTCATCGACACAGCGGAGATAAACTGCTGCTGCATATCCAGCTTCCGATGCATCACAAAATGCATGAATTTGTACAGTTTGATGGTTATCGCAAAGAATCCGTCGAGGAATTTCAATTTTCAATAACTCGGGTAATTGTTGAAGATACAGATTCCATTTTAAAACAATTTGTTGGGGAGGAAGTTCATCCCAGCCAATTCCTAATATCCATACAGATTGAATCAAATGTTTTGCGAAGAAGACCAATGGTGATAATAACCCCAGAGGGTCAAAGATCCTTGCAATTTCCGAAACCATATTCCTTTTGGTACAAGGCCGATCAACGATATTAAGATTGTAAAACAACACATCACTCAATGGTTGCCATTGCAGTCCTAAAATTTTTTGAGAAGTATTGTTTACCTCTTCAAACAAAAATGCTTGCTGATACCGAACGGAATCAGGTAAATGGCCAATGACACTTGGCACGTTGCTATTCCACTTTCGCAACATAAAACCACCTGATTGGCAAATTTGGTTTAATTCATACACGAGTCGTTTGCCATCCTCTATCGAATCACACCCTGTAATCAAATCATCCACGTACGTATCCGATGCTAAAATCTTGGAAGCAATAGGAAAACGTAACGATTGACTTTTGCAAGTTCTTGAATTACACGCATGGCTAAAAATGGTGATGATGTGATGCCGTATGTAACAGTGTTTAGCTGATAATCGATAACAGACTCGAGAACTTAAATCTCCAAACTATACGTTGATAGTCTCGATGGCTAGTAGAAATAAGAATCTGTCTATACATTTGCTTAATGTCCGCAGTTAAAACTACAGAATGTAAACGAAAGTGTAATAACAACTCCATGATATCTTTTTGAAGAGGGGGGCCTGTGAGTAAATGATCATTTAAAGACCCTCCACTTTGAGCGCTGGCTGAAGCATCAAATACGACACGAAGTTTTGTAGTTGTACTGTCTGGTTTGAACACGGCGTGATGTGGTATGTAATATACCGGCGATAATGTAGACGATCGAGTTGAATCCGATACAATACGAGACATGTGACCACTATCGATATAATTCTGCATAAATTCTCTGTACGAATTATACAGTTGAGGATTTATTTCCAAACGGCGTTCTAGTGAAAGAAATCTTCGAAGTGCTATTTCCCGAGAGCCAGCAAATAGCGGTTCAGGACCATTGAAAGGTAACAAAACAATAAAACGACCGGTGTCATCCTGCTTGTGAGTGTCCACAAAATGCCTTTCACAAATTTCCGCATGAGGAGATAATTTGTTAGAATCTGGAATATTTTCCAGTTCCCAAAATCGAGTAATGTTAGCATCTTCTACAAGTGCAGCTAATGATATACGAGATGTAACAGAAGAAAGAACCTTCCTGTTAATATCCACCCAAAGGTAGTGTGAATTGCCACGGGTTCTTCTAGTGACCCAATGCGAGTTGCGTTTAATAAAACACGCGCGAACAAATCTGCACCTAACAATAAATCGATATGGCTAGGTTTGTCGAAGTCCGAATCTGCTAAATCTAATCCAACTATGTGAGGCCAACTATTTGGTGAGATCCTTGATGAAGGAAGGGTTCCACAAATGTCTGGTAAAACAAAACAATCAATACTGTACTCTGGAACAGTTTTACCTTGAGGACTAATTTTACACGATACTTGTCCATACGCATGAGAAGCAGATAGACCTAAGCCTTCAACCTTCATTGAAATATTCGATTTTCTTAAACCTAAGCGTCGACAACACTTATCAGTCATGAAATTTTCCATTGATGCACTATCTACAAGTGCTCTTACTGTCTGAACTTTACCAAACCCATCTGTAATTGAAATTCTTGCGGTGCCTAATAACGTCATTGTGTTGGACGATCTAGATGATAACAACGTACTTGTAGTAGTGTTGCAGGTGGGTTCGGGAAGTTGATCTGTTGCCTGAGTGATTGCAGGTTTCTGTGCAACTGTAGGGTTTTCAAAGTGCAATAAAGTATGATGACCCTTGCACACTTTTTACAAACAAGTTTGGAAGAGCAGCGTGTAACCATATGAGAGTTGCGAAGACAATTAATGCATAAGTGTTTGTCTTTAACAAAGTTATAACGGTCTTGTGGCGATTTATTCAGAAACATTTCACATTGGTATAAGTTATGAGTACCACTGCAAAGACTGCATTTCTGAGCGAATGAAGTTGTTACGAATGACTTTCGAACTTGGGGTTTTGAATATTCAAAGGAACGTTTAGAAGGTACACTAGATGATATGGTTTGTTTAACGGACGTATTAAATTTGGACGGTGTATCGGAAACAACCATATTGCTAATTTCTAATGCCTTGCAATGTTTTTCTAGAAATAATTTTAATTGATCATAAGATGGAATGTCTGATGTATTTTCTAACTCAAATGTTTTCAAAAGATTTGTATCTACCTTTTTTGATAACAAATTAAACAATACGAAGTCGAGCAAATCAATCTTAGTTTGACGTAAGCTTGATATATTTTCCGTAAAGCAATTAAGCAATTCTCTTAAATCTGTATGTGAATTAAATTTTGCTTTTGGTGACGATTCTAAAGCATTCCAATGCGTGTTTGCAATTAAACGTTTTGAATTAAACCTTTCCACAATAATTGAATAAGCTAGCATATAATTATTATTCGAAATTTGCAAATGTCTAATGAGTTCTCTAGACTTAAAATCCAACGCATCAATTAAAAATAGAACTTTTCGATCGGTAGCAATTGATTATTTTCATGAACTAAATTATTAAAAATTGAATAAACTCTTGAAATGTTCTATTTTTCCAGAAAATTTTTCATTTCTATCCGAGGGAGACGAATATTAGTACATGAGCCGATGCTAGTAATATTTTCAGTCAAGCATTTTTCAGCAGTGGATATATTATCAAATTGTGCCTTAATAATTTTAATGTTTAACAAAGACCTATCTATTTCAATTCTTAATGTTGTAACTTCATTTAATAATTCCGAGTTGTCCTCATCCAATATGCACGTTTTATAAGATGTATCTACATCGTTTTTGATATCAAAGGCGCTTTCAGCCATAATATTAACAGAAATACAATTGCCTTTAATATGCTCCAATTTATCTATCGCACCAGATATATCAGATAATCTATCGAGTGCGGCCTTTAAATCCACTATCAACCTATCCGATGAAATATGTGCCATCCTAACGAACAAGGTTACTAATATCGATTTTATATTGATTTCAGCTACAAAAATGAAGGGTTTGTTCACCTAATAATAGGATATACCAAGGGTAATGTTGAACTACCTGTTAAAGAATTTTTACTACAACGTGCCTAACGGGAGCTTGCAAGTTTCAATATGACAAAGAGCAAAGGGTTTTATTCTACCCGGTTTTACGAATACCTGAATTCTATAGCGAACTTGAATTACAAGTTTAAAATAACTGTATTGCTTAAACACTTTTCTGACTACAAATTCTTACGTTAACTATCCCTAAAATTTACAAAGATTTGTCATTTTAAGGCTTTATAAGATTCTGTATCAGTACAAAATTTCAAATTTAATGCGAGATTGCATCTACTATAAGTTAGTTTACACAATTGACTATGAAACTGGTGGTATGACTACACTTTTCTTCTAAATGCGGTCAACCCCTAATTTAAGCGAAGAGCAATTAACAATGTAGTTAAAATGAATGCCAATAATAAATGCCAATAATAAACCAATTAATAAGCCAAATATTTGCTCAAAGGACCAAAAATGTTAATCAAAATGTTAATTTGCATTTACAATCACACAAAGGAAATGATAATTTAAAGGAATATATCACCTACCTTTCACTGGTTGTAGTGGTTGATTGTACTTGCACTGCTATCAGATAATTATGGACTGTATGTATAATGTTCACTAATTGTTGCTAATTACTGATGCTCGATGCACCGAACTAAATCACGAACCAAAGCCAAGCGAGAACGAAGTTGAATTGTCGTCCACTCGTACATTACCAACCCTTTTATGTCGTTGCACTAAAGGTAGGGATAATGGAGGGTTTCTAGGTGGGAATAGTTTAAGGACTTAAATTAATTGTGATTGGCATACTACACTACAACCAAAATACTTATAAAGCCTTAACATAGACATTAATATGGTATTTAACTGTGCCTCTAAAAGGTGTTGGGTGTTACACGTGAAAGAATAATTAAGAGATGCTATCCTACAAGCGCCATTAAACCTAATATAAAATATTATTATTTATTGCACGTAAAATATAAAAATTAGTTGTAATGAAAAGATCTACCATTAACAATAAATTAAAACAGATAAGTTAAAATGGTATCGCAAGATATTAAAAGAAAGGAAAAGTGTGTGCGTTATCAAACCTGGCATACGATTTGATTAGTTTTGTTTTGTAAGTCATCATCATAAGGTCTTCACTCCAGGAACTGGTTACGCGTACCCTCATTGTTTCCTATTCTGAACTAACCTACACATTTCCCTGAAATTTGCACAGTCTGCATTTATTACTATCTGATCTAGGTCTACATCTACCTTCTTTTTCCTGTCTCTGCTTGTAACATATCCCGTACTATTCCCCAAAAATGCCTTAGAACGTATTCTGCCCTCTTATTTCTCCACAGATATCTTTATACCTCTACTATTTGTATAACCTATTTGTTATTAACTTTGTCTGTCGATGCTATCATACTCATACATCTGAAGCACAACATTTCAAAAGACTGCTACCTATTTTTCTGTCTGCTATTCCTACTGCCCGTATTTCATAGGCGTACTGTACTATGCTTTCAAGAATTTTCTTCTTGTTTCTATGTTTGTTGTCTTTGATCATAGGCGCTGTTCTTTCTTGTTAGATGCAGTTCGGTCCCTCTCTATTGTTTTACAATTATATACCCTATTTCTCCGACATTCATTGATTGTGAAGGGGGAGGTGGTGTAGTAGTATGCGTGTGACTACTACCCTCAAGGTCTCGGGTTCGAATCCCGACACGGTCCGCTTGAAAAATGTTAGGCGAGCATTTTTCACAAAAATACACCCTCGTTCGGATGAGAGGTAAAATGGAGGTCCCGTGTTTGAGTGTTGTCACGCACGTTAAAAATTCCTACCTTGCTTGGAACAGCAAGGGTTCGGCAAAATTCCAAATTTTTCAGGCTAAAAAAACTCGCTTCCTGGCCAATGTACAATGTAGTACGTTCGGGTGGAGTATTGGAAAATCACATGTAAGGTTGTAAAGGGAGGTAAGCAGCCTGTGACTACCAAGTTCCCCCAGCACTTAAACATTTGCCGATTTAATAGTATTTCCAATATATCCTTTCGCACAATCAACATTAGTTGCAGATATATCACAACCAGCACCTGTAGTTTATAATAATCATCAGAATTATGTGCGTTTATTTTTTCGTCATTAGGTTTTCCGTCCCGAAACTGGTTAGACGCGTAGGAACCTCCACTTATTTATATTCTGAGCTAACCTACACAGTTTCCTGAAATTCCCACACAGCCTATATACCACTCGGTTTCCCTTCTATTGTTTTCTAATTTTATGCCCTATTTTACTGAGATTCAGTGGTATGTGAGGGGCGGCGGCTCCGTGGTGTAGTTGGTATGCGTGTGACTACAATGTCAAGGTCTCTGGTTCAGATCCTGACACAGTCCGCTTGAAAATCTTAAGCGAGCATTTTTCACATAAATACGCCGTCGTTCAGATGAGAGGTAAAATGGAGGTCCCATGTGTGAGTATTGTCACGCACGTTAAAAATCCCTACCTTGCTTGCAACAGCAAGGGTTCGGCAAAATGCAAAATTTCCAGGTAAAAACTCGCTTCCTGGCCAATGTAGTGCCTTCGGGTGGAGCATTGAAAAATCAAATGTAGGGTATGAGAAGGACGTTAAGCAGCCTGTGGTGTGTCGAATTAATAGTTTTCCAGTAATTCCTTTCACGCAATTAACATTATTGGAGAATATTGCAAAACCAATACCTGTAGTTGCTTTTAATAATCATCATGTTTAAGTACAGTTATTTTTTTCGTCATTAGTTTTTCCATCTTGGAACTGATTGTACGTATACCTCCATTGAATTCCATTCTGACCTAGCCTACACATTTCCCTGAAATTCCTACAGCCTACATCTTCCATTATCTATGTGCAATGGTTTAACCTAGGTTTACCTCTGCTTCTCTTTTTTCCTATCTTCGTTTCTAATATATTCCGCACTATTCTCTCATGCCTTAGTATGTGACCTATCATCCTCTCGCCTATTTTTTACCGTTTTCCACATATTTCTTTCTTTCCCTACCATTTCTAGTACCTCTTTGTTCTTAACTTTGTCTGTCCATGAAATCTTCATCATACGTCTGTAGTACTACCTTTCAAAGGCTTCTACTTTTTTCTTGTCCGCTTCTCCTACAGTAAGGTTTCACAACCGTACAGTACTGTGCTCTACGCATATGTTTTAAGCAATCTTTTCTTTGTTTTTATGTTTGTTGTCTTTGAACACAGTAGTTGCTCTTTCTTGCGTTATATGGCCTCCTAGCTAGCAGAAATCTTTAACCTCTTGTAAGTTCTCGTTACCTATTTATACTTTTGTTTTTGATTTATTTTCCCCTCCTTTGCATACTAGTACTTTAGTTTTATTTTTCTTAATTTTCATACCGTATCTCTCTGTTAGAACTGTATCCATTTCATTAAGAGCAGCTTCTGACTTTTCCTTGCTAGATGCTAATACCGCTATATCATCTGCAAACCTAGGCATATCAATCTTTTGTCCCTGCATAGTAATACTAAATGTCTTCCTGCATTTGACAGTATTCATGGCCTCTTCTATGTACAAGTTAAAAATTAATGGGGATAGGGCACATCCCTGTCTCTCCCCTTTTCTAATTTTACTTCTCTACTTTCCTGCTCTAATTCCATTACCGCTGTTTGCTCTTTGTATAAGCTATGTACTATTTGTCTATCCCTGTAACTCATTCCAATCTTTTGAGTATTTCGAACATTTTTTTCCAATTTACATTGTCGAATGTTTTTTCCAGATCTACAAACCCTATGTACAACTTTCCCCTTTTTCTATTGTTTTCTCCATTATCACTCTCAAAGATAAAATAGCCTCCCGTGTTCCTCTGTTTTGCTTAAACCCAAATTGGTCTTCTTCTAATATTTCTTCAGCTCGTTTTTCCATTCGTTTTTGTACAATTCTAGTTAATACTTTTGACACGTGTGCTGTCAAACTTATTGTTCAAAAATTTTCATATCTATCGACGCCTTTCCTTTTTGGTATAGTTTCTATGATGTTACGTTTGAAATCTTGGGGTATATGTTACGTTTGAAATCTTGAAGTATCTCGCTTGTCTCATACATATAGCTTACAAGTTGGAAGAGACGTTCTGTTACTGCTTGTCCAGCGGCTTTTAGAGTTTCTGCTTGCACTTTATCTATACCTGATGCCTTACCATTTTTCAGACCCTTTAATGCTAATTCAAACTAATCTCTAAGTATAGGATATCCCAAGTCATTATTTTCAATGTTTGATTCCTGTTCTAATGCTGTTAGTTCCTCTCCTGCATATAAATTTCCTATATATTCGTGCTATCTACCCACTTTATCTACATTTTCTATAATGGCATTTCCTCCCGCATTCCTTATATGTTTGCTATATGGTGTTATATCCCTAAAATTCACTCTAATTGGTTTGTATGCTTCATCTGTTTTTCTTATTTCCATCTTAGTTTGTACCTTGTTGCTCTTTTCATCAATCCATTGTTTTTTATCTTAACTGCAGTTGGGAGTAATTTCTCATTTTATAGCTTTGTATCTCTTTTTTCCTGTTTCGTCTGATCTATTTTTATATCCATTGTTATCCATTTTTATCCATGGTTTCTTATTTTCATTTTGTGTATACCCCAGAGTATCTCTAGCCACCATGTCTAAGCTGGATTTAATGTTATTCTATTCTGTTTTTACCTACTTAGAATAAGAAATTTTCTTTATATCTTTCAGCAGTTTATTTGACTTTTTTTCAAATCTTTTGTAGATATCTTTATCTTTTAGTTTCTTAAAGTCAAAGTACCTTTTAGCGTTTTCTTTTTTCAAATTTTTAAATTTAAGTGCGGCTTGCATAATTACGATGTTGTGGTCAGTGTCTATATCTGCCTTTGGGTAGCTTCTACAGTCTTTTACTTGATTCCTAGACCGTTGTCTAACAAGAATGTAATCTATTTGATATCTTTTTATATCTCCTGGCATCTTCCACGTATATCGTCTTCTAGCATGATGTTGAAATAATGTGTTTGTGATGATTAAATTGTTCTTATCGCAAAATTCTACCAACCCATTTCCCCTGTCGTTTCTCGTGCCTAAACGGAATAAACCTACTACCGCTTCTTCCTTACCCTCACCTACCACCGCATCAAATTCCTCGTAATTATTAAATTTTTGTGTCCTTTTACGTATCTTAGTATGTCTTCAATATTTTTGTAGATAGTTTCTACCTCTTCGTCACTGTAACTAGAGATGGACATGTATACTTGTATTTTACTGTGTTTACTGGTTTAGATTCTAATCTAACCACGAGTACTCTTTCGTTTTTTTGTAAATAATTTTCTACAGTGTCCTATTTTTTTCCTCATAACTATTCCTACACCCGAATTTCATTCCTCTACCCTGAAGTTTTCACTCCAAAAATCCCCCGCCTCTAGCCATCGAACTTCGGTGATCCCTACTGTGTCTAGTGCTAATCTTTCCATTTCAATTTTCAGGTTCTCTAGTTTGCCTACTTGCTTCGTACTTCTAACATTCCACGCTCCGACTCGCAAAATGTTCCTGACTCTTATTCGGAACTTTCCGATCACATCCTCCGAAGTAGTCCCCTTCCGGAGATCTGAATGGGGAATTATTTTAACTCCGGAGTCTTTTACCCCAGAGAATGCCATCATGTTTACCACAATTTAAGTACTTGGGAGGTATTGTGGTGGTTTCCCGTTGCCTTTCGCATCGCGGTAGTGTGTCTTAGACTGTCATAGCGACCCCTATGGTCTCTGCCAATCTAAGTACCGAAGGAGCCGCTGCCCTCTTTCGGGGACCTGTCTTAGTCTGGTTCCTCACCAACGACCCTACTACTTTGGTTAAACCTGTTGTTTGGCTCTTTAGCTCATTAGAACACGCAAGCCATTCCACCTGTTCTAGGGGTACCCTTTATTCAAACGCATTTGACATTTCATAATTATAATGCAATCAGGAAATCTTTGATATTGATGACTTCGACATTGTCAAAAATATTTTGCTGCTTGTCAATTACATAAGCTATTTTTTTTTAAATTTTATTTTATATTTAATTAATAATTTCTAGCTATATACACACTGAAGATGATTTAATAAAAATCGAAAGCGCTCTGTATATTGTATTATATTTGCACGAATACATACCTTGTCACATTCTTGATATGAAACACATATGGTTTTTGTTTATTGCTAAATAAGAAAATCAATGTTGTTAAAGTGAAAAATATACAAAATACAAATCGCTTTTTAATACTTGGCGCGAGGCCCCTTAAATTGATGGGGCCCGGGGCTGCAGCCCCATTGGTAGCCGCCACTCTTAATCCAGCCGTGACTAAAAGTAGTAAGCATTAAGAATGTATGACTTTACAACTTAAAATTGCAGCCTGAAGGAGATATCAACCACTAGAACAAAGAAGCAAGTAACACGTACACTGATAATGGGATAATATAACTTATAGGTTAACACAATACATTATTTCATTACCAGTAAACGTGCTATTTGTTTTCTGGTTCTAATTATTACGGATAAATATGACCTTACGTTATTAATTTTGAATTGCCCAGAACGGACTGGAATGCCATAACAATTTTAAAGGTCCACTGGCTAACTTTCAGTGGTGCGGCAATGGGTTCTTATGAAAACATAATAAAAGGAAATAATAAAAATCTAAAACAGAAATAGGCTGAAATATAAAACTCCATGAGAGATAAAGTTTTACTAATTATCAAGATTAAATACGCCAAGTCGCCATATCCAAGAAATATCTTCGATGTATTTGCAACCCGAAGACGGTTATTTCGAATAGCTGTCTTTGCTTCTGATTCCAAACTTGTCCCCTAATGGGTCATTCCATATTAAAGCAACCAGTCTGCTTACTTGACCATCTCCCATCTCTTTGAAACTTTCAGGAACCATTCTCCCAAAATGTCTAGATTAAAATGTATTTTTAGAAGAATTACATATTATTAGGCTTTGATGTAATTCATATTTAAAATATGCATAAAAACAAGTTTTTTCGTTTGCGCTGACATTTTCGATGTTGTTTAATTTTTATTCTATAAGTCATAGAGAGCTGATTGACCACTCATTTTAAAGAGAATTCTAAAAGGTTTAATTTGATATACCCATTGAATATCTTGGGTAAAGAATAAAAAATATCGAACAAATCAAAGAACTTTTTTCAAAAAATGTGTTTTTTAAGAAATTTGAAAAACGTATTTTTTCAGTCTTGTTACGAACTATAAAACCTGAAATTTATGAAGTGGGCTCTCAATGGGATAAGGAGTTATGGCAAAAACTTAATGCTACTATAAAAAATTCTCTTTTGACAGTTTTCATGAGTAATAGACTGAGTTTTTAAATCTTATTGCATTATCCATCATACTAGATTCTAATATATAGTCAAACATAAAACAAGGAACAACAGTCCCAAAAAGCTATAAGTTATACCTGGTGAAAATTAATGAGAGCTTTTTTAGAGTTAGCAGTCAGAGATGCAGTTACGCCAAATATTTACAGGTTAGTTCTTTAATTTAATAAATAATTTTTTGTTTGCCTTTTTGGTTTCTGAGTCTATATGTTGATAAATTCTTCCTGTAGCTGTTGTAGAATCAACCTTTGTTAAAACCTCAGTTTTATTTACTACTAATATATCATTAAATTCATTACATTGTGGGTATTTGAAAGACGGAGAAGGGCCACGTGGTATTAAAAACTTATTTTTACTTTATCTCCTTCTATTCATAACACACAACCTAACTACCACTTATATGAGAATTGATATGTTACAAGTCCAACAATGTCTTTAATATCCAGATCATTATCAGTGTCATTAATTAACACTATTTCTACACTGGATTCCTCTGAAAATAAGTAGCATTTCATGAAAATTCTTGTCTCATTCATAGGACTGTAACTATGTAATTGTTGAGTACTTTTTATTGTTGTTGCTGCTGCAAACCTACTCTTCAAGTTCTTTTCCTTTACCTCATATTCATATGTAGTGGAATACAAAAATCAGATGTTGACAATATTGTTCTTAGCCTAATTATAAAGTTGGCGGGCAGCCATAATTTGATTACTGTATACCATTTGTCAACTGACCAATGCTGCTAGTCGTTTAACAGTTCCCCCAGTACCATCACATGCATTTCTTCCGTGTGACGATGTGAAGAAGTTCCTTTCTACCTTAATGCCAAAACTTTTCTCATCATAACAGAGATTGAGAAAGTGTGATTTGTATTTATAATGTAATGCTTGATGTGCTGGGTTGACCCATATTGTCACAAAGTTATAGTAAAGGTCATCAAATAATCTGAAACGATAGGCCTTTAAGACTAAATAAAATTGTCCCTACTTTTGAACTGGAGATAGGCCTAGTTGTTTAAAACACAAAAATGTAGGAAATAGCTAATAAACATATAACTTAACAACCTAGAACACTTATTTCCTAGTAAAAATTAATTTTTATTTGAAACACTAACAGTGCCAACAACTATGTTCACTCACTGAAATCATAGTGGAAACTAAGCAAAAGTTGAGCTAGAGTGGGCAGTAGCATTAATCAAACAAGTCCGACCTGACTTCTGTTAAAGAATACCTGTGTTTGGCAGACTTTATTCACATAATAGTTATAAATTTATCTGTAAGTTTAGTAAATTATAATCTGTAATAGACAAGAATGTCAACTATTTGATGTATTTTATGTTTTTACCTTACAATTAAGTTAAATGTAACTCTAGCCAGTACTTAAAACTACACCATTTGGACCACAACTCATGATCCCATTGAAATCCCACTCTAAAATTTTCAGGATTTAAAGTTTGTAGTATTTCCAAAAAATAATTTTTTCCAAATTTTAAAAATACTAACTTTAAAATATATATAATTTTTTATTTCCAAATTTAAAGCAAAAATTTTGTTTCATCAAGTTTAATCAAGTTACATATCATATTTAAGCCTATTAAATTCTCTTTCAAATGAGGGGACAAGCAGCTATCTAGTTTTTATAAAACCTGAGAGATTCCAGATAGAAAATGTTTATGAAAGTCAAAAACCATAATTTTTCAAAAATTTAAAATTCAATTAGATAAACACCCAATGGGGATAATAAAATTTTAAAAATATATTCTCATTTGTCATTAGGGTAAATGACCTTGAAAGTTTCATTGCAATCTGAAATGGTCAGCTTGAGTATTGAAACTTTTTGGTTGGTTTGGCATGGAATGTCCCTAAAGCTATCTCCTTTTCTACCCTACTTAAAAAACACTTTCTGACTTTCTACCCAACTACAGCAATCTTTGAAATAACGGTGTTTACCAAATATATCTTCAAGATTAGAGGAAAACAACAGTCTACGTACGCGTCCGTTGTTATTCACGCTTCATTTTGTACTTTTTACCTTTCTGTATTAAATTTACTCGAACTTATTAATTTGCCTCTATTTGTTAAAATTCCGCACTCGGTTCCCACACAATATATGTATAAAGCTGTCTTACAGTAAGGCCAATGTCTTCGGTTACTATAAGAACGATACTTAATTATATTGCATTTTATAAGTTTAGGGTTATTAAGATTTATAAACTCCATGTGAATCCAAACAATATTATTGTAAATAGTAATGTCCCCGATTTTTATTTGCTTGTTGTGAGAAAAAGTGTACTACGTACTTTTCTTTAATAATATGATCTAGTATTGCCATTATAACTGTAAAATACCTGAGTTTTTATAAAATTGTTCATGCAGCTTTTTATTAAAGTTACTAGCTAAAATTGAAAAATATTTCCTCGTATACTAATATATGCATAAATATTGCCCAAATGTTACATAGTGGTTGATTGTCTTCTAGCCTGACTAGTTTAATCATATTTCTAACGTGATGAGTCTACATTTTTAATACTTTTCGGCTCTTAATAGTAAGCGGCCCTTTTGTAACTTATCTGTTTAAATTTATTATTAATGGCAATTTCCTTCCTTATAAGCAGGTTTTATATTCTACAGTACAGGTACAATAATATTTTTGTATTAGACATAATATGCTCTTGTATGGTAGCATCGCACTAAAAATGAGTAATGTCTAGTAGGAATCGCCGTTTTTTTAAATTTGTTACGTAAACCATTACATACAATTTTAATCTTAATTTAAAATTAACAACAATTAATTTATAGTCATAACAAACCGAGTTAGATTTGAAGCAGGTAATTGAGTAAACAACTTCATGCAGATTGATGTTAGAAATTAATCGAGCTAAGCCGCTGCAGGTAATCCGAAATTTGATTGCGGTTTGTTGTAAGTAGAATGATTAGTTTTGTATGGAAAATTTGTTATTTCGGTTTCGATATAGGTAGGCGCGAAATCAGTTGTGATTTTTGTCTTATGTTGTCATTTCGTTAGTCAACCGGAAGCCTGTACGGTAGAGCTACGTACAGGCTATAGCAATAGTATTCAAGAATCACATGGAGTGCATAACCACACAAATCATCTGCTGTACCAGTGTACTCTTGCCAACAAAGAAAAAGGCGTGCGTGGTTGCTTGACAGTCGTCGGATATTTCTTTTAGAGTCTTAGGTTGATGGTGCTAAGGATCTACCAGAACCAGAGACAGTTAAAAGTTAAAGTTTTGTAATATTGTACTTTATATAAAATATCAAATCGCAAAGTCGGAACAGATGCATACTCCAACTTACGTTATTTTTGTAAGCAAAGTTAAACTCATATTAACGAGGAGACAATATAAGTGAGAGTGATATACTAACATCAGCAACTAAAACTGAAAGTGGTGAACGTGAAACTGATACTACTAACGACTGTGAATGTGATAAATTTGATATTGTAACTGAGAGTAACAATTTTTACGACGCAATCACTGTGGCTACTTCAAGTACTCCTCAACATCCTAAACAAGAAGAAATTTTTTCACATTCACTTGATGTGGGCAATTTTGTAATTAGGCAAGTGCCATTAACAGATGTTGAAAAGCTCAATATCCTAAGAAACGTTTGGAAACCCGACAATAATTATAAATTCTCAAAGGTGACACAAAATAACAAAAATAGACTTCTTTACCTGAATTGATTATACAAATTTAAATGGTTGTGCTACAGTCATAGGAATCAAGACGGTTACTTTAAGATGTGTATCTTGTGTGGCCAAGAAACAGTTGGTCGAAGTGTTTATCAAAAATTATCAAAGTTTGTTTGTATTTTATTAGCAAAGGAGGATGGGATCTTTGTGAGATTCTTAGGAAAAGGAGACGGATCAATGAGTATGCTTTAGGTGGTGGTCTCTAAAAGCCGGGTGTCGGAAGTTTTAGGACATCAACACAATGGGATCTCGGGAGGACACTGGCGATAAGAAGTCCGAGCGAAGTTTTACTGGGTAAGTTGCATGGATGAATTTAAAAAGTGATGCTGGGTGTCAACTATGTGTATCATTGGGAAATCAGAAGACACCATTGAGGCAATACAACGTGGGATGTCACTATGAGAAAGTGGTAATCGATATTGCCGATTCATTCTCTGAAACCAACTCTGGGAATAAGTGCTTCTTGGTGGCCATGGATTATTTTACGAAGTGAATCGAAGCGTATGCCATACCAAATCAGCTGCCCCCATCGCTAATGTGTTAATGAAGCAACTTTTCTGTCGTTTTTGAGTTCCCAAGGAGTTTTATGCTGATCAGGACAGAAATTTTAGTCAGTATTATTCCAAAAAGTATTTCGGATGTGGCACCTACAATCGGGTGGTATGTTAGAAAGTATCAACCGCATTTTCGGCAAATGCCTTTCCAATGTTGTCTCCCAACAGAGAGACTTGGACCAATATTTATATCTATTTCTATTGGCTTATCGATTTTCCGTTCAGAGAATACCGGACAAACTCCTGCATCTGCTATGCTGGAATGCGAATTACGTTTACCATGTGAGCTTGAATTTGGGTGTAAGTGTGAGATGCATGACTTCATGATGACATTAGGAATAATATGTAGGTCACGAGCGATCGAATGAAGGCCAGATATAACATTAAGACGCAGGAATCTGGTTTTCAAAAAGGTGATTGCGTGTGGCTATATAGTTCCATATGGATGCGTGGGATGCCGTAAAGCTATAAAAACATTGAGAAGCTACGTTTAAAGTTGTAAAAGGGATTAACGATATGATATTTGGATTCTAAGTTCCCAAAATGCAGAACAGTAATAGAACACATTAACCGTTTAGTAGTCTACGACAGTGATGACGCCAGTAATGCCGACGATCGGAATACAGTGAGACGAACAAACAGTTACGCACGTGCGAAAGAACAAGATCTAGAACGAGTTATGATTGGTTTATGTCTCTGTGCAGCGGTACCGGTAAAGCGAGATTTGGAGTCACAGAAGATATTCAAAGTGATCTATTTGGAACGCCCTCGGAATATTCAGTGGCACGTTGCACAGCAGCAGCGTTCCCTGGTATGTCTCAAGCGCATGTTCGTGTATTTAAAAATAAATTTGGTGACCTGGGCCAACTATTTAAGAATGTGCATATTAATGTTTGTTTGTAATTGTATTATCTTGCAGGTGGGGACGTAAAGGTTGACATCTTTTTTAATTTTAAGAATAATTACTTAGTTTTGTCTTGCGCTGTGATTTTATACCTATATTGGTGTTAGTATGATTGCGTTTATGGGGTTTCACAACCACACAAATGCCTGTTTTTAAAAATCACAGCTTCATCAGGATAGCACTTACAATTAAAACTAACAAGATAACGACGTTCACGACCCTAGTATAGACCCATTACTTTCACCAATCATTCAGTACCCTAACGCAACTATGATCTTTAATATTTGTAGTTCTTTTTCAAAATTTCTTTGGTTATATATCGTGTTAGTTTTTGGTATTTATGGTCATTAAATTATTCAATAAATTTCTATTTGATTATTTACTACGATCCTAGAATTGCAGACGTTTCATCATTATAGCAATTGCCCCTTTCAGAGTTGTTATCTGAAGAATAGCTATGTAAATTTCGAACTATTTTCATGTACGTTTATCATTGTCTATATTAGTATTACACAAAAGCAATATTTTCCTAACTAAAACTGGGTATTTTTTGAATTTGGTATCACTGGCGAGTGAATTCAGTCCAGACAGTGCAAACTCTAAGCTTTCTTGTTATATATAATTTTGCACAATAATTGTTCTCCATGGCAACGAAAGCAGAAAATCCAGTTTCACAAGAATGCATTCTAGCAAAAGGAATAAGTACTTTCAAGGCATTTTCACTCAAAAAAAGGAAACCTATACAGAAGGAGTGGAGCAAGCATTCCGTAAATTTTGTTTCACGACAGTGCTAGTTTGAAGATCGATAAGCTGTTTTTTGTCAGTCATGTTTAGCAAGTACATTTTAACTAATTTTTTAAATGGATTTCCTATTCATGCCGGGCTATCGAAATCCTCATAAAAATAATCTGTAAAATGAAATTTGAGAATATTTATTGAAGCGACAGAACACGTTTCCTCTCTAAAAATGGTTGAATCAACATCTGTTCCTATAGCTATAATTTATAGATTTGGAAATATCTCCAAGTTGTCGTCTTTTATAGCAAACTTGTACAGGTTAGTTTTTTAAACAAAACCTTGCACTTTTTCAACCGCTTTTAAAGTGTTTGCATCATTCTTTTGTGGGTCAGTTTTAACAAACAAATAGTCACAGAATAGATTTGAATCATGATGTTTTTTGTTCAGTAAAATTTGAAACTTTATGCTTCAGTCCCTAAATTCTGATTAGTACCTTTCTTTTTCGGTAGACATCGCTTATCTGTGCGAAAATTTTGAAATATCAAACTTTAGATGCTGTGATTTTATGACAAATTTCACAACCACAACTAAAATATTTTCAAGCTGTGGACTCATATCTTAGGATGCAGCTTTTCTATATATAATACAGTGCATACTTTTTACTTTTGGGGTTACTTTTTTAATCAGATCTCGTAGACCAGTATGTTTTTCTGACATTGCCTGGACTCCACTAGCGCAGATCCCTACGTGTTAGTTCCAGGACATATTCTTTTTTTTTCAAAAGCCATCAGTTATTTAAAAAACGCTTTCTCCGTTGTATGGACTAAATAGGTCTCACAAAAAGATATCTTTTCACGCAACTATTCATCATCAATAAATATTATGCATGCGGTTAATTATGTATCTTCATAGATATGGGTAGCTTCATCAATTTGAATAGCAAAATAGAATGGTTCATCTTTTCTGCTAGCTGCACATTTGGATCTTTCAAAATATTTTATATGCGTCATGAGACAGTGGCATTAGATATTTGGATAGATTTCGTTGACCCATAGATTTCCAAACATTGTGGAAACTATATAAGAACCCGCCGGTAATATCAGTTTATCGCCAATAGTGTGAGGCATTTCCTTCGTGGCGATTTTTTGGGTAACCTAATAAGATACTAGTAAAGCTTTAGAAGATACAATGGTAGTGCTAGAAAGTCTTTCTTTGCAGATGTGACAGTTTAGTTTTTGCTGAAAAAATTCTCTACTTTTTCTCGAGGTCTCTATGCTTTGTATTGGGAAAATATTTTTATTTGTTTGGTTTCATACTATCAGCAGCCCAAGCGGACAAACAAATCACGCACTGGGGCATTCCTCTCCACTAATAACTGTTTTAGTGAAACCCAACGATAGATAACTATCTTTGTACCTATGCATTTTTGCAGTGTTTGCACCACTTGAGGAAGCAGCAGATTTACTCCGGGAGACCTTAGTATCACATTTGTCGCCGCTATTAGTACAAGTGTATTACCATTTGAATACATCAGCTGCACAGCGTGTTCGAAAAAGAGCTCTTGAGAATGTAGACTGTTATCACAGGATGAATAATTAATTAATTAGGGTTCTTGTAGGTAGTAACATGCAGAATACAAACGAACAACATGCGTTTTTATGGTTATAATTCAGTGGTCAAAGCAATACATATACAAATATTAAATAGTAGTGATATTAAAATAACCATCACTACCAATAAACCTTTAAATTAGAACAAGCTCACCGCATTCAGCTACAATAACTGTATCACGCACTGTGATTTTAACTTAGAAAGCACGTCTAATTAGTACCGTAGCACTCGAGCGTCTCCCCTTAGTACGGGCGCTCATTCCGAACGTCCCCACTACCTTCACCCTAACGTAAAATACATAATTATATTAACAAGAGTTGGGCCTGTCACATGACCCCCTTTTAAATTGAGTAAATGGAACAACAATTAAGAGATTTAAAACTAATAATGAGAGGCGCAACTTAACAACTAAACATTACTTTGAACATATCGTTTAAGATTATACACATTTTGAATACCCAACGGTTGACCCGTGGTATCATCTACTACTTCATAGGAATTATGGCCGACTATGGAAATAACCGTAGCAGGACCCTTAAATAATAAAAAAAATTTTTTAATTTCATGCAACTCACTAGACGATTGGGGATTGTTTCTGACAAGAACTTTATCACCTACCGCAAAAGCTGACAGTTTATGAGCCGAATGGTGACGTTCTTTACGTAATTTAACCTTTGACAATAATTTCTCTCGGGCAAACGTTACAATGCTAACACGATCTAACTCGGGTGTCTCGGCCGCTGGGAATTCCACTTTTGAAATAAACGAATTCACAGGGCGAGTATCAAAATGTAAAAATTCAGGCGAAAACTAGGTACCACTATGTACAACACGATTCAACCATGACTGAAGACTATCAAGAACCCACACCCACTTTGTGTGTCGGTAATGACATGTGCTTTGCATTAATCTGCCAATTTCTTTATTAATTCTTTCCACCTGGTTACCTGGGGGAAAATAAGTAGAGGTACGTCGCACGCGTATCCCTTCATCCTTAAGTCGATCGGACCATACTTTACTAGAGTCCCGTTGTCTGATAGGACATTTTCTGGCATACCCATGAACGGAACACATTTTGACAAAATACAATTTATAATGGCCTTGGTCGTACCACGCCGTAGAGAGAACAGCATGACAAATTTGCCGAACACATCAATACATACCAGGAGCATTGTAGCCCCTCTTCGAGATCTCGGTAATAGTCCTATTAGATCTACACTTAACATTCTATTGATATTGTCTGGCACCACGCTCTTCATGGCCCCATGTGAACGTACAGAACTTTTCGCCTTCTGGCACAGATTACAACTGGCAATATATTTACGACAGATACGACGCATTTTATGCCAATAATAATCCAATGCTAATTGGGCATAACACTTCGCCTGACCAAAGTGTCCCTGCTCTTCATACTCCTGTAACACTAAAGACTTGATTTGGGCCGCGGGAATGCATAGCCGGAAATGGGCATTTGCTCCCGACCCTCTCCTAAACAATAGTCCATTGTGGATCACAAACCACTTCGATTTGTTCGAGCCTTCATCGCTTATCAACGCTTGCCTAACCTTATTGCAGAAAGGATCATTTGCCTGATCCTCTGCCAACCGCTTCATATTAGCCGCCACCGTTTTATAAAGATTGGAACGACGCATTGTAAATATTGCAATATTTAAATCAGAGGAACCTCAATTTGGTTTCTTGACGTCTTTTCAGGATCCCGAGATAAGGCATCTGCCATAACAATTCTCGGACCCCTTACAATAATTTATTTGGAAATCATATTCCTGTAGGTACAATATCCACCGTGTCAGACGAGCAGACAGTAACCGACAAGATCGAATGAACGCTAACGCCTTATGATCCGTGATAACAGTAGTGTCACGACCTAAAACTAACACGCGCCATTTTTTAAATGCAAAAACCACTGCAGCGGCCTCCTTCTTTGTAATCGTATACTAAAACTCAGCCCCCTGCATTATGCGGCTCGCAAATGCAATTATCGCCCTTTTACCTAGAACTTCCTCTTGTTGAAAATCCTCTAGTAAAATCTGGATGTCTCAATACCGAAGCATCTAAAAAACTTTCTTTAATTTTGATAAAGGAGTTATCATCTTCGACCCCCCACTTCCAAGGTTGGCCTTTCTTTAGGAGACGAGTTAACGGGAAAATCAACTGAGAGTAATTCCCGCAATACCTCGAATCGTAATTCACAACGCCTAAAACGCCTTCACTTGCTTAACATTGCAAGGTCTCGGATAATTTTGGATAGCCCGAACCCTATCCGGGTCCATCCGAATACCTTCCGCTGAAATAATGTGGCCTATATAATTAACTTCCTTACAGGCAAAGTAAGATTTTTTTCAACTTAATAGTGCACTCTGCCTTTTGAAACTTTTTAAATATCACCTCCAGATGGTTTAAATAAACCTCTGGTAATGGGGAATAAATCAATAGATCACCGACATAAGCTATCGAAAAACCCTCAACCTCGCTGCCCAGAACAGCTCGCAACCCTCGAATAAACGACCCTACAGATGTGCAAAACCCAAACGGCAAAACACAAAACACATATGTTGTACCATCGTACAAAAAACCAGTATACTTCCAATGCTCCTTCTTTATCGGGATTTGCCAGTACGAGGCGGACAGATCAATCGTACTTAGGACTTGACCCGGTGAAAAATCATACACTAACTCCGATACGTTAGGCGGAATAATGTGTTCCTTAACCATACGCGCGTTCAGATATCGTGCGTCTGCGCAGACTTTAATAGAATTATCCTTTTTTCGGACTACCACTAAGAGACTTATGTATTCGGTTTGATACGGGGTAATCACCCCCCCCCCCCAGTCTATCATTTCCTGGACCTAACGGCCAACTTCATCCTTGTAACAAATAGGCATCGGGTACGGCTTTATAAAAAATGGACTATAGTCCTGAAGGAATATTTCGTGCTCATGGCAATTAAGAGTGCCCGGCTGATTAGAAAACACCTCAGAATATTTCAACAAAAGATTATATAACATGACCTTTTGTGCTTCATTAAAACACTCGGCCGCTAAAGCTTTTTCTTTAATCTCTCCTTCCGAATAAGATTTCGGTCGGGGTTTCTTCAACACTACCTATTCCTCTTCTACTAATTCGTTTACCGATATGTGAACTCCTATATTGGGCTTCCCCACAAAATCAATACTAAATGGCTTGCCGCAATAATCCCCATCTAAGGTATTATTGGCAAAATTTATTTGTAATCTATTATCGCGAAGCTAATCGCACCCAAATATTACTGGACGAGCTAACCCCGGAATAACCAAAAAGGAGTATTCAAACTCGTTTTCCCAGCCTTTCACGCGGAACGCAAGAAATACCTGCTCATTCACTTTCGTCGATTTATCTCCCAGCGCTCCCATTAGAGTAATACATTTCGCCGGAATTCTAGGAATTTTAGAATTGGTTTGCAGTAGCGTCGATAAAAACGCTTGACTTATGCCTGTTATCTGACTTCCAGAGTACATTAACACGTGGACTTTGTGCCCTTCAATATCTGTATCAACGGTAGGCAGCACTACCACCGTCTTAATTTTAGGTTCGTCTTCCTCTAAAATTTTTAGAGAAATCCCTGTTAAAAATCGTTGTTACCTCTCGATTAGCAATAGTTAGTTGACTATTACGTGAATCATTAACAACTCTACCGTTATTGTTACCTAAACTCTGTTCGGTATACGGACGTTCGCTACCCTTCTGTTTCCCTCTACTAAATTGATTACGGGCTCTATTACCCCCATCATTCTCTTGCGCCGGGCGATCGCAATTTCTCCACGATTGCTGATTCGACCTTTCATTACGCGAACTTTCATCTTCGATTGCATCTATCCTCCTGAGATGAGATTCAATATCATCCACCGATCGATATCTCGAATTTATCAGTCTCCGCCTAATTTCAGGTGAAAAATGGTTTATTATCATGGAGGTTAATTCGCTTTCGTCAATAGATTGCAATAAATACCTAGCCTCTTTAATAGCTTTTAGAAAGTAGTCCGCTTTGGACCCTCTCTTATACTCTCCAAATTTAATATTAGAAAACACTTCCCTTTGTTTCTTTACGCCCCAATATCTACTCACAAACTGTTCAATAAATTGCTCTAATGAACCAAAACGTTTAATTTCTGCCCAATCCTGAACAGAACCTTTCAAACATCCTGTAGCATAATATACCTTTTTCTCGTCAGGAACCCCTGCCTCGTCTAATAAAGTAGTTAATTTTTCAATGAACGCTATCGGGTGCGTTTGACTATTAACTGAAAATTGCAAATTGGTACCCCCCAGATCTTTCCATGTCGATATATAACTCCTACGATGTGAACCGCGATACGATTCGCCGCTAAATTATCTCTGATGTGTAACAATTTCATTTTTAAGACATTCTTTCCTGTCACCCTGTACATCTACACTAGTATCTATTTTAATCCCTTCAACGTGACTAGATTGGTCAGCCTCCTTTAACAAAATTTGATTTGATAAATCACCAATGCTATCCTGAATAACCCTCGTATTTTCACTTAATGTGCTACTCATAACATTACTAAATTTTTTAAGTGACCTTTCAAGAGCTTTACTCAGCCGGTCTATTGCCCTATCATCTTGACGCGTATCAAAGTCCTCTGAATCACTCAAATGAGCTTTTTTAATTTTATTACGTTTTGCCATCGTTTTATACTAAAGCGCTACACAATATTTTTAAACATAATATATATTCCCTACACTTAACTAGTTTAAATAATAAAAGATTACGATTAATCTCATTAGCAGAATCGTTCTCTGTAGTACGCAGTAACACCTGCAATTTAAAGTGAAGGCCGTTTAGTAATCTGACCGCCAGCTGCAAACTTGTTTCTGCGCGTAATAAAATTTGTTATTTATCGTTGAAGTCGCCGTGAACATATCACTTTCAAAGCCGGCTGTTCTGATGTTTCCTGTTAAACACCAAGCACGCGTTTGTTTCGAATACTTCTTTACTCGTCCTAATTGAAAGAATATTCTTGTAACACAATTAAACGCTTTGCATCTGCATATAAACCTGCACCACGTTGGGCGCCAAAATGAGAATGTAGACTGTTATCACAGGATGAATAATTAATTAATCAGGGTTCTTGTAGGTAGTTACATGCAGAACACAAACAAACAACATGCGTTTTTATGGTTATAATTCAGTGGTCAAAGCAATACATATATAAATATTAAATAGTAGTGATATTAAAATAACCATCACTACCAATAAACCTTTAAATTAGAACAAGCTCACCGCATTCAGCTACAATAACTGTATCACGCACTGTGATTTTAACTTAGAGAGCACGTCTAACTAGTGCCGTAGCACTCGCGCGTTTCCCTTAGTACGGGCGCTCACTCCGAACGTCCCCACTACCTTCACCCTAACGTAAAATACATATTTGTATTAACAAGAGTTGGGCTTGTCGCACTCTTTAGTTTTATTGTGTCATAGAAACTTTCAAAGTTTCACTATTCTAGTTTGTGGTGTTTGATTCATCAACTGTCCAACTTTTGTTCCTCTCCAACTGGCATGCCTGTTTGACCTTAAGATAGCGCCACGTCTCAGTTCGCTTAATTCAGTTCAAGTGTGCAGTGCAGTGCAATGTCTACTTCGCAACAAAAACCGCAGTGTGTTATTTGGCTTGTGCAAACTGAATGTGTTATAAAAGTGCAACGTAATTTTAGACGTCAGTATGATGTTGTACTTCTTACAGCAAAAACTATCTGTCATTGGCTACATTCTTTCAAACAAATCGATAGTGTTTTAAAAGGAAATTGTCAGGTAGATCGGGAACTTCTAAACAGAATTGATGATGATGACAGTTTCTTGAAAAATGTTTTCTTTGCTGATGAGGCTGCATTTCATGTTAGTGGAACAGTAAATCGCCACAACGGCAGAATTTGGGGGTCAGAACATCTACATGAATTTATTCAGCATCAACGTGACTTTCCCAAAGTTAATGTTTAGTACGGTTTGATAGAGGATCGTGTAATTGGTCCTTTCATTTTTGTAGAACAAACAATAAACGGAAACCATTACTACGACATGTTGACAGAGTATGTCTTTCCCCAATTGGATAATATTGAGGCGGGAAACGGGGTTGTATTGTTCCAACAAGATGACGCCCCACCTTATTACAGTAACCACGTGCGCGCAGCTCTAGACACTCGCTTTCTGGGAAGGTTGATAGGCAGAACTGGCTCAATCTCTTGGTCACTACAAAGCGCGAACTTGACCCCACTGCACTTTTTCTTTTGGAGTCACATAAAAAATGTTGTGTACCGTGAAAAGATCCGAGACATCAATCATTTACGCGAAACGATCGTCGCGGCGGTTGAGACAGTTATACCTGATATGTTGGTGAATACGTGGCGAGAAGTGGAATATCGTACCGACATGTGCAGGGCAACAAATGGATCTCAAGTTGAAAGTCCATTAATGTTAAAACAAGACTTGGAAGTACTCTCTTTTATTGTAAGTACTCGTTGATGTAGTTTTTCAATTTTGAAACAAAACCGGATTATACTTAAAAACTAAAGAAAACATTCAAAATAACTCTTATTTCACTGTTAATGAAAATAACGTAACAGTAACCAGAATTTTATGGTAACTTGGATAACCACACACAACAGACTAAAATTCACTATATTTCTCTATTTCACTGTAGAACTAGAAAGGGATTAGGCGTAGTCCAGGGACACTTGGTTCCTGGTGGTTTGATGATGGCACGCAGAAATCGGAACGGTACAAGATAATTTTTAATGTCAGTGGCCGGTTATTTACATAACTGAATACTTGAACGGTATACTTGTACTATGTAGAGCACAACTTGCTAAAACTTCTCGCATTAATTCTTCATATTTATTTTTGGAGAAAGCATTTTTATGCTATCCTTTAAGTATAATGGTAAAGCAATTACAGCAAGTTCTTGTCGACAGTTAGTGACATTATCAAAACTGTCTACTGTTTAAGTATGCTGTTATATGAGAAGGCTTTATGGCGTTCCAGCATACTTGCGCAAATCAACCAGTAAAAGTACAATGTTCAAGTACGCAACTACGTGCATAGTCGGCTTAAAATAATACATATTTTGCTTTACGCAGAATGAAATTTTACTTAAGCAGATGGTTTTATGGAGGCGCTTTACGCCCTCTAAAACCTTCTTTGCCCATCTAGGGGCCGCAATCCCCACTTAGAGAACAGCAGTAGAACACCTTGTATTGCCAACGTTCTGAAATTGTCACCTTAAATGCAAGACGTAATTGAAAATCAAAATTATAACACATTCTAAGCAATTGGCTGCATAGCTCAGTTGGTTAGAGCGTTGATCCGGCAAATCAATGGTTGCAGGTTCAAATCCTGCTGCAGCTGTTCTTTTAGCGGTTTTCAACTACCAGTTTGATTTGAAATGGTAATTCAACTTTACATAAAAAGTTGAGTTTTCATTTCATCTTATAACTGGTTAATATATATTAACCAACATGCATTTGCATTCCAAGAAGAATAATCCACATTTGGAATGCAAATGCATGTTGGTTAATATATATGAACAGTTATAAGATGAAATGAAAACTCAACTTTTTATGTAAAGTTGAATTATCATTTCAAATCAAACTGGTAGTTGAAAACCGCTAAAAGAACAGCTGCAGCAGGATTTGTGAGCTAGGTGATGCTGTACTTCCCATAATGTGTCTGTATTAAACATTACAACTTTGCTACTTCTGTCCTAATGAGCCCTAATCAGGGCGAAAGGCGTCAACAGGATCTCTTTCGTGGCTATTTGAGTCACTTGCCAGTAATTCCTTTCTTTGTCTTTGTCTTTGTCTTAATTTAAGACTCATTAAAACCTACTTTTCTTTTATATATATATATATATATATATATATATATATTACGAAAATGAAATGATACCCAGAAATCTCAAGAAACATATATGAATAAACTTGCATTCAAAAGAACATTTTTCTTTTATACATTTTATCTAAAGAATCTCTTACATTCAACTAATATAAATAATGCTTATAAAAACAATTTACAGTTTAAGCTTAGACAGAAAATTTTATCTAATAGTTACTTACTTATTAAAATAATTCTCGCCTGATCTTTGTTAACAATTACAGAACCTCAAAACATCTTATATGCGAATCACAAAAATTCTCCTTAAAACTCTATGGATAATTTACCTATCCTTGTATTATCCCGTTTGTCAGTGTAGTTGACCAATGACGCCGGCAGAAAGTTTTATAAAGGTCAAAATGCTTTGAGCTCTGACGTAAAAAATTGTTGGAAAAATTATCCCTTCACACATAAATTTTATACAATTAAGAAATTCTTGTTTAAGTAACTAATGGTTACAAAAAATATATGCTGAAAGTCGGTATTGTTCAATTCTCTTTATAGCGCTTATAAAAATATCATTTTCATTGTAATTAACGGCATTAAATAATCCTTGGTTCCATTTTAAATCTCCATTTTTTTTCTAATCCTAATGTTGAAATATCAATTTGCGAGGTGCACTTATTTTAAATCGATTAAAATCAGCAGTTGTGATCTTGTACCAAATTATTTATATTATTGTGATAAATCTTCATTACACTTTATCAAATAATTACGTTTGATAACTTCTATGTTACTTGTTGAACGCCGGTGAATTAAATTACAAATTACTCGAAACGTATATACTTCATGTCGTAAAATAAATTAAAGAATGACCTCGTTCCTCGATCACTTCCTCTTTATATATTAAAATTTTAAACATGTTATTTTTTCTATTCTATTCTAAATTTATTTCTAACCATTAGTCACAGGATGATATAATAGTTATGAGAATTTCGCGTTTTAATGAGCTAATTGAGGGTAAAGTTATCGCGGTTGTTATAATTTATGTCTATCGTATAGTGTCTCCCATTGTTTTTTATGCATTAAATCATAGCCGTTGTCATCTCTCTCTTAGAACTATTAAACGCGTTATCTATTTTATCTTATGCGTTTCCTAATGGTTGTATTTCTTCGAATTGGAGTGTTTATTTATTGATTTAAAATAATTGGCTTATTTAATGGGTTTTAGAACATTTCTAGTTAATGAGGTATTATTTTATTAAATAACGAAGACATTGGAAAAATCTGGAATTAATTCAAAACTAACTTCTTTCAACGAAATACACGTATTGTTTAAAACCATAATGAGGTATTTTTTAACGAGAATGAATGCAGTACTTTTGTTTTAATAAAATATATTTACATGTGAAGAATATGCATTACTTTAACGAGGATGCATTAAAGCTCGCAATTGGTAATGATGCTTATTGTGGTATTTTTCAGAATCGATTTTTTTCTAGCAAAGTATGGATTTTAGCTTCGCATATCTTAAGGAAGCTTAAAATCTAAGTTATTTTTAGTATTTACAGAATAATTATTTATACACGAATGAAATGAACAGCTTGTGTATTTACATTTTAAAATAAAAACTTGCGTTAAGGTATCTCTCAAGACTAACAATTTACACACACGGCAGAAATGAATTAATTTTAAAATTAGGAATTTAAGTTTTTATTCGTTTCACCATCTTTCCATTTTGCAATAAATGCAATACAACTTTCAGTGTTCATTTCACGTTTCTCCGTTTGTTTCTCTTTGGATGGTCATTAGGTTGTGATATAACCTTACTTTCTTATCTCTGAATTATGAATAATAGGCATATTGTTTTTTATAATATATATCATTTCTAATAGTTCCCGTTTTTGCGCTTCGTTAATGCTGTTTCTTTCGTACTTGTGCCCACTATCTTTATCTCTTTTCTAGAGTTGGAAAATTTGACGAATGTGTATGTGTTGCGGACTATTTTAACAGGAGATTGCATATGATAAATGTGCTTTCGAATTCCTCGGGTTTTGCTACGATCAGCGATGTAGTCTAAAAAAAGAAAATGAAAACGAGGAAGAAAAAGAAGAATTTGACCGGGCTCAATCGGCGAGTGGACGGGGTATTATATCTACAAAAAAAATTTAAGGGAGGCCTGAAATAAAAATATACTCACGCACAATCAAACATTTACAAACTAAAAACCTCTAATTTAAAAAAAAAAAATTATATACAAAACACAATAGTACCAAAAATGAACAATTCGTAGGTACACCATATACATATTTACGAATAAAAAAAGAATCATTTTTAACATGGCAAGCTGCAGTTTTTAGGTCACTCCCCATATTAATCTTCAAACAAGAAAAAAGAACAAAATTACCCCACTAAAAATCACAGCTCGAAATCAGCATTGTAAGTACGGAATTCTATACATAAAATTATCTTAATAAAGAAATCAGTAAACATTATTATATTCTCGCACATACAAACAACCAGTCATTTTACCACCAACAAGGTGTACATATGTTATTTCCAACAACTACCGGATACCCATATAAGAAAATTAGTTAATAAACACTCACCCGCGAGTCACCACCGTCGGGTTGGCTCCTACCGTCTGTAAAAACGGTGCAAAACAGAGGTGCGCGTGATCCCGCCTTGGGGTGGTCTTCCTATCACAACAAAGGGCGGCCATTCATTGTGGCTTTAAGGGCCACGAGAAGGAGCTATAGTAATTATAAATAAAATTAATTTATTGCCGTTGAGAAGTACAATTTTATAAAACCCATAAATATTCACTACGCTGTAAGGCGTGCGCGAACTTTTTATACAGAAAAACGGAAACAACCAACCATTTTACACGTTTTTTCGTTGTGTAGATTGAAAAGCAAATAAATATTAATTTCGTTTCACTAATGACTAGAGCTCAAAGTAATATTGTTATTAAGGAAATAAAACTGGAAAAACACGCTTTATTGAGATAATACGCAGCTTTAATTCGACACAGCTTTCAATGGAAAACACATAAGAATCAATTATCAGATACCTAGAACCAGTTATCGCCTGTTTAATTTTAGCATAAACTTTACGTTGAGGATTTCTTAGAAGGAGTATTAATTATTAATTAGGCTCTAGGATGTAACAATAGGAATCGAATTTATACAAATAGATAAATAAATTAACACGTGAAAGGGTTATTTTAATTTACTGAATTAATTTTCGTTTTTAACGCCAAAGGGATTTGAGTTGAAAATTAGACCGCGTATTTCTTATTAACAGAAAAAAATGTACGGGATGTTCAAAATAAACGTAACAGTTTTCATCCCTAATTTTAACTAAACCATTTTCTACTAAATTATGTGTTTTATGTGCCAGTATTAAATTGTTTTTTACAAACATATTTTGTAAGTTCTCAGATAGGTTTAGAATATAAAATATTAATATGCACTTAATATTTGTTTAATCTTGGTTTTTGATAGTATAGTTGTTTAAAAATTTGTTTATCTGATTTTTAAAATTTTGTTCATAAAATATTTACATTTACAAAACTAACTAATATTTATGTTATTTATGGTATAATAATCCAAAATTTATAATAGCAAGATCCGATTCGTTATTTACCAAGTATCGCTTAACACTTAGGGGTTACATATGCCCATGTCAAGTTTAATCCAATTTTTAAAGTCGTAGGATCGTTTCATATGATTCGAGTAATTGATAGTATTTGATTTGAACTGATAATTCAACTTTACAAAGTTGGACTCTACTTTAATCTTATTGCTACTAATTCAACATTACAAATCTGCATAATATATAATAGAAATAGTTATCTAATATTAGGTGTGTATATTATCCGAACGTTGTAAATTAGATGAGTATCGATACTTATTAATGTGTATATCACCTGTATCAGTTTTATAACATCGCTGTATGTAATTGAAAAGGAAATTAGAATGGTCATAAGCAGATTTGCAACTACTAATACTACGACTAGATCCTATATAGCTCAAGTAGTAGAATTTTGTATTAGTAAGCCATGGGTTTTAGTAGTAGTGCAACTATAAGTGCTTCCATCAGTGCTTTCCATTACCAATTCTATTTGAGGGGGTACTTAACTGTATGACGTTGAATTACGCTTTCATCTGATTTCTCTTAATCCATTAAAATCTGCATGCTGCAGCATTCCACGTAGGTATATACCGTATGTCCTTTTTCCGACCGCAACATAGGGAATTTGCATGTAGAATTCTTAAGTTGTGGTAATATTTCTATTATGGAACTTTCAAAGAAAAACTGTGGTGTAATTTTCGTGATTTTTTTCTACAATAAAAACACTTCTTTTTGTAAGTTCTACGTATAATTGAGATAGAAACATGAATTCAAAATTATGTTAGTAATTTTCCAAATGATTATTTATGTTTCTGTTTTTATTTGGTATTTAGAAAAAAATACCAGTGGAATTGTATGTGAGTGTTTCTTCTACCCAAAGTGCATTCAATCAATAAATAAATAACACGGGTAAATTCTGTTTAAAATTTCATGCACATTCAGCGAATTAAACCATTAAAGTATAGAGTAGTTTTTTCGGTATTTTGGTAAATCCTTTATCGTGTTACTTTTGTGCATTATTGGATGCAGCGACAGATTCAAAAATTGTCTAAGCAGATAGCAATGATCGGATTGATTTGTTTAGTAACATCATTAGTGTGTTTGGTAACATTAATAGGTCTTATTATACGTATCAACATTTTTCGCAACAATTCTCTCGCAACGCCTAGAAGTTGCGTTAAATTTGTTACTACAAGTTTCATGTGAGCCAAACTGTTGAAATAATTTTTTTTAGTAGATACTAGATAATTGAAATTTAAAGATCTTTTTTCAACACACATTATCCGAAAGGATTACCGACATCAAGCATTAAAATCTACAAATGAAGAGTACATTTTAAGTCTAAAAAACATTTCATAACTGCTAGATGCAAATATATAGTTTATACAATCTCCTTTTGTAATTAATATTCCCAAACCTTTCCTTATATAAGTCACGCTATGTACAAATTCTTAGAAATATCTATGGATAATTTTATTAATATTTTTTTATGTCCGTAAAAAAAGGCGTAACTGATCAGAGATATATATATATATATATATATATATATATATATATGTATGTATATATATATGTATGATATATTCTACCCCCCCCCTTTTTCTTCTTTTAATACTTTACTTTATAAACTTTAAAAATGTGCACACCTAAAGCACGCCCGTATTTGCACAGTTTGGTTGGTTCTTTTATTTAATATTTATTGTAATGCGTCGACTCTATAAAACTCTTAATCTCAGGGTATTCAAACTACTTATAGTGGATTCGTTATAAGTAGATGTGCTACGTCCAACCAAAGTGCACTCTTTTGTTTTTCTACTAAATTTGCTACTCTACTTTTGTATATGCCAAAATTTATAAAATGATCAAAGTTGCTATGTGCCAAATTAATTTTCAACCAAAATTAAAATGACCAAAATTTTACGTATTATAAAATGTTTTAAACACTCACCTGGTCTATACTTCGTTGATGCCTCGGTGAATCCTGGCACAAAATCCTAATCCTCGTATGCGTCCTTACAATGATGTTCTCAATTTGTCGTGCTGTATCCAGGTATCTTCTAATTCTTAACTGTTCCCCAATAGCTGAAATGATTAACCCAAATTTAGAATTTTGAAAAAACTAGTGCTATAACTTCCTCTGTACTAATCTCCACTTCAAATCCTTGTTTTCGCTCAATGCTTCTGCTGCCTTTAACCCGCTCCAATATCCAACTCGTATCTTTGTTTCCACTCAATGCTCCTGCTGCCTTTAACCCGCTCCAATATCCAACTCGTATCTTTGTTTCCGCTCAATGCTCCTGCTGCCTTTAAATCACACTCCAATATCCACTTCAAATCTGTATAACCACTTTCCAACTCCAATATTTTACCGTCGCACAATTACTACTCTTTACCTTATACTTTCGCTTATTTCTTTACCGCTTTTAAATGAAACTCATTTAAAACAATTACTTTATTTTCTTTTTCAAAATATAAGCACAGTTCTGAAAACACGTCTATTACAAACTTTGTTCGAAAATAATCTCTGAAAACACGTCTTTTACAAAATCGTTTCGAAATATTCTGCCTTGTTTACTCTCTAAGGCGACCATGTTGATTCTCAATTCGCCTACTACATCCTAAAGTTCATCACAAATAGTCAAGTCCGTGTCGCACATACCCAAGTTCATGTCTTTAATACAAAATCATAATCACATTAAATTCTAATATATGTCCTAAATCTTTACATTCAACCAATCACATTTTACGATGTTTTAACTAATAATTTTGAGTTTACAAATATTGTCCAAAAGTTGATTTTATAGAAAATGAAACCAAAATAAATTACACTTGACCCTGGATGCATGTTGATAGTGAACATTCATAGACGCATCCGGCTTTTGGACGGCAAATGTACTTTCAAAGGCTTTTAAAATTTCAACTCGGTATAAACCCTTGAGCATTTCACATCTTACTACGCCACTTAGTCATTTTAAAATTTCCTTTTGTCACTTAATTTCAACTACTATATTTGAATGGTATTTTAGTATACATAAAATACGGCAAACATACATTTTTAGGTATATGTGATCAAATAAGTGGATTATTTTTGTTTGGCATATACTACTTGGTACTAACCAACCCTTATACCTCTTAGTAGCTCCCTTAGACATTATATTGGCCCCACTGATTTTGAATGAAATTGGAAATTGCGTCGGCTTTACTCTTTCCTGGTGTGCATAATTTCTAGTTTTATTTAAAATCAAAACCCCTCTTACCTTTCTACACCAACCTCTTTTCGGATCCCTACCTATTTTAATTATTCAACCCCTATTTTTAATTCTCAATATGTCTGCCTAACTATGCTACATACTAACCTACCTTATAAACTAAAACAAAACTAAACCAAACTAAAACAGAACTAAACCTTCCGTCGCATGAACTATATTACAACTATTCTACTAAACCCTCTTCCTGTACAACCTTTGTACAACAAATTATCCAACCCCTGCGGTTGTTCATACTGCGGTTTCGTAATCGAATTCAACTTCCTCGCATCCAAACAAATCCTTATATCCCTTTTATTGGGTTTAGGAACAATAACTACCGGGTTCACATATTGAGTTTTCGCTGGTTCTATTATTCCATCTCGTAACATCTTGTTAATCTCGGCTTTAACCCTATTTCTAATAGCAAACGGAATTGGTTACACCTTTGTATTAAACCCGTTGTCTTCCGTGACCTCTAACTTATGCATGTATCGCCTCGCCAATCTTGGCTCTTCATTAAATAACCCTACATATTTATTAAATAATTCTTCTAACTTCGCCTTTATCTCAATACTCACATTTCCAATCTGTTCATCCTTAATTAATCTCACAAACATATTACATAATCGTACTTTAACCTGTCTATAATCACTTGTCCTATCCATTCCTAATCCCGACTTATCTATATTCTCTCCATTCCTATATTCCTCACTAACCGTAGACACCATCCATAACTTATCTTTATCAAAAATTCGAATCGACCTATCTTTACCATCTATATTCACTCCAAAATCCTCTATAAAGTCCATTCCTAATATAAAATCTATATGCAACCCCTTTGTAATTAAAAACTCTGCCTCCCCTACATTTTTATCCCCTACAAATATCGGTACACGGATGATCCTATAAATCTTAGTTAACTTTTTATTCATAGCCGACCATAGATTAACCCCATCAATCGCTTCTATTCTTCCTTTTAAAAATCAGCATGTTTTATCACTACCCTCTCATCTACCAGCGACAACTGTGAACCACTATCAACTAAAGCAACATATAAACACTCATTTAAACTAATATTAATGAACAAAAGGTTCTTTTTTTTCAAATTATAATTATTTACTAACAAGTCTTTTAAACTATAAACAACGTCGACCTTTAATCCTTTACATTTGTTCTCCCAAAAATTTGCGTTTTTTTTTTTAAGGGTGCCTCGTGTATCTGCACCACTTCAATTTGATCCGTGTCCTGAGTCCTCGCGTTGGTCGTTATATGGTGGACATTCGCGTCCCTGTCCGTCCGGCTATATCCGTGCTAGGTTCCTCCTCCCGTCGTCCGGCCGTCATCCGCGTTGTCGTCGTGCGGGCGCCTGTTTTGCCTTGGTATGTCGTTCTCCCGGTGTTCCCTATTGTAGTATGGTCTCCTGTTTCCGTCGTGTCCCCAGTGATTTCGGTTTCCGTGGTTAAAATAGTCCTGTCGGTAGCTGGGTCGATGTTCGTGATGGAAATTGTCCTGTCTATGGTTGGGTCGCTGTTCGTAGTACATATGTCGTCGGTTGTCATCCCTATAACCCCGGTTTTGATCCCATTGACTAGTCCGTGTTTTTGTCTCCAGTGCCGTTGCCAAATCGAAATTCCTCATAACGCCTAAAATTTTTCGTAGTGTTTTTACATTTAGTACCACTTGTCCTGTGAGTAGTAATACCGTGTCGTCCCCGCCCAAATTCGGTGTCAAGTGCTGTGTCTGTCCCTGCGCTTGTACCCGTGTATTTTCGGTCTCGTCGTCTACGCGGTCTTCGTTGTCTTGTAGCTTAGTCCTGCGTTCGTCATCTGTCCGCGACTCTGCAAATTGGTCAGTTACTTCCGTGTGTGGTTCCGCGTGTGAGGTCTTAACATCTGTCCGCGACTGTTCGGTTTTGGTTGTTAGGTCAGTTTGTAGTTCCGTGTGTGTTTTCGCAGTCTGGTCTGTTAACTCCGTTTGTTTTTCCGTGTGTGATGTCTTTACCTCTCGAATAATATTACAATATACCGGATGCGGACGTGACGAACAGAGCATGCATCGAAGATTTAAACTAAGTAATATGTAAAAATTTTGAGTTATGCGAGACAAGGCAAAAGTATCAGCCTAGAATGTAAACAAGCCAATGAAAACAATTGGAGGAAGGGCTTATATATACGATAGTAACGGAACGACATTTTAGTCTATGTTCAAACTGAGCAACGACTATGTTCAAAGGTGTTAAAAACTTATGTAACTAGTGAAGTATAAATTAAAACAAATCAGAGTTAAAAGTGCGAGAATTTGTGCAACGAAAAATAAGCCGATCTATAGATAGACGTAAACTAAATAACTTAATTAAATTCATTTCTAATATTAATGAAGCAAGGCTTTAATTTGGACTGTAATTTGATTGAGATGGCTTTAATTTGGGATATTTAATTGAGACGATTTTAATTTGGGACTTCTAACTTTGAACATACTCTAATTTTGGAGATAATTTAAAAATGAACGTATTTTAATTTGTACATATTCCGATTTGGTACAATTTTAATTGGAAGCGATTTATGGGAGGCGATTTTTATATGGGGCCGGCATATCAATAAGCAAAGCGGACACAGAAAGGGGATGCAGATCATAGACTAGCATGGAGCTACAGAACCCATTCCAGGTTAGCAATCTTAATACACTTTATTATTGAAAACTGTTTTGATTTAATATTTGCCATACATTGTATATTTGTAAGAGTCATCAAAAAGGTTACTTAAAAATTTATAAAAACGGGATAGGTAGCTTGGAACGTTCTAAGATTCCTGAATATAATTAAAAGATGTTTTTGCTGGCTTTCAGAAAAAGCATAAATCTGGTATATGTAGATATTTTGTACAAAAAGGAAAATTTTGAGTGTTGTAAATAGTATCAATTATCAATGTTAAAATCTTGCAATAAATTAATAGATGTAAAATTTATCGTAAACAGACTAAATCTACGCGCTAATTTGAGAGATGATCTGTTCATACGCCCCAGCCCAGCTGCTTCTAAACAAATTTATACAAATAATATCTTGTATCTTTTGGTATAAAATTAATTTTATTCTCTATATATTCCAGAGACTGGTATTAACTATTTGCCGCGACTACTGGTTCGAACTTTATTTCGGTATCCCTGGTTGTTATTGATCATTTGCCGTATCCCAGGAAATCCCATACTAAATTAAAGTATTAGTGTATGATTCATAGGTTAAGCTTCTGTTCACTCATAGTCTGATTCAATAAATTCGAATATTTACTTTTAATAACTGTCTGAATTTTTCTACACCGCACTGCGGTTACTTATTTGAAATTCAAATTACTGTACTTTATCAATGAATTCATAAAATTTTGTCTACTCGTATAAGCAACAAATTGAAATAATTATTGGCGTCTTTCTTGCCGCTTATATACCTTAAAGGTTTTCAAGTGTCAGGCAGCTTCCTTCTTTCTTAAAATGGATTGGGCAAAGAACAAAATATTTTCAATTCCTTGTACTGTTCTACTAGAAATTTCGACTTTTTTGTTTATCCCGAGTTTTTTGTGTAAGCTGTACCACTCGATATCGAGGTATTCAGCTCCTAACACTTAACTCCATATGTAAAACCAAATCTCGTCTATCTAATACAAATTTATCATAGCAACACCATATTATTTATAGTCGACGAATGTGACTTTGATATTTGCCTGGAAATAATATTTGAATTAATCTTGCACATTTGAACGTTTTCATAAATCTAAATGATCGGAAATCATTATTTAATAGTAAACTAATTAATTAGTAGTCGCTTTTGACTTCATTAAATGTAAAAACGCTAGGTTTAGTATGCATTTCTAAATGGTTTAAAGTCGACTGCTATCTGAAAATCGATTATTTAATGCTTGTATTTATTGTGTTAAATCTTGTATGTTTATGTAGAAATTGTTAATTTTGACTTATTATAATAAGTAGTTGAAATATATTATAAATGTACTAAAATGACGTAATAAAATTAATTATTGAAGATTTATTTCCACTCTTTTGATTTGGGTTACTAGCAATTACTGACATAATATTTAACTTAAGTCAACTATAAACCTAATGAGATTTAAACTAATTTAACTGATGATATTGATTAAAATGATATACAAAATAAATTGTTTGAGATTTATTTACCCTATATTATTTAATTTAGGTTACCATAATTTTGTATTTGACTTCAGCTAATTATAAATTGAATTGTTTTAAGTGTGTTTTATGAGTTTCATTTTATAACTACAGGACTTTATTGTTGCCAACGGCTATTTACAAAATTATTTTCACCTCAAGGTATATTTCCCAACTCAATTTAGAGGTAACAGGTTTGATTAATATTGCTCTTTTTTAAATACTAATTCAATTGGACATAAAAGCCTAAATAATTTAATTTTATCTCATTAACAAATACGCGTAGCTTGTCTTGTGCAACTATCTTATATTTGTATTTAATAGTTGCTTTTAGCCATGAGTTTGAACGTCGCTTCTTGTCAATATCTGACATAACATCAAGAACTTTATTCACACTATCAGATTTGATTGACAAACATGACATAACGCAATTAGAAGTTAGGTCGATATATGGTTTCGACGCGATTTGTATTTTTGTACATTTTTCCAATCGAATAACCGCTCTCGGGGCTCAATTAGTTAGCGCGTCCAAGCACGTACAAATTAGAAGTTTACAGTCTTGAATCCTATCCGAGAAAATTTATATTTTCTTCCGTTTTAATTACTAGCTTGATTTGAAATGGTGATTTGAATGATACAGTGTGCTACATTTCGGTAAGTTGTAACTTGTTTTGCACAATTTTGTTTTCAAACCAAGCAATATTTTTATACTACTTTATGCGTGTTTAGTTTATCAAATTTTCGCATGTATGTTGCAAAATTTTTTAAAATATTTGCAATTAAATAAGTGAAACGAAATATAAGTTTTATTCAATTTTCGTATTAATTAACAAATTTATTCTTTTATACGAAAGTGGGATTTTTGTTGTGACAAACATTTGGCAATTGTAGTGCATTTCGTTTTTAAAATTCCTTTTCCGTAGTAAATAAGTAATGTATTTTATTACCCGCTATTTAACTGTCAACACAAGATCTCTGAAACGCATTGTCGAAAATTAATAGTTAACGGTATCAACCTAGAATAATCAAAAGTATGACAAGGTAGGTGATAAAGCAATACGTCTTCTGATCGGGTGTCATTATTTAATACCATGGAATAACCGTGTCGTCTACTTTACGACTGGGGAATATCATTGTGTAGACGCACATTTTACGATAGAGGGCAGCTCTTTCATCAAAACTATTAAACACGATTTTGCAGTCACTCAGTGGAGTTTAGTTGCACTATTATAAACCAGTATTTAATTACCCTGTCATAAACGAGCTTACGTTATCTTTTAATACATGATAGAATTCGCAGATACAACCACTTAGAACTTCCTTCGAACTAGCATTCAGCTTTATTATTTGGTTTGATTGTGCATTTTATTTACAGAAGATGCATTTTTTACTTTAGTGATCGTTGTTTACTGTTTTATTATAAATTAGTATTTACATTATTTTAAAATACACCGAGTGTCAATTGAAATATAAATCGTTGGGAATTATTCCATTATGAAAAAGTAAAAAGTAGGTTTAGTTATTTTATTGATAATAATTGAACAAAGATAGATATTGTTAACGCTAAAACGCAGCACTTTTTGAGAGTCATTTTTTATTTTATAAAAATGAGAAACAACCAAATTGCATGAAATATATCACTAACTGCATATTTAAGTATAAACCTTTGTTGAAGTATGTTACTTGTACCGCAAATTTCAGTCATATTTGCATTACTGCGCTACAGTGATTGTCGGTACTAATTTAAATGGGCTGAAACCAAAATCGGCGTGACTCAGTTTTTCTTAAACTTACAAAAAAATTGATTCAGTTAACATAACAGTTGTGTGAATGTAAATGCAACATATTTTTTGTTGACCGAACAAGTGGAATTTATTGTTTTGCTGCTTAATGACTAATTCACTCATTTCAATGCAATAAACATTGAACATACTGTAGCGGGCTACTATCACGCGTTTCACTAATTAAAAACAAGTAGTAACAAAAGTGTTTAATACTCATAATTCACAAGTCTAATTAACAGTTTATGCGTTATTTATAGATGTTTTCAGTCCAATTTACAATGAAGCACTATCATACTAATACTATTTACAAGCACTAATATTTTCTTAAACTAAGTTCTTAACCATAGGTCTATTAACAACACTAACACTACAATAATTTATTTATTACACGTTTGTCTATTTATATACAAGCTAGCGGTACAATATACACGTTCACATAACACAAATTTATATTTACTAAAGGACTTTCAGAACGTAATGAACAACTAACTATATACGAGATGATTTATATACGACATTTTGATATAGACTGACTCTGTACTTCATCAGCGGTCTTATATATACCCTGAATTAAATAGATCATTCATACTCCGGTATATGCTAAAAAGTTCGAGGCTTCTGTAGTATATACATTGTTTACGACGCTTGTGTGTTTGACAGGTTGCCTAATAGTAGCTCGTAACAATACTTTGTTTAGGTGTTTGGTGTGTAACTTTAGCAAGGCAACCAAAAAAATCTACAGCATGTACTCATTTTTTCCAACAAATTTGATTTTTACTTGAACGAAATAGAAAATTAACTGCGGCAACAAAACGCAGATTTACGCTATTTGTAGGTAGTGCCAATTTATTTTTAAGAGTAGCAATACAATCAAACGTAAATTCTAAATATTTTAATTGATACTCACTGTAAGTATTGTTTCCAACTAATTAAAAATCGAAATAATACCTATACCGATCCTATAGCTCAAATCTTACAGATACTTGCAATAGTGAAAATAGTGAGTATTGTTGTTTTCGAAATGGGTAAAGGCATTTATAAACCAAGAACGCGCGCAACTAATAGAAGTAGGATCAAACGAACCAAATATATTCGAGTAACAAAAGCAACAAATTCTGAACTAAAAAGTATTGAATTGCATATGGGTAGGTAAGTATGCTAAAATAATGAAATATTCAGTGTGTCTCGATTTGATACGTCAATAATCCAGATGGCGGTACTACATGTGTGTAAAGTAAGCACCCCTTTTTAAAAATTATGTTTTTGAAAATTGTTCCAGGTTGTTCTACCTTTGTACCACATTGTTCCAATTCGACTTACAAAAAGTTAGCTAATAGAATAAAAGAGGAAGATGAAGGGTATGTTTTACTCTTTTCGATATAGTCCAAAAATCGATTTTGGAAAATCCGGTAGTGATGCGAGATTCATACTTTATAATTTATATAGGGCCGCTAGGCGACCGCGTCCCCAATGCTCCACCCGAAGGTACTACGTTCGGTTTGTTCGCAAAAAGGGGTTTCAACAAACAAGTGTTTTTCCGTGTTTTCAAGAATTGTTTTTCAGACGGAGTTGTTTTTTGGAACAATGTTTGGAACAACTAGAACACTGTTCAACGAGGATCAAACCTTTGATTTGTGAAAAAAGGGGTGCTAGTATTAAAATGGGGGTTTCCGCTTATTCGAAAAATCGTTTGGAATAAAATAATATTGATTAGGATCAAAGTAGCACAACGTTGGAACAATCTGGAACAAGTTTCAAAATCATAATTTTTAGCAATCGAGGTACTATGTTCACACATACATCGATTCTACGATACACATATAACATGGGGGGATATTTTTGAACACTTTGGGATGCTCTTTCTATCCTAATGTATAAAAATGTTAAAAAAAGATTTGAATCATGTTTACAAGCCAAGGTTAGTTTTCGCTTTTTGCATTGAAGGTCTGCGCAAAATTTAGAACACGAAGACAAACGAACACAAATAAGTATGCAAAAATTTGAAAGTGTAAAGGATTTTATGGTATTAATTTTTTTTGTGTAGAATCGCTCTTCCTAATATCGACGCTTTATTTCCGGAAACCTTGTTAGATTAGTCATGCATTGTATTTCAAGAATTGTAGGACTAACGATACGTTAGATTCTCGTCAGTTACCTGTTGATGTTGATTTGATTGACTTGGAATCAGTTTGGAACGAGAGCAACATAAGTATTCCAAATAGTTCTTATGATTCTTCCAACCCATGGGGAACGGACGCCAAATTTAATGAGTATGTAAAAATTCCTAATATTAATTCAATTTCATAATATTCTATAGAGAATTATGCCGGAGGAACTTACAATTGAAAAGGAGCCGCTACAGTATAAAGTTCAAGGCAACAAGATTGTGGAGTACACTGTTTCTTGCAGAAACTCATGCGCGTGTATGCACTGCAGGTAACTTGTTTCTTGAGGAAGAAAAAAGAAATGGCCTTAGTAGTATTCTGTTTTTAAAATGCAATACGTGCGACAAAACGTATTCATGTTCCACAGAAACTGTAAAAAATGCACATTTAAACCATGCAGCAGTATGGGAACTTTGTCGACTGGAAGTACCTTTACCCACATGGAAGAATTTTTGTCAATTTTGCATATACCCTGTATGGGTAACAATCACTTTTATTCAATTCAAGAAACTTTGCGCCAGTTTTATATGTTGGTGTTGGGAATAAATTTTGTATAATTTGTAAAAAACATGCGAATGAATATCAACATGTCTGTTTTAAAAATTGGGAGGAGGTTCGACAGCAATAGAAGACGATATAATTGTGGAAGGTTTTAATCGAAGCATTGACTGAAGTTACACGGCTAAGCGGGAAGCACTACTGGAAAGACAGTTTAAAGATTGGCGACCAATTAATGAAGGCAAAACAAAACAATTGCATACCTAAGTGTAAGTTTCAACAGATTGGGAAACTTCGCAGAACACGCGAAACGAAGGAAAACTTACGCAAAACACACTGCCAGCCGAATCTATAAAATATTAAAAGAAGAACGACTAAATCAGAAGGCAAGAATTACACTAGTCAAAGGACTAATAGAGGCGCAGATGCTCTATGGCTGCCAAATCTGGGCAAACCGGACACTTCCAAGCACGATTAAAAGCTTTCAACAATTCCGCATGAGACTGTATCTCAGAGCGAGTGACGTGTACAGATATCGCGCTAATCAGGAAGTGCAAAAAGTGTTAGAGCTAGAGTCGCCAGAGACGTAGCCACCAAAAGAAGAGAAGAAATGATAGCCACGTGAAAACAACACCACGATCCAAAAATAAGGAAACTGTTATATCAAGAGTGAAAAGAAACAGTCTAGCTTCAAACCCAACCCCGCCCTTCTCCCAAAAGAAACATTCTTCAAAGGCCACATCGCCCAAAAAAAAGAACCGAGAGAAGCGAAGAAATCATAGGATTATATCCTGAATTTTTCAAAACAAGAAGAATACAAAAAAGCACGGGGTATGTTACAAGCGATTTATAGCTGATAGCGATTCGAGCGTCTATGTGAAAATTCAACAAAATGTTTCATATTGCAACAAAGTAAAGAAATTTGCAAAAATAGTATGCACAGATAATATTAAATGTAGTAGTTTTGAATTGAATTTGTAATTTTCTTTTGAGATATTTGAAGTTTATAGGGCTATACAATACTACTATATTTAATACATACTATGTAAAGCATCAAAAATTGTATTTCCGTTCTGTAGGTTCAAGAAATAGAATGTACAAATCACCTAATTAAAAACTACGGCAAAAGATTGTATGCTGTAAAAAATGATACGTAACAAATTTCTGTAACTGTAAGAAAATTATTGACAGCACCAAAAATTAAAGAGTTGCAAAACATTGCTCAAAAAGCAATATATGATAACACCCATGGTGATTTGCCTTGCATAATTGAAGATCTAAATAATGGACCACGGCATATCTTTCGGAACCATATCAAATGCAAAGATTATTTTTGCGATAATGTGGGTGCAGTATTATCTGATGAATGCAATTTAGTACGTAATTCGGGTTTATTATGAGTAGTGGAAGGTAGGTTTATCAGAGAAATTGATATATATATATATATATATATATATATAAACTTTTTTATTTTTATGAGCTCTTTCTTTAGTGACTAGGAAGGTCGGCTCGTTAATTGATAATAAAACAAACAATAGAGCTGAGCTTTTTATGAGCAGTGTGGCTAAATTTAATATGGGTTAATGACTAAATCTCATGCAGAGATCTTCCTGTAATATTTGAAGCTACTTATCAACGTTAAGGTATAACGAAGGTAATATTAAAGCAGGAAAAAATAAAAATCACTACATTTGCATTCATCAAGACTAAATTTGGTGATTTTAGACCTTGAATGGCATCTGAGGTCTTGGAAAGGCTTTGCCAAAAAAAAAGTCCAGGTAAATACACCAAAATATATATTAGTAGACAAACTAAAAACAGGAAGAAACTATTTGTAAGTAATGTGAAACTCCCTATAATGAAAGGTACTACTGGCAAACGTAAAACGATAAAGACTAAAGATCAAGATTATGGATCTTATGCTATTCAACCAGATATGGAACAACACGTGCAAAAACAAGAATGTGATCGTGTCCTGGAAACGTTAAAACTATATAGTAATAATAATTGAATAATGACATATTTTATACTTGGAACGCTGTGGCGTAACTTTGAACTTAATACAACTTATCACTTTATCACACTAATACTTTTGAAAATCAATACGTTTGCGAACTGTGGACAAGTTAACGAAACATATATTTAAATTATATAAAGTAGTAGTGTGGTAAACGGTAACCAATTAATAAATTCAACCGATGACAACTATTGCAGATAAGTATAGAGCAAGTTAGCGTTATCGCGGCTACCACTGTAGGCCAGTTCGACAACCTCTATTACAAAATTCAGCGTATAAATCGATTGACAGCTTCCAACTTTGGAAATGTAATCAAAAGAGGGGTTGGAACCTCATGCCATAACTTGGTGAAGGCTATATTGACTCCTACAGCTTTCTATTCCGAAGCAACTGAATTTGGGAAGATGTATGAATCCGTAGCAATAAGTTTATTGGCAGAAACTTTAGGCGTAGAGATTCAACCTAGTGGACTTTATATAGACATAGATTATCCATTTTTAGCAGCGTCACCCAATGGTAATTTTTTCAAACTACTTCATTTCAATTTCAGTGAGCAATTAATTATTTATCTTTTCTAATGGTTAATTGGTCATAATACGTTGGTTGAAGTGAAATGTTTGCCCACAGTAAAAAAAACATGGCATGACCTTAGAGCAAGCTGCAAAAAAGAGGAGACATTTGTTTGCAATATGTAAATGGGATGTTTGAAAAAAGACAATTATTATTACCAGGTACTTAACATTAAGGTTGTTAGGATTAGTATTTTCTTATTGTAGCATCTGTACATTCTTGAGGGCGCTGCTATTTTATTGTACCGTTAGGTAAAACAAGTTTTAAGAATCCTTCCTGAAGAGTCGGTGAGTTAGGTTCAACACTTCATGAGAGTAAGATTCTAACTTTTACTGCTTTGCTACTATTATTTATTCATTATAAGTATTTAATTGCTAACTTGTGTTTCATTAATTATTCAAGCAATCTACAGTCCACTATAATTAATCAAATCTATCAAACCAGCTGGAGAGTTACTCCACAAAGGTTTTAAAAAATGTAATCGTATAATTTAAATGTTTATAGATTCAGGGCCAACTTCATATCTCGAAAAGGGACATGTTATTTTACCGTGTTTATTAGCAATGAATCGTCGTTGTACATCGAGAAAATAACACGCGATGACGATTTGTGGACAGAAACAATGATTCCAAAATTAGAGTCTTTTTACATGAACTGTATTTGTCCGGAAATCGTACGCGGGAACTTTAAAAAGGGACTAAGATGTGTTGATCCCGATTATATAAGGAATGCTCAAAAACTAAAACAGTTAGCAAAGTATAATATACCCTTCAATATTTCAATCATATATGTTTAAATATTTTATCTTTTAGAAAAAAAGAAGATACGCTTGATTAGTTTGACGTAGTGGACTAGGGGATACCACTTGTAAAAAATGCGCGCCCAGTACTCTACCTCTAATCACATATATTTTCGGCGTTTGTGTTTTAGCGAAAGATGGCGTGGAAACGGGTATGGTTATATAGAATGATTATGTACAAAATAGAAATTGTGTACCGGTGTATTATGTCGAAATTGTTGATATCAGTGTACTTTGTTATTCTGTGTATGCCTTTGGATGTGGATAATTTGTATTTAATTTATGTGTTTGAAACTTGCTAATGTTTCTGTTGATTTTTGAGAATATATGTACACATATATTTATATATACCTAATAATGGGATTATTTATAAAAATGAGGTCTTTGGATTGTTGGATTGGTCGAAAATAGACGTACTCTCATTAGCAAAAATACTATCGGTTTTGAATTTCCAGTTATATATAGAATGGTGCATTGCTACATATCCTGACACAAAACGGTTTTTTATTAAAAAATTTCGACAATATGCACGTATTTAGAATTCGTACCAAAAACTTTATGTTATACTATAGTTATCGGACAAATCTATTTTCAACAAACTCACTTTTACTGTAAACTACTGCAAAAATCATCGTCTCCGACAAATTTTATTCTTCGCCGACAAACTTTAGAGTATGCAGTAAACAAATGTACAAATCTTAATACCACCAAACTGCCACACTAACAAAACTTATATTCTTGCAAAATTTATAACATAAACATTACATTGCATCACAAAATCTCGAACAAACTTTACAATATTCGATGCATAAAGCACAACCACGGCATTTGTGTTAGACATTCTATCATCGCTTTATATTGATGGTGCCAAGGAACATAATGTCACAACTGAAGCGTCGCAGCCTTGCATTTCGATTAAAAATCTATTTAAAAGGGCATTTTCAAAAATTTAACTTGTTGATTTTCATCTGCACACACAATCACACACACCCAGGAACACTATACAAAAAGAATTAGAACAATAAACAACACACAAACAAATTTATAGCTTTCGCACGGAAGAGAACATTCTTGAAAAACCTATCCAACATGCAAAAATACACATGGGGTCATGGGCATTTTATTGGTCTAAGATATTGGTCAAATAATCCATTCTGGGACGTCCTTGAGTGTGGTGAGTTGCTAGGAAAGGCTTTTATAAACCATTAAACAAACATTGCTAAGCCTAAAATTTTAATTCATGCCTAAGTACCTTCAAGGTTTTTATTTTAAAATAACAATAAAGCCTAAATAACGCTTTGTGTTAATTATTAAAACTCTAAAATCCAATTCATGTTGAGATTGCTGTTGTGCATATCTAACAATAGCAAACAATAGCCGTACATTAAATATCAGTTGTTTTGTTATATTCTGTCCACGTGGAGTTGAATAGTATGTCAGCTATCTGTTAGATTGCCTATCCAATGAACTTTATCACTTGATTGCTCTGGTTTGATGCATTTGCCAACGATCATCGTTTTCCCTTTTACATTGACGGATGTAGAAAATATTTGTTGCAGTCACGTCTAATTGCGATACACCCACTTTTATAAAAATAGCCTAGCGACGTCTTCGTAAAACTTGGTGAACTGTTGGGAATGTTCTCGCATACCGACTAGTTTAAATCCACACTGCGCTTATGGAAAATACTTCTCGCACAATCATAGATAGGAAAATTCTACAAAACAATTTATTTTTTGGTACATTTTATAACAAGAAAACATTCTGAAGATGATGGTATAAAAATTACAATATTTTATTTAATTCAGCTATTAATAAATTTGAAAATGTTCAAAATTAAATTCACAATTTTGATTTTTATGTCATTATCTTCTTTGATTTTTTTAAAAACCAACACCACTTCCAGAATTAAAAAAAAAGTCGACCTATCTAAAATTGTGCCAGAAGAATAAGGAGAGAATTTTCCCAGTCTGCAGGAGGTCATTTTTACTACTAAACGTAAATCAATCGCATGCGTTCAAATAAGCTATATAGGTACTTGTGATAATCTTGTGACTAAGGTAAGAGTTACTCCTATATGAAACCTTTTAAAAAGTTGCCGAAATGTTGGCCTTACCAAATTTAGTGATATGCTTCAAATCAGAAACACGTATTGTTAGTCATCTCTTCGACAAATGGTAACACGTTTACTGTAGTTAATTGTTGAAACGTTCGTAACTTATTAACTACCTTACTGCTTCAGTATTTTACATAATTCAGTTACATAAACCAGTAACACTTCTTTATCAAAACGAAGTTTCTGTGTGAGTGAGTCTAATCTCAAAAACACGCCACTTATTTTATTCTAATTTGAATTACTCATATGTATATGAGAAACATTGATATAGCGATTTGTTGCCCCTTTGATCTTTGAATATGCTTATATCATTAATTACTTGTATGCTTGACTCCTCACTTTGAGTTAATTATGCTTATCGGTCTAATTATATGATAAATATTGCAACTTCCTGAAAAATATTTCATTTAAGACAAGTTACCATCATCCTTGAAGACTTGAAGAACAATTCCTTATTGCTTGAACCCGATAACAATGTTCTTAAATCGTATTTTAATTTATTTGCTCAGATTTCTTTATAATTCTACATTTAAAAGAATATTTTAGAGTATACTTATTTCGAACACTGAAGGTTTTCGTTGTGAAATTTGGAATATGAATATAATTGTTGTTGAAGTTCGTTTAGGTTCCCGAGTATTCAATACGCACCTTATGTCCTGATGCAGATACTAAAAAATGTGTGACATAACGTCTGACGAAGTTTTCCAAACTTTATGTCTTATCGCTGCTTTTCTATAAGTTTCACTTTAGAAGATCCTGTTCCCAATTTTTCTACTGCTTTTGTATAATAAATGTGTACTATACAATCGGTTTATATTTGTTTTGTCTTAGTTCTTCAAATTGTTAGTAAACATTTATTATTTTGTTTTTTTCTAGCTCCATTATTTTTTTCAGCAAGGTGAATCCTGATGTATCCATTATCATATATTTATTCAATCATTTAAATTTACATTTTTTATTTAAAAAGTTTTATAGATAGTACTAATTATACTGTCAGTTGTGTTTAAGAGATATTTTTTATGGGGATTATTAAACACTTTTGATCATTAATGTACTTGTATCTGTAGTAACTATCTGTTTCTGTACAAAACCGTTTTCAAACACTTAATTTTTTTTCAATTGCGAAATTAGTAATAGAAAATACGATACAGATTGGATCATTTTCTTTAGCTGCGGCTTAAAAAATTATAAGTTGAAAATAATAAGTTTTTAATTTCTGTAATTGTTCCTGGTACCATAGTATCCTTATCGGGATTCTTTGTTGTTCTTTAGGATATTGCTATTTGGAATTTCACTCCATCTGGAGTTTTGGGCTACGTTGAAATTATCTTTTCCCATCAATTTTGGCCATAAAATACAACCGTTTGGTTGTTGCATGTTCACTGAAAAAAAAGTATTATAAAATCTACTACAATTGTATGAATTTTATCCCATTTTGTGGTTTTATATGAACTAGAGACAAATTATTGTAATATTCACCAAAGTTTTGTAGTAAACTATTATATGACATCAACATACACTATAGTAATTTTTAGGCTAAAAGTTCAATATTATTTGTGATAACATTTCATTTATTAGCATTGTAATATTTAAACATTTCTCTAGTTACTATTACAATTCCCACTAATAAAATTTGATAGAGCTTGTTATAATTATTCCCAAATTTATATTAAAAAGTACCGCACAAGTAGGTGCAATTTATATTTTAAATTGCTTTTTTTACACTGTTAAATTGTCTTTAACGTTTGACATTGTTATATATATATATATATATATATATATATATATATATATATATATATATATATATATATATATATATATATACCATGTTATTTGGTTATTTGTAATTTGAACTATTTTAAATAGTAATACCTACAACCTTAAATTGTAATATTTACAATTCTGAATTGCGATCTTTACCGTTTTATGTTGTGACTGTGCCCAATTAAAGCACCCCGGAGAAAAATATTTAATTCGTCAAAATTTTATTTCAATAAAACAAATATAAATGTCATATAACCACAAAAATATTATTCCAAGCAGACATTTTGTTCACGAAAGGTCATCCACTCTTTAAAATAACCAAACATTTTTGTAAATTTGAACTTGTTTTCAAAGCAGGAAAGTTATTTGATTGGCAATAGTTTCTTTATAAATTTCAAAATTAGTTGACGTTCTAACCCATAATTTATTCTAATTATTGATACCACTACTTCAATAGTTTCAAATAAATCATTTTGTATAAATGAAGAATAATGTAAGCGAAATAATAGTCTATATTTACTCGTTGCTTTTGAATAATTTGGATACAGTTCATGTCATTGCTGTTTACCGTCGCTGATATAATCTTTGAGTTTTCATTTTATTTAAACTGGATTTAGTCTATAAAAATTATAATCTTTAACAATAAAACTTTAAAGGGGGACCTACTTATTTCAAGAATCTTGTTTTCAATTGTACAGATCAACATCAGCTTAATAACATCCTTGTACATTAGTGATTCTACTGCTCCCAGTCGTTTTGATTACTGGCGTGCACGTATGAATTTTTACCAACATTACTCCAAGTTGCTTTGGAGGTGCATAATGTTAAGACGATTTACCAACATAATAATAACTATAATATCATTAAAACCGCGACAGACGCTTAAATTACGTTAAACTTGATATATTCACAGCGTTCGTGCTTTTACAATTATGAGTAAATATAAATAAATTATTCTATGCGCACACATTGTACAAATTTAATATAGCGACTATATTCGCAAGTGGTTCACGATTTGGTAGAATGGCTTTCACCATCTAATTGTAAGTAATACTCTTGCACGGCGCTCTAATACAATGCCATTTTATTGATTATTACGATACTGTATAATAAAAATTTACGCTAGGCTGTAAAATTTGAATATTAAATGTGTTAAATATTACAATACTTGTTTAAAATATTTTATACATGAATTATTAAACTCAACAAGTTAAAAATGGATACTAAAATAGTGAATTTTACTAGAATACCTTAGATACAAATTTATAGAAAAATTTACAACACAGACTTTCAAATATTTAAGTTATTATTGTTCTGAACAAAAAGTTTATTAATAATTCTACAATATTTCAAACACCAAATTATAGTAAAATTACCTAGTGTACGTTTTTTCGGTGTGTTTCCTATGTTACGTTTTTTTTCTAACTCTAACTTAACCATAACATTTTACAAAAATAGTAAAAAATTTAGTTGCACCTAATGTGGAGCAAATAATTTTCTTTCTAGTACGTACATGAAGAACATAATATAAATAACAAACAAAAACATATGTTTTGTTTATTATGGATAAAAATGGAAAAAGAAATATGTTTGGAGCGCTCTTAAGAAACATTGGACGGAAGTTAAAAACAAACGTGATGTGGTTCCAAAAGTCATGGTCTACTATCATCTTTCCTTGCCACTCGAGCAACTTACACCCTTACTCATGCAATCAAAAATACGAAATTATAATACGTATAAATTCGCCTTTCTTACAATAAGCTCTCTAAGTATCCTAACTATCACCAATTTAATTTTTTATAAAGACTACGCACTAATCATCTTGCTGCACCAAATAGTAAAAAATCAATAAAAAACCTGGACAGCGCATGAATCAATACCAAATTTAATTAAAAGTGCAAATAAAAGTTTATTTTATTTGTTGCTATTGTAACGAGAACTTTATTTGTAATAACAACAGTTTTTTGTTTTCAAATAAATTATACAAGCCTGCTCAACAACTCGTAGTTACAATAAAATTTCTAAAAACCCTCATAACGCTTTATTTCCGAACTATTTGCTAACAGTACAAGTATTCTCTTCTTAATATCACCTTTGCGATCTTCTAAATCACTATCGAAGCACGGTGATAAATATATATTAATTTATATGATCACTAAAATAATTTATGTCAACACTAATTTATATCAACAGTACACTGAAATTTATATCACATCTTTCAAAGCTTTAAAGTAGAGCATATCGTAATGAAAGCTTAATCAGAATTTAACTTCAATTATAACTAAATTTTGAAACCCCTTAACGGCTATTTAACTTATTATTGATTTCACGAATATTCCAAAAATTATGCAAATAACGTTCTCGAGGTTTCTTATGGTAATCTTTAAATCCAAGGACTTGACCTGTCAATCAGTAGATCTCGTACCGCAGGACCTGTTAATCGTCTTTTGTGTTCTAATATTATTCTGGTCACAGATAGACCGATAGGCGCTGCACTGCCCCTTCTGAAGGCTGTTCCGTCCTAGAACACTCTGTGACACGGATGTTGAAAGTCCCTGCGGCGGTAAGGATAGTCGAAACCATTTTTGCAGTTCACATGTTGATAGAAGTAGTAATCAACACATACCACACATACCAAAATCTGGACCCCGTTTTCTGGAACAGTACCTCTAAAATATTTTGTACCACCCTCTAGCCCAACCCATCGAGCCCACAACCGATCCTGGGCATGATTAACTTCTTATTCAAATTCAATCGTCTGGCCCTTGAGGTCCACTAACGCCTTTCACAGATCCCGGTAAACCGCTTTACCAGATGACTGTTGCTTAGTCATCAAGTAGTAGATACTCCGATGTTGGTCCTTTAGCCATGGTCCTTCCAATCTCTGGTTGTTATCGGTCAAGCTGATCAAGACCATCCAAATTCATTTTTAAACACCCTAGTAAGTCCTCGGGCGATATTAAGGTCCGCCGTTAGGCAATGCGCTAGGGAATATTCCGATGGTGCATCAAACAAATCACATTGAATCTCTTTCGCAACTCTAAATCTCGCTTTACTGTGCCGCTATACAGAGACATGAACCATTCAAAGTTCTATCCAGATCTTAGCTCATCATCACGAATATAACCGTAGAGTGCTAGGGGGCCAACTTGCACCACTACTAGTCTTCTGTTTGGGAGCTTACACAGTCGCCCTCTTGAAAACCAGACTCCTGTGCCTTGATATCATATCTGGTTTTTATTCGATCCCTTGCAGTCTGGATATTTTTTCTTACGTCACCATGGATGTCATGATCCTGGGTTTGAGTTACTCGACCTAGCCCTCGCTCACGTTCCCATTTCCGACATTACAACTAAACTCAAGATTATACGGTAAACGTTTCTCGCGTCCCAGCATAGCACCTACAGGTGTCTGTCCAGTGCTCTCATGAACCGAAGACCGATGAGCTAATAAAAATAGACATAAATATTGGTCTCAGTCTATCTGATGTTGGGAGACCATTTTGAAAAGGCATTTGTCCAAGGTGCGGTTCATGCGCGCTAGCATACCATTCGAGTGCGGGTGCAATAGTGTTGTTCGGTGCTCCTCATCTTTAGCAACCGGTACTTCTTGAAATAACGGTGACTCAAAATTTTGCACTGATCGACGTGCAACTCCATTGCAACTCCCAAACGGCAGAGCAGTTTCTTTAACAGTTTCTTAGTCATAGTCTGGTATGGTTTGCAGAATATCCAAAGCCTCACCTCGCAACTCGACAATTATCGCGGTTGCCCTTTCATCATCGTTCCAGCCGTTAGCTCTTACGGCAGCCTTGAATTGTTTAAAATATGTTTGCCCAGGTGATTTTCCATCAAATGGGGATGGCTTTACCCTGAACCTTGACGTTTGTTCGCATTTCTCACCATTTTTAAGTTCTGGGGCATGCTTTTGTGTCACTGACACTGAGGGTTCTGGTGCTTGCACCGTTAGGGAATTGCTCCGTTTTTCCATCCTCAATATCTCTTCTTCCATTTTACGCAGTCTTTAACAACTTTGCTTCTAATTCTTGCGAGTTTTCCACTAACTGCGCTTCCAATTTCTGTAAGCCGTCAGTAAATCTAGCTACCAATTTTTCCGCGGCTTTTGTAGTTTCCTGTACAAATTCTTCTCTCAATTGACTGTGGTTTTTAATTAACTTTTGTTCAACCGCTTTTGCACTCTGGTCTAATTGCGCTGTAAAATTGTCCTGTAAATTCACTGCGGTTTCGTTCAAGTCCTTCAAAAGAGACACAATTTTACTACTTGTTTCAAGTTTTTGACTAGGAATGACGGTCATGCAAATAGAAATCTTTCAAAGGTCTTTAATCCCGTCGCTGTCATCAGTGTAACGAAAACTCTATTTGCAATAATAACAGTTCTCTATTTTCAAACAGATTATACAAGCCTACTAAACAACTCGTAATTAACAATAAAATTTCTATAAGTTTTTTCAACGCTTTATTTTTGAACTAATGACTAACAGTACAAGTATTATCTGCTGAATACTACGATTAGAATCTTCTAAACTACTATCGAAGCATTGTTAATTTATTAGGTTCTCATGAAAGTTTTCATCGTTTTGTGATATTGATTTTCGTGCGTCTATTACTGAATAAATATACAACGTATTTTGCTTGTTAATATCGCATCTTGTAGAGAATTATTCGCTGTATCTGATGGCATGACTTGTTTTTTTACCTGTGTTTAGTAGTTGTATATTTTTGTAGACCTATTTAAGCATGTCGAAGGAGCAATTTCGAACATATTTTATTTTAACTAAAAATTGGGGCAATCCGCAGCCGAGACAGCTCGACAAATTAACCAAGTGTTGGAAAAAGCACCGTGCGACAATGGTTCTAAAAATTCGTTTGGGAGATTTTAGCCTTGAAGATGCACCCCGTAGCGGTCGACCTATAGTAATCCAGGACGACGGTTTGAAGGTCCTGGTGGAAGCTGACCTATCACGAACGGTTCGTGGGATTGCGGAAGAACTAGGCATCAGTTACAATGCTGTTACATATGGTTTAAAACGCATTGGAAAAGTTAAAAGCTTGAAAAGTGGGTGTCCCATGATTTGAACGATCGGCAGAAATTGTCACGTTTTGAGGTTTGTTCATCCTTGCTTTTGCGTAACCAAAAGACCCGTTTTTGGATCGAATTGTCACGTGTGACGAAAAATGGATTCAGTATGATAATCGGAGACGTTCGGGACAGTGGTTGGCTGCCGACGAGCCGCCCGGAACAGGCGAAAACTCACCAAAAAAAGACTAATGATTGCAGGATGGTGGTCGGCGGCCGGTGTCATCCACTACAACTTTTTAGAACCAGGCTAAACCATCACAGCAGTGTCGTACTGTGAGGAAATCTACGAAATGTACCAAAAATTGCTTCAGCAGCAGCAGCCGGCCCTGGTCAACAGAAGAGGTTCAATCCTGCTGCACGACAACGCCCACCTACACGTTTCACAAATCACCGTTTAAAAATTAAACGAGTTGAGCGTCGAAGTTCTGCCTCTCCCACCATACTCCCCAGACTTTACACCAACCGACTACTACTTTTCAAGCTTTTCGATAACTTTGTCACCGGTAAAACCTTCGCCAATCAGGACCAGGCAAAAGCGGCCTTCGTAGACTTGATCGAATTCCGAGCACCAACTTTTTTGTTGCCGGCATAAATCGACTAGTATCGCGTTGGCAAAAGTGCGCTGATTCGAATGGTGTTTATTTCGACTAAATCTAGTCAATATTACAAAAGTTATGACCGCTTAAAGTTTACCAATTAAAACGCTGAGAACTTTCATAACAACCTAATATATTAATTTATATGATAACTACAATAATTTATACCAACACTAATTTATATCGACAGTACACAGAAATTTATATCACATATTTCAAAGCTTTAAACATAATAAAAGCTTAATCAGAACTTGACTTCAATTATAACTAATCTTCGAAACCTGTTAACGGCTATTTATTCCTATTAAATTGTACTAGTTATTTCACGCGCATTCAAGAAATTATTTAAGTGACGTTCCCAAAATTTCTTATTGCAAACTTTAAATGCAAAGTCTTGTACTTGTCGATTAAGAGATCTCGCACTGCGGGACCTGTCAATCATCTCTTGTGTTCTAATATTAATATTCTGGTCAGAGACAGACCGACAGGCGCTACACCACATTCAAGTATGGACAATCGTTATGGAATTGTTCTTAGATATGAACCTATAACTGAAATATATATTCTTTAAAACCGCACATAATGAATCAAATAAACTAAGGAAACATAAGCAAATTCCTTCAAGAATGTGCAGCTATAAATAAAATTTAGATTGACTATTTTTACACTTTCCGCAATTTATCTTAAATGTTGCGAATAAAAATATGTATCAAACAATTACCATACAATACTTGGTATTTATTAAGACAAGATATATGAGAAATAATACTGATGTCTAGTATTGGTCTTATTGAAAACAATTGTTATAACGATTAAGTAAATTATATTTACAAAACAACAGTAGTAATCAAGGGCGGACCAAGGTAAAGTATGCTTCGATGCATAAATTAAAATTATACCCTTTGCGTTAACTAATTATATGACAGGAAATAATACAATCAGCTACACATAGTAGCAAATATTTCATTTATTTGTAGAAATTATAATAACATAACGTAAATATATAGAATGCAGTTTAATAAAAAAAAATAAAAGTTTACAACAATCAAAAGTAAGATAACACAGACAGCAAAAATTGTAATCGTTTATAGGCCCAATAGCTACATAAAAAACTAAAAGGCTCATTCTTAACTACAAATCTAATTTTTCTTGCTTCTATAGCAACATCTTCTACAATAATTTCATTAGTATTCAATGTATCGTAAATGCCCTATTGCTATTAATGATAGATTGACCCCATTTACCTTGAGATAAATTGGACCAAATGTGTGGAGATAAATTGTATTTTAGATACGTTTAAATTATTTTCAACCGAAAAAATGAACGTTCTCCGCTTGCTGTAAACACAGGTAGTATGAATAATATGTGTAATGTAACGCATGCATATTCAAAAGTTAAACGTACATTATTGTTATGTATCAACGTTAATGATTAAGATTTTTAAAATTTTCAAAATATTAATATAAATAATAGTTTTGAATGATAAAAATTAAATTTCTATACAATTGGTATCGTGACCATCTTATTTTTTAAATATTTTTCCAACTGTATCCAAATATCTTTTAATTCTTCTGAATTAATGTAATTTAAATTTTGAAGAATATGTAACAATTTAAAGACTGCTCTAGCATCTAAATTGCTCATATTTATTTTATAAAAATTAAGAGTTCTATCTAAAATTACCTTAAAAGAATATATTTTAATTAATAGTTGAGAATCGTTAGAAGTTTCACATGCATGTTCATAGTTATGTTGTCGTGTTCGTTTTCTTATTCTTATAGTTCTCCCAAACGCAGCTGATATTTTTAGAGAGCTTTCCAATTCCCAAAATGTTTCTAATAATTTATCAACCCTCCTCCCAAATGTTCTGTGGTTTTAACTATAAAACATTCAAATTTGTGTTCATCATAATGCAACTAAGTATTTATGGCTACTGATTGAAGCATTTTACTAATTACACTTATTTTACTTAATATAATTCCAAAGTACTAAAGAACATAAAAATTCAAAATTTCTAATTTTTTTACATAAAGTAATTATTTCAAATTTAGTAATTTTATCTTTGTTGATTTTCTGTAATAATAATCATTGTTATATTTTTTATTATTTTTAGGTAATTCAATGGTTGCCTCTCTACCATTGTCACTATTTATATTAATAATATGCGAATACTATCATTAATATGCGATGACTATGTAACAGGATCACATAACATTTGATGCAATTCGTAGTCACTTTTTTCGCGATCGGCATCAGAAGCTGCTAAATTATTAAAAGGCTTATTATCTTGATTAGGATATTTATGAATGTTTGGTGAAGTTAGATCGCTGATGCTGCTGCTGGTGCTGAATTTTCAACCGAATTTGACGTTAAGTGTATTTTGTATCCATAAGGCAACAACAGGAAGAAATATGAGCAGTTTAATCTGACACAAGAAATTTATTAATCCTGCCCTTTTGCTTTAAATCTTTAGCGATATTTGTTTTCTGTTTTCATGCTGGGTAGGTTTATTTTTCGTCATCTTTAATCTTCTAATATTAATAAAATCCTGGCTTTCTCAGGGCGCGTTTTGTAGTCAGCGTTAATCTTGTGGTTTTTGCTCTCTTGTGTGTATCGTTATTTATCGTGCGTGTGTTCTAGGTGTTTGTTTTCTCACCTAGTGGTCTGTGTCTTGTGTTGTGTTCTAGTTGTTTTTTTATTTTTCCAACTAATTACGGTCTGTTGTGCTTTTGTCTGATGTTATGTTACACATCTAGTATTCGGCGTGGGCGTTTTTTGTATGTTTGTTGCGTGCCTGGTAGCGGTGCGATGTCTCGTATGGATGGGTGTGGTGAGTCATCTATTGTTTAATACGTTTTTATGGCATTTGTTCTACAGTATTCGTGTACTGTGGGGATGTTTAAGTCGTTTCGTATTGTGTCGTTTCTGACGAACCACCGTACGCCGGTAATTAGTCGAAGGATGGTGTTTTGAAATGCTTCTAGGCGTTGTACGTATGTCAACCATGCTTGTGAGGCGAAAGTGATGATCGGTCTGATGTGCGTTTTGTATATTCTGGTCCGTGTTTCTATCGTAGCTTGTTGTTAAAGGTCAGCATCGGATGTAGGTAGTTTTTGATTTGTCTTGCTTTTTTGAGTGTCTCGTCCAAGTGTTTTTGAAAGCAGAGGTATCTGTCGATAGTGACTCCGAGGTATCGGATGGTGCTCTTCCATGGGAGTTGCTGCCCTTCAAACGCTGGCGGAGGGTACGTTGTAGTTGGTGTCATGAGAATAGTATGGCTTCGATTCTACTTCCGATTTTAAAGAGGATAGACAAAAATGGAGATGTTAAAATGCTTTTGTTAAATAGTTCTTGTTCTTTAACATTTGTAATCTTAACAACTTTCGGGACTAATTGATTCTTCAATAGGTCTGGATGTTTATAAATTTTCATTACCTTTTGATTCAGATTGCAAAATCTGAGATACTGTAATAAAACTCGAGGTTTACAAAGTTCTTTGACGTTTACTATTTGATTTTGCTTCATGTGCTTTCTTCTTTCTGTTGTGAGAGATGTATGTTGATATTGTTCTATTGCTTTTATAAAAATAAGTAAGCACGAAATAATGATCTAGGTTAAATAATTTATTTTTACTTACCTTTAAAGAAATTAATAAAACATAGCATTTCATAAAGTGAATAATGCAAATAATAGAAAATATTCACATTAAATTACGCAAATAAATAAACCACAAAATTTTTCAATAACACTAAGTTGAATATGATCAGTAATGCTAGATTGTATATGTTTGATATGATAAAACAAGTTTTATGCCTTGGTTTTTGTTTTGTATCTTTATGTTAGTTAACAGTGTTTTAAAAAGTTAACCAAGAGCGAGTCGAGCTCGCATTATTAGGGTTCCGTACCAATACTACAGTGAGCAAACAATAAACCAAATTAAGCTGTTTTTATTTTTTATGTATAATTAAATCTTATCCAAATTTGATTGTGATAACTGAAAAATGAATATATTATCCCACATTGTACTGGTACATTAGTAGATACATTGTCTATTACTGCGTTTAAAAAATTTTGTCCCAGCAACTATTACAATGTCAAAAACCTGCAGTTTTCCGATAATCTATGACTCAATAGCTACTATCCTTATTAAAATCAAAATTTTAGTTTTGGAAATGTAGGAGAACAGGGGGGGGCGGTCATTTTTGGCACATTTTGAACTATATCATGAAGACTACTAGACCCAAAATTATAAAAAAAATATTTTTAGAAGCCTTTTAGAATCCTCTTTCAAATGATACCTCACACGATATATTTATTAAAACTTTTTTCTTTTGACCGAATTAATCCCACCCATTTTAATCTAAAAATATTTTTTCTATTTTCTGACTATCGATATATGTGCGCGCCATAAAGACCTAGCATTGTGCCAAATTTCAAATTCTTACGTTACATAGTTTTTGAGAAAAACCTTTGTGAGACGGACGGACACGAGAGTGATCTTATGAAGGTTTCGTTATACCTTATAAGATACGGAACCCTAAAAAAATGATAACGAAGGGCTGGACTCAAGTCTTCTTTTTGGTAGCGCATTTCGGGAATTACCCTTCCTTGGACAGTAATTGCACCTGTTACAGAGTGCTTTACGATTATTTCCAATCTAATATTTTCATTTTTTGGTGGTCTATATAGTTTATATACAGTAGGTACGTAATATTGAGACGGTTGATGTGCTTCAATTTCACTAATTAGATTACTCACAATCAGTTAAGGTATTCAGTGTTTAATTGAACACTCGTCCAGGTATTCTTATGAATTTCTTTGTATATTCTTAAGCTTTCTACAGGAATTCATTGCTTTTTCCCCATACGGAAACAGACAACAAATGCCGAAGAATAGCGGCACTTAATAGTTCTGTGCGACTGACGTCCGACCAGATTCAGTTTCACAACTTCCATTAATTGCAGGGACAATTTTTGATGCAAAAGTAATGCAGTTTTTGAGTTCGATACGTAAGAAGTAGACTGACCGAGACGCTGCTGGTCCTTTTTGAGGAATCGCGGGTAACCTTGACATCTAGAATTTTAAGGTACTTAATATTACTCATTCTTTTCGATAAATTTTTGAGAAATCTCGTGCTCGACAAGCAACCAATAGTTGAAGATATCTAATATACCTAGTGGATTCAGTATCTTCAAGCGTAGCAACGCCTTTGAAACCCTACAACGGAAATTTAATTTTTAATTAATTTATAAAAAATAGGGAGAATATAAAGCTTCAAAGTAATACAAATATTAATACCTCCTTTGTGTCGATATTAAAGGTTCATGATCAAACAACTTCGTTCACCAACGCAATTAATATACAAACATATTTTTAATTAATTTATCAATACATAAAGAAGTTTTAAATGTACCAGGTAACGCAATATTTAAAATATTTTTACTTGCTTTTGAGTCTAGAATAATTTATCCAATAAAAGTTGTACTAAAGATCAAAGCAATTTGGTATTCTAAAATGAAAACTAATTAAAAACTTTTCTGTGGATACAATTTGTGTAAGAAGATTTACTGTGAAACCATATGGTACATCCTCTCAGTGGCCTGCTTTCAGAAAAGAGAGCCATTTAATGCCGGTTTGTATAATACAACACATAGAAGATTTATTGTTTGTCAATATGGTAAAGGTTATCGCATATACTAATTATATATGAAACAATAATTGTATATTTACAGGTCATCCCAAGAACCCCGAGGGATTAATAGAGAGTTTCATTTAGAAACTAGTAATTACAGGGATTTCAATTGTAGTGTTTACGATACCCGAATATCGCATTGTTCCTTCCAATTTTAAAGAGATGGTTTAGAAGTCCGGTACACCGAAGACGAAACCAACATTATTTTAGTGTTACAATTTAATTTATATTAAGTTGATAAAGTTCAGATGAACTAATATCTACAAAATTAAGGGAATATTTAGGAAATCCAGTACCATACTGAATAAGAGAATTTTAATGCCTAAAGTATGCACTCAACCGTAGTGAATTGATCAGAATTCTTTATTGCAGGATCTCTTTGACTTTAATATAATTACGAAATACAACCCTGTTCTACAGGAGGGAACTAGTATTAATAATTAGGTAATTAGCTGTAACTTTTGCTTAAAAATTTCCGGAGTGTAAGAGGTGACACATGAAGCACTCTCACTACCATTTTTGCAACGCTCGCCATTTGTAACTTAGTAGCCTTTGCCCTGATACCGCAACTCCGTAACGTGACCGAAACCCCTACTATTAACGCTATAGTCATCACTTTTACCCAAGTCAAGTTTTGAATTAGATCTTTTCAATAGCGGCTTCTGTTTCATAACAAAATGGAATACCAATTTAAAATCAAATCACATTTTAAAAAATAATATAAACAATTAAACTTACGTAAATTATAATAAGTTATTACATAAAAATATATTCCGCGGTTTTTCTTATAAAGAGGTAAATCAGTTACTATATTGTCGATAAAATTTATAAAATGTTTTCCACATGATTAACTGCTAACGCACTTATGCCCGTTTGCACCGTAAGATTAGAATTTGTTGTACGGTTTACTAAATTCAACTTAAAAATCATATGATAAGCTTAAAAGTAAGTTCCTAAAATATCGAAACTAAATATTACACAGTACATAGTGCGTGCGCAAAATATACATAACCTAGCAATCCATGAAGTACGGTCTAATCTGTATAGTTCCTGGAATGGTTTATATTCCTATACGATTTTCTATAATTGGTCTCTTTACAATTTCATAGTAGTGTGTTGTATTTTGTTTTTCATGTGAATAATTTTTAATATTTAATTAATAATGGCTCATGCGTTAGATGAAATATTTGAAGACGATTTGGAAATACTAGAAACTATAGATTGTGGTTGTTTTGAATGGACCCGCACCTTGAAAAAATTCTAGAATACTAGAACGGGTAGAATCGCTTGCGTGTTTCAGTGAGCTAAAGAGCCGAACTATAGGTTTAACCAAATCAGTGGGGTCTTTAGTGAGGAACCAAACTAAGACAAGTCCCCGAAAGAGGGAAGCAGCTCTTTCGATACTTAGAGTGGCAGAGATCGTAAGAGTCGATATATAATTCTAAGACACGCTACTGCGGTTTTGGAGGGCAACAGGAAATCACCACATTATCTCCCAAGAACATAGCACACTATAAACGTTTTCAGAAATGATGGCATCCTCTGAGATAAAAGATTACGGATTTAAAATAATCGTCCATTTGGTTCTCCCGGAGAGGACTACTTCGGAGGAAGTAATCGGCAAGCTCATACGAAGAAAAGAAGAAGCGGGAATATCTTGCAAGTTAGGGCGTGGTTGTTACAAGCGTTAAGAAAGCAGGTATACTGAAAAAAATGGCAGGCTGGATGGTCCGTAATCCAGTAACATCCTTCCTTAAAGTTTGATAAAAACAGAATATAGTATCGTAGGTCCGGAACAGTCTTCTCAATACTGCTAAATGCACAATTCTGAGCTATTCTGTAAAACAGTTAAGTATTCATGATATCACAAAATTATGACTTTACGAACGGCTCCTCAACACTCTGCTTAGTATTTAAGAATACCCTGATTTTGCGTGTTCACGCCAAGTATAAAATAAAACAATCTTGCTGAATGCTACTGTTTTTTTTTATCGTGCAATATGTGGCAAGCGTCAAATAAGGAAGCCCCAAAACAATTTCAGTAAGTCAACTCTAATTTAAAAAAATGAGTGGATGAATCAGTCATACGTGTCTCGGAACACAATTATTTTTGGTCGTTTCAAGGTCATGTTTGACGTTTAAATGTTAACCTTTGTATTCTTTACAAATAATTTACTCTTCCATAATACTTATTAACAAAACTTATTATCTAATCCTAATTCTAATAATTCTATGCAAAGTTAAAACAAATAAAAAGGAAATTCAAAACCTATATGGCTCGATGCAATGATGTTTTATTATTATAATATTTATGCGAAGAGTATATGTTTTATTTTATGTACAGATCTATAAAATATAAGTGGAAGAGGCGTTTTAACAGTTAGATTCCGTTACCGTTCAATTAAAAGATACTATTATAAATAGTTCAGTTTTAACGGGTAATTTATATATATGCAGGTGAAGCATACGATCGAATACCATTCCTGTAAGTTATTTGTAAAAGTAGATTCAGTTTGGAGAACACAATAGATCGTCTTTTGTATACAGGGTAGAAAAGAAAATATTATAAAGCACTACTGCTCTAAAAATAGTTACAAAATCAAAGCCCTGTTTGTGCAAAATACTGTTAGTATTGGCTTTGATTCAACAAAAATTTTTAGAAACAGCAGTACCCATAATATTTTCATTTTCTATCCCATAGTCATATACACATATGGAATAAAAAATTAAAATATTATGGGTACTGCTGTTTCTTAAAATTGTTGTTGAATTAAAGTCGATACTAACGGTGTTTTGCACAAACAGGGCTTTGATTTTGCAACTATTTTTAAGACAGTAGTGCTTTTTAATATTTTCTTTTCTACCCTGCACACAAAGGACGGTTTATATGTGTACTACTGCAAATGTAAAATCTAAACATTCACTGTTAAGTTATACAAACATTTCTCTATTGTGATACCTCTGCATCGTTTTGTTGAATGTGCCAGCAAGAAGGAACCTAAACAGACATTTTAAAAGAAAGAAATACTAGAATTTGATAACGATTAACAATTTTTGAACTCTAAGAATCATAAACTACAAACTACTTTTCATTCTTATAAACGCAACAGGCTGCATAATATGAAAATAAATGAGTATCAATTTTGAACTCTTTTTTTAGACTACTCTGTATACCTGAATGCTTCTAAATGGTTTACCAAAACCTCAAAAAAACACAAAATGACTTTCAATAAAAATTTATTGTGTATCAAATTTCAACCATTAGTGAAAGCCACATTAATTTATAAATTGAAAATGCGTTTAATTTAATGAAGCAAATTATTTACAATACAATACAAAAATATACAATAATAGACCTCCATAGTTTAATGAGTTAAAGCCGAATTAACATGCATGAAGTATTATACATTACAGATATAATTAATGATCAAACAACCTAACTATATATTTTAAATTGAAATTACAAATATTATATTTATCAAAATATATAAATATAAACAATAGCAGATCTTTCTAATTTAATGACAAGGACCAATTGATACACATACATTACAGATATAATAATAAACACCATGTAAAATTAAACATAGGCATATGTTGGTATCCCTAATTATTATAATGGAAAATGTTAAAAATGGTTTTTAAAAAGAAAAAGCTGTTATTAATACAGTTGTTACATTTTTGGTAAATTCGTTGTATCTTCAAAAAAATAATGTTTAAATACAACATAAAATATTTTCAAATCAACAGTTTTATTTTATTTTAAAGGTGCAGATACTAATTATGCGTTTACATAATAACATTAGCAGAAGCTTTATCTTCTTACAAAATAATCTATTTTTAACATTTTTCAATAAAATAATTAGGGGAGCTAACATATAGCAATTTCAATGTTTACATGCAAATTTTCTATGCCTCCACATTAGATGTTTATCGTGTAGATAATAAAACAGACTGAGTACATTTTTAAAATTGGAATTACAATTACGGTATTTTATCTAACAAAATATACAATGACAAACAATAATAGACCATAATAATTATTTAAAGACATTACTGATATAAGAAATAATCAAACGAACTTCTCATATATAATTGAAGATCCGTCATAACTGCCAACTGCACAAGAGATAAAAGTGAGGCAGATTCGACACAGAACGATTGGGTAGTATGCCGAACGTTATAAACAAAATAGTGCAAATTAAAATCAGTAGTCTCAAACATGTCTCAAGAGAAAAAATATCAATATCGGTTACATAAATTTTCTTTACTTCGGCAAAAAGACGTAGAAACGTCTCCGTAAATAGGTCAACCGTAACAATGGAGGTAATTCCTAATTTATGATTTTAATAGACATCCACCTCACTGAATATAAGGTATCTTGTAAATTATACTTACGTGGAATGTCATTTACGACAGCTGTATGCTTCATACAAAATTCCATTAGAATTTTTTTTTGTTGATATTTTGTTGCGGCCAGGGATGAAGTAACGTATAAAGCTGCGTTTCCTTAGGAAACAGCCCTGCTACCAGTACAGCCAGACGAGTGAAAGTCAAGCTTTATATTTTTAGACGTTCAAATTTTTTCCTCTGAAACTCATTCGGTAGCCGCTCGATACGCACTCCAGAAGCCAATATCCGTGACTATCCACAGAGTCTCTTAGAAGATCCTCAACCTATTAAAACAGTTTGTTAATTAAATAAAAATACAACGGTGTATATATTTATATTTCCAATAATTAAGTAAGCAATTTCTTAATATGCACACACAACGACCTACTAAGCAGTAAGTACCAGAAAAATAAGTTGATTAGAAATTGCAAATAAAAGTTGTGTAGGTATCTTGGTCCTTAATACGGAAAAAATTGTGTAGAAAACTGCTTACAAAAGAACGAAATGGTACTCATTGTTAGAATAGAATCTAAACCGGTAAATACAGTAGTAATACGCGCACCCTCTGATTAGAATGAGGAAGTCGAGAACATACTACGATTCATAAAAGAGCATGAACATTTAATAATTGAACGAGATTTTAATACAGTGGTAGGTGAAGGTGTGGGAGGAACGGTAGTAGAATTGACACAGGAAATAGGCTGGTTGAATTTTTCGATAAAAACAATATAACTATCAAAAGTACATTAATTCAACATCATGCTAGAAGACGATATACGTGGAAGATGTCAGAGAATGGGAAGATATGAAATGCATTACATTGTTGTTAAACAACGGTTTAGGAAGCAATTAACAGGTTGTAGAAGCTACCCAGAAGCAAATATAGACAGTGACCACAAAATGGTATTAACGAAACCACGGTTTAATTTAAAATTGGAAAAAGGAACGAAAAACGTTACTTTAACTTTGAGAAACTAAAAGATAGAGTTGCCCAGAGAAGATTTGAGAAAAAGTTAAACGAATTGTTGAAAGACATCGAAAAAATTTCTGATACTGAGGAAGTAGAAGTGGAATATAAAAACATTAAATCCAACATAGACATGGCTGCCAGAAATATTGTGGGATATAAACATTGCACTGACCCTTCTTCCTATGATATATAAAAGGTAGGTGCACTACAAAGTATAAAGTAAATATACTCTTACGGAGCTAGCATCAGCCTTTAGTGACTACGGAGTTTGCATGAGACTACACCACTCGGAAGGGGGGGGGGACTTATTCATAAATAAAGCTATTAAGACTCTTGATTGGATTACTTTTCATTTCTTTTTCATCTTGCAGTAAAGACAATTACAGTATTGCCCGAAATAAACAGTACTGAAACTAAGTTGGCGGTGTTTTTATGCGTGCGCTGTCACACTCAAGTTAGCTAGTATAGACCTGTCAAGTAAACCTCAAACAAGTAATTAGTAGGGCCTAATTGTTAAAAATGGTGTTAAGTACAGAGGAGAAAGTGTTTCTGGTAGAGCATTATTTTCGTTCATACGGAATCGGCCGACGTAATGGTGCAAGTTTGCTATACGTGTCTGATCAATTCACACAAAGGTTTAATAAACGTTCTCCAAGTAATGCTGTAATTTTGAAGGTTATTGAAAAGTTTAGAAATACAGTTAGTGTATTGTGCCAACGAAAAGGAAACTCGGGGCGTCCCAGGACAGTTAACAACAACAATAACCATGAACGTGTTTTTGAGCAAATCTTAGAAAATCCGAAAGTCAGCCAGGCAAGGACAGCGTTACAACTTGATTTAAAAAGAACTTCCTTTTAAAGAATCCTGAAGGAGCTGGGTACATTTTCGTATGTGATTCAGGTACATCAACAACTACATCCTCGGGATTATCGCAGTAGAGTGGAATATTGCGCCAGAATTCTCGCGTTACAGTATGAAAATCCTGAATTTTTGAAAATGTTTGGTTTTCAGACGAAGCACATTTTCACTTGTCAGGCTATGTGAATCGTCGCACAAATCGATTTCTGGGCTTTGCCAGACCCGATGAGGTTCAAGAGGTTCCTTTACATAGTGAAAAGTGAGTGTCTGGTGTGCTGTTTCCGGACACGGAATTATTGGTCCGTACTTTATCGAAGAGAATGGTAGGCAAGTCACACTTAATCAACAGAGGTACAGACAAATTTTAACACGATTTATCCCTGATCTGCGTCAATTCTGTCGTGCACGTAACTTGGCATTTCGAAACCAATTTTTTCAGCAGGACGGGGCAACTTGCCATACTGCTGCCGCAATTCGTCAATTTCTTCAAGAACATTTTCCAAGCAAATTCATATCACGATTTACTGACTTCCCTTATCCTTCACATTCTCCAGACCTCACACCTCCAGACGCATACATTTGGGGCATGGCTAAAAATGCCGTTTTCAAACGGGCACCACAAACCATCGATGAATTAAAGGATGCCGTTAGAGTCTTCTTCGCAGCCCTGAGACAACCCTTATTCAATAACATGACCAGAAACTTAGAACATCGTTATGAAGTCTGTCTCGAACGAGGAGGTGCACATTTAGAACATATAATAAAGTGTCAATAATATGTATTTTTTAAATATACAAAACAATTACAATTTCAGTACTGTTTATTTCGGGCAATACTGTAGAATCAAGTGCAAGTTTGAGCAAAATAGCACAATATTTGGTATATTGACATTCTGGTTCAAAACATATTAATAGTTATTTCTATCAAGTGTATTAATGATCAATATTTACTTTGTGGAAATCACAAAATCTTAATACAAAGTTTTTATAAACGTTTCTTTCAATACTTTAAACTGTTTGCTTATTAATCTTTTACCATAAAAATTTCATGACATTTCATGTTTACAAAGTTAGGTTATAAGCAGTAAGAAATATTTAAGAGCACATTTTAGCTAATTGAAAATCAGCGGAAAGCAAAATGACTGTTGCGGATACTCACATAAATAATTTAGATATTTGTAATGAGTTAGATTATAAGAGAAATTAAAGTCCAATTTATATCTAGTGAAAAGCAACTATTCAATAAATTGTTATTTGTATTTTAGTTTCTTTTGAGTTTCACATAACATCAAGTAGACATAACGTCGAATACTTGCCGAATACTTGCAATTACAGATAATTAGATTCCATCAAAGAAAACCCCCGGCATTCATATATTGTATATGATGTAGATACTATTGTTGTATTTACCAAATCATTGCTTTGTTTCTTTTTTGCATTTTATAGTAGTTTTTAATGTATATAAAACGTTGAGAGAAATTCATGAAGAATGTGACGATATTTAACGTAAAAAATATAACCCAAGACATGTACCTAGATAGGTATGTGCATAGGTTTAAGTGTAGATATAGGTATTGGACCCTGTAAAATCAATTGTGTTACCAAATTATTATACAAAGGTTCAACGAAGCTATCAAAGATTATTCGCTGATATCTCACCATCTATAAATTATGGAACGGGTTTGAAACTGCAAGGTTTGCACCTTAGGTAAAGCGTCTATAAAAATATTTTTTCATAAAACGTTATATGTTTAAATAGAAAATACGTACCACAAGTGACTTCATGGTAATTTATAGATATATTAACATTGGCGACTTCTGCACCAGCAGAGAGTCACATATCAAAAGGAGCGAACGTTAATCAAACCCTATTGACAACCAAGAAAACAAAGAATTGGGCGATCAGTGAAATAAATGACACTCATTAATGACATGGACTAAGATTCGCATAAGTTGTGTTGAAGACATGCTTTAAGCAGTCAATCAATAAGAAAATTACCTATAGACCTATTTATTTGTATAAAGTAAATAAAGGAGCAAGTTGTAAATAAACTTAATAATCTCTGTATCTAGTTTTATTTTTTAATACAAGAGTAAACGTGAACATATATTCAAAAACAAATTTAATTCCAAATGGTAATAAAATGTATATTTAGGGTAAGAAAAGTAAGAGTATTCTACAAACTGCGAAACACGTTGTAACATGAATAGGCATCAACCAAAAGACATGTTACAATAACCATGGGTAGCAAAAGATATTCTGAATTTAATAGAAAGAAGGCGAAAATACAAAAACAGATCAGACGGAGCAGGGGAAAAAGATACAAAGTCACAAAATGAGAAATTATTTGCAAATGCAGGAAAGCTAATGAGCAATGGTTTGATGAAAAGTTCAAAGACGTACAAACTAAGATGGAAATAGGAAAGACATGCGAAGCATACAAACCAATTAGGAAGAATTTTAGCTATATAAAGCCGTATACCAAAAACATGAGTTACGGGAGGAGACATCATTATAGAAACTGTAGAGAAAGTGGATAGATGGCAAGAATATATGAGGAATTTATATGCAGAACCGGAACTAGAAGCAATAGAACAGGAATTAGACATTAAAAAGGGTGACTTTGAATATCCCATACTTAAAGATGGGTTTGAACTAGCAGGTTTGAACAGGCGCTGGGTATAAATAAAGTACCTGTATAAACTCTAAAAACCACTAGACAAATAGTAACACAACGTCTTTCCCTCCTTGTAAGCTATATGTATGAGACAGGCTACATACTCAAAAATTTCAAACGTAACACCATAGTCACTATACGAAGAAAGAAAGGTGCAGATAGATGTGAATATTTTCAAACGATAAATTTGTCAGCACACGCGTCAAAAGTATTAACTAGAATAGTACAAGGGCAGATAGAAAAACGGTCTGAAGAAATACTAGGAGAAGATCAACTTGAGTTTAAGCAAAACAGGAGGATACGTGAGGCCATTTTAGTGTTAAAGGTGAACATGGAGAATACAATAGAAAAAGGAAAAAGCGTGTATATAAGGTTGGTAGATCTGGAAAAAGTATTCGACAATGTAAAATGAGAAAACGTGTTCGAAATACTTAAAAAGATAGGCATGAGTTATAGGAGTAGACGGATTAGTACATAGCTTGTACAAATAGTAAACAGCGGCAATAGAATTACAGCAGGAAACCTGTAACCATTCGGTTTGGTATTTAAAAGATATTTGTAGTTAAGAATTTTATTGTTAATTACGTTTAGATTAGCATAGTATCATTTCGGTTTAGAGATAACATTTCTCGTAAAATTAAATGTTCAACTACAATAGGCAATAATATTACTTTAGAATCAAACGTTTTCCAATTAGTTTCCATAAAGCTCCGTTTCATGCGAGATTTAAAATATGTGACTAATATATAAATAAGATTAACCAGTATTATTTCATAAATCATTCAAACTATTTTTAGACATCCTTATAAAAAGCTCGTGTTTCATATGAATTCAGTTGTCAATGGCGATACAAAAGAGTCAGTGTAATTAAAGATATCACTTGTAAGCAATTCCTTTGTTCACCCCTCCGCTGAGTTATAGATCATAAGATAACAACAGATATTAAAGTAAAGAGCGGAATGTACCATTCGAGGTATGATACCAGACGGTAAACTCAACGGTTGTTTTCAGGTGTTTCATATTCCCGTGTTTAAAACGTATAATGTGATTGGTACCATGCAACTTCTCAGACAGGCTTTGTTACTTAAGTCAATAAAAACAGTTTTCCTGTTTAAAAGTATTTTCTTTTTTTAGCGCATTAATGTAATGAAAACTCTAAGGTAGTCATAGAGTGAGTCTAGATGTGTTATTAGAAGGTGAAGAGTTGTCGTGGTGTGCTAAAGATAAGATCATGCGTTTCAATTATATTTCGTTTTCAAGTTTATATTTTGCGTAAGGAAAACGGAATTGTACTTATCATGGGATAGGATTTTTAGAACGTGGGGGCAAGGTAGTTTTTTAACTTTCACTGCCGAGTAGCAGGATTTGAATTTAGCGGCATCACTTCGGCATTCACAAAAAATTTGATTTCGACCGGTTGATTAGATATAGTGTTAATTGTATATATGTAATATAGTGAAATATACAAACAATTAAGTGGACTGTATTTATAATGCACCACCTCCAAGATAATTACTTCCGGCGAAGGTTCGTTATATCTTCACCTAAATCAAGTGTCCAATATTCTTAAGGGTTTTTTAGCGTACAACAAACATAGAAAAGTAAATATTAAGAAAGGGATGAGACAGGGATCTGCACTATCCCTATTAATTTTTAACTTGTATATGAATCCGGTCAAATGCAGAACTACAGTTGGAATTATTATGCAGGGACAAACGATTCATATGGTTAGCAAGGAAAGGTCATAAGCAGTTCTTAATGAAATAAAACAGTGTTAACAGAGAGATGCGCTATAAAAATTAACAAAAATAAAACTAAAGTATTAGTATGTAAGGGAGGGGAAATTAAGTCTAAAACCAGAATAAAAATGAGAAACGAGAATTTAGAAGAGGTTAAGGATTTCTGCTACCTAGGAAGCCAAATAACACAATATGAGAAAAGTGCAAAAAATATAAAACAAAGATTAGCACAATGCCGTGTTGCATTTAACAAGAAACGCAAATATTTTGTTGGGAGACAACAAACATGGAAACAAGGAAAAGGTTGCTCAAAGCATATGTGTGGAGCACAACACTGTACGGCTGTGAAACGTGGACAGTAGGAGAAGTGCACAGGTAAAAGATACAAGCCTTTGAAATGTGGTGCTACAGACGTATGATGAAGATATCATGGACAGAAAATTTAAGAACAAATAGGTACTGGAAATGGTAGGAGAAGAAAAAAATATGTAGAAAAACGTAAAATATAGGAGAGATATGATGATAGGACAGGTTCTAAGCCATGAGGGAATAGAGGGGGTATATTAGAAACAGAAAAAGGAAATAAGAGGGGTCAGAGTGGACATAAAATAGACTTTTGCATACAGACAGTGGAAGATGTAGGCTATGGGAAATTCCGGGAAATGTGTAGATTGGGTAAGAATAAAAAACAATGGACGTACGCATCCTACCATTTATAGGACTAAAAACCTAATGAATGATAGATTTTAGTTTTCCAGGCTACACTATACACGATCAAACTATTTCCAAGAGATGGATGAATTTGGTTTTTACAAGCGTTTTCTATTTACTACGCGAACCTATCTAAACATTTTACCTTTAATAGAGCAAGCAGTTGATTTCTCAAATGATCTATAATTAAAATTATAATGTGCTAAATAATGCAATGTTCAAATATTTCAGAAATAACTATGTACACGTGAATCAGCTGTGAATTGCACTTCAATTTTGTTGTCAGTCACGGATTTTTGTGGCATAAATGTTGCAACAGCTTCAAGTTTCATTGCAAGAGTGTTACTAGCTTTCGCTTCTCTAAAACCACTGTTTGTGAAATTAGCAGAAATTGAAGCAGATTTTATTTTAAATAAAATCGATTTTATGCAATTGATGCATTTTCTAGAATGTTGGGTACTATAGACTCCACTCACGTTAAGATTCAGTCGTCAGTTCGAGTTCATGCGGAGATCTTTTGCAATAGGAAAGGCTATTTTCCATCAACGTAGAAGTTTGTAACGCCGCCATAGAAATTATGGATGTGACAGTAAGTTGGAGTGGTTCTCTTCAAGAGTCCACCATATTTAACAAAGCCGTATAAGAGCGCGAATTATATGGAAAATATATAGTTTTTGCCCGTGTACCAATGATCTTAGCTTTTGAAGAGATTTTGTACGCTACTGTCACTATTGTGTTGAACTTGGCTAAGATATAAACAACTTTATATACAACAAATTAATTTCTTTTGGAAAAAGGCCTTGCATGCGGGATCTGGTCCCAAATTGATTGACCAAATCATCATTTAAAATGAATATTTTTACAAATTCATACGAAAAATGTGACGTCATTGACAAAATGGAAAATGTCAGCGATAACATTACAATTCATGATAAAACCCAATATGATTTAAATTTCTGTAACATATGCAAACGAAAATTTAAAAATTCTAAAGGTATTAACATTCACTTTAGAAAAATACATAAAGAAAGCAGTAGTAACTGTAACCAGAGCCAAGTTTTTAAAGAAAATAGCCAAATTTTACAATTAAGTGAAAATAAATATTTGAACAAGGACGAAGAGCCTGCATTAGAAAGTATATTAAAAGATCTGAAATTGTCAAGAGTTTTCATCGTTAAGCGTATACCAAAATCGGTAAGAGCTTAGGTAGCAAAGAAATTATGTGAGCTTATTGACACTTGCGTTGAAAAACGCTCAATGTCATCATGGAAAGAATTTTATTATTCCCTTACCTATCGCTATTTGATTCCTAGTGGAAATTTAAGCAGTAAAGGCAAATTAATTTCGAAAATAATATTAGAAAATTTACGAAACCCTTTGTCCGTTGAAGAAGTTGTTTCTCTCAGTAGTAGAAGTGGCATAGCTACCTTTAAAACCAATATTTCCAAACAAATCATATCAAAAGTTTCAGATGGCGAGTTATCCTCTGCGATTAAAATTTTAAGTTCAAATGAATTTTTTTTAAATATAGACGCTACAGTTTTAGAAGATATAAAAAAGAAACATCCAAAATCAACTTCGCCGCCAATTTCCTTTATGAAAACTAATTCAAATTTCACAGTTAATCGTGAAGAAGTTTTAGCAGGTATCAAATCCTTTAAGTTTAGTTCCGCTGGAGGTATTGACTCCCTACAGCCTTCACAGTTGCAAGACATTTTGAGTTATTTCACTGGTATATTCGGACAAAAGCTTTTATCATCTTCAACTGATTTGTGTAACCTGCTCCTCTCGGGTAAGATATCTTCCCAAATTTGTCCTATTTTATATAGCGCCTCTTTATGTGCACTTAATAAAAAGGACGGCGGCATTAGACCAATAGCCGTAGGTAGTTTTATCGAAGACTTGCAGCTAAATTATCTTGCTGGAATATAAAGGAGAAATTAGGAAATCTTTTCAGGCCCAAACAGTTTGGATTTGGAACTTCAGACGGTTGTGAAATTGTTGCACACGCTGCACGTATATATTTAATTAATAACCCCGATAACATTCTTCTTAATCTTGATTTTAAAAACGCCTTCAACTCACTTAACCGAGATATTCTCTTACATAATATTTACAACCACATTCCCCATCTAATGCCTTTTCTTCAACAATGTTATGCAAATCCTTCATTTATGTTTTTTGGTGATAACATAATTAATTCCGAAAGAGGTATACAACAAGGCGATCCTTTAGGTCCGGCAATCTTCTGTCTGGCAATAAACAACCTTCTTAACTCATTAAACACAGAGTTCAATATTTGGTATTTAGTTGACGGATGTATTGGTGGTGAGATTTATTCCGTAATCCAAAATCTCAAAAAGATAATTACAATCGCTAAGTCGTTTGGTTTGGAACTCAATTTTAATAAATGTGAACTGTTATGTTCACCTCCAGCCAATTTTAATAAAACCATTTTACTCTTAAACATGATCGCACTAGGTATTCAGATACCAAATAGAAGTAATTGGACTCTGCTTGGCGCACCACTTTGTATTGAAGCGATTCCAGAAAGCATCAATAAAAAAATCGAATTGATGTCCTCCATTTGCTCTCGTTTAAAGTCATCTTCTATTTCAAATCATATTTCATTTTGTCTGATTAAGAATTGTTTTGCTGTTCCTAAATTGATGTACATCCTCAGATGTATCCCAACTTGGACTTGTATGCAATCTCTTGAGATATTTGATGAACTATTGCGATGCACTTCGTAGGAAGTGATAAATATTAAACTGAGCCATTTCGAATGGTCGCGAGCATCTCTTCCAATAAACAGAGGCGGATTAGGTGTCCGTCTTTCAACCACACTTTCACTACCTGCTTACCTGTCTTCTTTTCATTCATCTTTACCTACAATTAGATCAATCTTTTCTAATGTCACCTGCAGTACATCTATTGATAATTTCTTTTTGCAAGCTGAAGAAGTTTGGAAGTCTGCAACAAATATAAATGAAATCAAAATCAACATACTCGTCAAAAAAGAATGCGATATATCATTGCTGGATATAATGTAACGAATACGATTTCGTTCCCAGTTAATTTACGCCTTTTTATAATTATTAATTTACAAATATTCCTTATGGTATTGAAAGTGTAAATTTCTATTCAATTACTACAATAGCTTTATTTATTCGTTATCTTGTAGAACTCCATCTGTGTTGATAAATTTAATGTAGCATTTCGGTTCCACTGATACTTGCGAACGTGTTGATGCAAGAATTCGGTTCACTGCGCTTGCTCACGTAGTAAAACAGTTTAGTCTATTTTAAATTTGAGGATGTAATCAATAGACAGGTTTTCGACGCTTGGTCGAGTGGAGTTTTTTGAAGTCATGGAGTCCAACAGGCACGTGGCTTAGAAAAGGAGAATCTCTTTAGATTTGATGTACACACCATCACTAGGATAGATGCTAGAGAGTCGTGAAGAAATTTTTGTTTAGTTTTCTTCTTTGGTTAGTCGACCCTTGGGATGATTTATATGGTTTTGATGCAACGTCATAACGTGCAACTTTTATGTTACTAAGTATTTCAAAGTTGAAATGTTACGGTGCCCCTGTTGTGAACAAACAAAAATATAAGCGTTCATTTTCGAATGGAAATCAAGTTCGTAGTCCTCGGCATATATAAAGGACGCGCATCTGTTGTTGTAGTTGAACACGAAAATTGATGGGCGATGGTACAGAGTTCATTCTCAAATAAGTTGGTAAATAGTTGCTACCGGAGTTAGATAGAGGTCATGCAAACTTCAGTGGTGAGTGATTTCTTTATTAAGTTCTCGTTAAACAAAGAAACCACAGGAAATATAGCGGTTGAATAACTGTACTTAAACATGATGATTATTATAAGAAATTACAGGTATTGGTTGTGCAATATTTTCGAATAATATTAATTGTGTGAAAGGGTTTACTCTTAAACTATTAATTCGGCAAATGTCTAAGTGTTGGGAGATCTTGGCAGCCACAGGCTGCTTAACCCCCTGCACATACCACTGAATCTCGGTAAAAAAGTGCATATAATTAGAAAACAATAGAAGAGGAACCGAGCTGTATATAGGCTGTGTGGGAATTTCAGAGAATTGTGTAAACTAGCTCAGAATATAAATAAGTGGAGGTACGTGTCCAGCCAGTTTTGAGACGGAAAACCTAATGACGAAAAAATAAGCGCAGATAAATCTTATGATTATTATAAACAACTACAAGTGTTGGTTGTGAAATACCTGCAACTAATGTTGACTGTGCAAAAAGATATCTTGGAAAAAATATTAAATCGGCAATAGTTCAAGTGCTGAAGGAACTTGGCAGCCACAGGCTGCTTACTCCCGTTTACAACCTTACATGTGATTTTCCAATGCTCCACCCGAAGGTACTACATTGGCCAGGAAGCAAGTTTTTTTTAGCTGGAAAATTTGGAATTTTGCCGAACCCTTGCTGTTCCAAGCAAGATAGGGATCTTTAACGTGCGTGACAACACTCACACACGGGACCTCCATTTTACCTCTCATCCGAACGAGGGTATATTTTTGTGAGAAATGCTCGCCTAACACCACTACGCCACGGAGCCGCCTCCCCCTTTACAACCACTGAATGTCGGAGAAATTGGGTATATAATTGTAAAACAATAGAAGGGGACCGAACTGCACCTAACAAGAAAGAACAGCGCCTATGATCAAAGACAACAGACATAGAAACAAGAAGAAAGTTGTTGAAAGCATATGTGTGGAGCACAGCACAGTATGCCTATAAAATACGGGCAGTAGAAAAAGCAGACAGAAAAACGGTAGCAGACTTTTGAAATGTTGTGCTTCAGATGTACGAGGATGATAGCATGGACAGACAAAGTTAATAACAAATAGGTTATAGAAATAAATATATCTGTGGAAAACAATTAGGAGAAATTGACGGGCAGGATACGTTCTAAGGCATTTTTGGGGAATAGTATGGGATATATTGCAAACAGAGATAGGAAAAAAGAGGTAGATGTAGAGCTAGATCAGATAGTGATAGATTCAAACAATGCAAATTTCAGGGAAATGTTAGGTTAGTTCAGAATAGGAAACAATGAGGATACGCGTCTAACCAGTTTCAGGACTGAAGACCTAATGATGATGAATGTACTTAATTATAAATAGAAAGCAATGTCGGAGTCATGGCCTTTCCTAAAACCCGTAAACAAAAAGTTAGTGAAAGATTATTATATAGTGGTTAGAAGGCCAATGGATTTAGAGACGATATCTAAAAAAGTATCTGTGCATAAATACCATTGCCGGCATGAGTTTTTAAATGATGTACAACAGATTTTAGAAAATTGCATTTTGTATAATGGTAAAGATTCACCATTTACTCAAAAAGCGGAAACATTAGTTAACATCTGTAAGTTTACATTGTCTGAGCATGATGAGCACCTAACTGAATTAGAAGCAAAAATTGCTTTAGCTTCAGAACAAGTCTACCAAGATGAGGACCACACGTGGCTTGGTGTCGACGAAGAAAATTATACTATAGCCGAACCAGATCAAATGAGTCTTGCTAGTTCTCCAGATAATCCATATTTTAGGGGTCACATGGAAGATTATGATTACATTGATGTTGAAGGACCTGGGCAATTTGCAGATACTGCTTGTACTTTTGTTAAAGTGAAAAGGGGCAGGCGTAGACCTAGGTCGAAGTCAGCAACTACTTTAGAGGAAGATCTACAGTTTTCTAGTGAAGAAGATCTAGATGACGTTTTTTTAAATGAATTTGAAGATAGTAAAGCCGGAATTTTAATATCAGCAGAAATCTCTTGTAAATAATTTAATAAAATATCTGTACATGACAAGTTACCTTTGGTAGGTAACTTTCATTTCTATATGGTTTAAACACATTTAATTTAAAAAAAAAATGGAAAAAAATGTATTATAAAATATGTTTATTATTAGGTTGTATATCAATTATTGTTAAGTAACTTTTCCAAGTTATTGCATTCTAGGTAATAGCGGCTATCCACTGAGGCCATATTTCCCGACACCTCTTGAAAATACAAGAACCCGGTCAAAACAGTTATATAATTAAGTGACATTGAGCTCGCAATACTGTTGTGCAACTGTTTGGAAATTGGAAACGTCGATACCCAGTATGGAATGCGTCTTAAATTAGATATACAGTATTATTTGTTATTGTAGCAACTACTGCTTACAAAATACAGCACGCCAATTGCACGATGATTATTCTCCAGAACTGCCTGATGACATACCGCCGCGAGAATTGGATCAATTAATTGCAGATGGACAAATAATGCAAGCTCTTTATTGAAAATGATGGCCTTATTATGTGTTCGACGTGAATTTATTTTTAATTATTTTGCTAATTTAGAAAATATAACAGGAGGTATGTAAATAAAATGTGCATAATTAATGAATACATAATAAATAATCTCCAATATTTTATTTACTACTACATAACTTAGAAAGTGGAACTTTTTTCATTAAAATATCTAATTCTAGAGATTGTTTGTAGTTGCTGTTACTTTGCTTGTCATGTTAATTAATTTTCTAATTTCTTCATTTTCATAATCAGCAATTGCAGTTCTTTTTGATAGTAATATTTTATAGCTTTCCGCAATTGCCGATGACGCTAGTAGCTTAACAAGTGTGGGCCTTCTCGTACCCGAACTTGGATGTACCAAAACAATCTATCTATAAACAATTTATTCGTTCTTATAATGTACATAAATCGTAATAGTTGACCTTAAGGACAGTAAATAATCGTGGCGGGTCAATGACAGACAATAATACGTACTCTATGGGCTTAAATTGTTTGAAAATTTATTGGGTAATCCTTTAGGCAGCATATTATATTCATTATGCAGGTCCCCAAAAGTTAAATCTGTAGGTGTCGCTAGTTGTGACTCAGCACTCTTTGGAGTTGAAAGCATGTTGCTTTTAAATTCCCTTAGCCTATAGTAACATTTAGCGTGATTTTTTAACTTTTAAAAAAACCTTTTAATTTATAATGTTTATTGTATGACATTATGTACATGTGATTAGTTTTATTGCGACTGTCATAGTTCACCAAGTGCGATGCTTGGCTATCGATTCTTCTTTTAATACCACTTGATGTAAAGGCATTCTTCATTGCAATCACTTCAAATTCATCTATATCTGTATACACATCTATGAGATCATTATCCTTAAATTTTCAACATGGTAAAGCTTCATAATATAATATTAAACAACTCCTTCAATATTTTTGTATGAACACTATTTGAATCAAATGAATTCTTTATATCACAAATGGACTTTTATTGATAGTAATAGTTCTTTCTCCAACGATTTATCTTCAACAACATATGAACCTCCACCTGAAATTAAAAAATATATAATACCAGTGGCTTCACCTTGAGTTAGAAATATTTATGGTTCCGAGTTGGGACCCTGTCATTTTATAAACTAAGATTGACGTTTTGCCCACTTTTGTAAGGGGCTTCATCAGGACAAGAAAAAAAATAATAAAAATAATAATAAAGATAAGAACGATAATATTAAGTAGACAAGTTAAAGTGTAAAGCGTATGCTAAGTTACTTCCGAACTAACAGACTTAGCAGACTATTTAAGCCAAAAAGTGTCTTGTGGTAAAGTAACTGGTGAAAGTAGCGAAAGTGGTAGTTTATATAGAGCGAGAACTTGATGCATGAGTGATCATGAATAGAAAGGAGTGTCGTAGCGGATCAGTAAACGTCACGGTTCTGCTTTTGGGAACATAGGATTGTTTTCCTAATGGAGGAAAGGTAGTAGCCATTGTCTTTGTTTAGATTGTTTGAATTTTAAGTAATTTCTACGGATTCTCTGATTTTTCTATTGTAGAAAAATGGAATTCTGACAATTAGTTTCGTCTTGTCAAAGTTAATGGTATGGTCTGTTTCATGTTGCTGTTCGGCCACCGCGGAGCGATTGTGCTGGCTTGTTCTTAAGCATCGCTTACGCTTGTTTAGTCTAACCTGTACTAACCTCCTGTTTCTTCTATATATACAGTGTGTCCAAATTTCGAGTCTCTACATTGTGATTTCAGTTATTATAAGAGATAGAAATTGGGTTAAATGGTGAAAGATTTGGAGGAATCCAGGCCAGTTTTGTATCCGTTTACAAAATTGGTGTAAGTTGTCTGGTTTTGAAGATATTCGAAGAAAACTAAAAATGGCGGATTTTGTTTTTTGATAATAAAACATGAATCATAAGTCGCACCATCACAAGACTTGCACATTATTAAGACACTTTTCTAAAAGGAGTATTTTAGCATAAACAGAATCACTCGACTGTCTTTTGTTTTCGAGGAAACGCCCACAACTTTTGTTTTTCTTATGGCCGCCATTTTGAATATTAAGTGAATATTATGCGCCTTAAAATTACCTTTTCAAAAATATGCCACATGTCTATAAAAAAATGCAAAACTATCCTAAATTTTAAAAATAACTAAATTTGTATGTTCTTTAACGTTTGGTAATCCCAACACCCAACAGGGGAAAAATTTGATTTCTACTTTCCAAACAGTAGTAGTAGTAGTAGTACCACATACATTTTGTTAAGTAGAACTCGTAAAGTATTGGATATAAATCTTAAAATTAACTTAAACATAAAACTGTAGCCTATCTTATCTAATTTAGGGAACAAAATTAAATGTGACCGAAACAGCAAACTATCATCTAAATTCCGTCCCGTAGATGCTGAAAATGCTGTCCGTTTGCATCACGGCACATTCGACAATTAATTAAAACTTTCCGTACAACTCTGCTTAATGTGCGCCTATTTATAGAGTTAAGAATGTCACGGACACTTTCCTGCAGTTCGTTTATATTATGAGGCGGTTCAAACTCATATACCTCATTTTTAGCAAAACCCCATAAATAAAAATCAAGTGGTGTAAGATCTGGTGATCTTGCCGGCCACATAATTGGTCCACTATTGCATATAATATTTTGGCCAAAATGTTCAGCTAAAAGGGCGCTAACTTCTCGGGAATTGTGAGCTGGACAACCATCTTGCTGAAACCATAGTTTTCGAAAATCATCATCATTTGGTACAAGTCCTCTAATAGCCGGAATTATTTGGTCTCTTAACAATTCCGTATATCTGGCGCTATTGAGGTTATTGACAAAATAAAAGGGTCCAATCAAATTATTACCTATAAAAGTATTAATTACATTGGTTAATTTACTAAAATATTTATATTATAATTAACTACCTAAGATACCACACCAAACGTTAAATCCATATCTCGTTTGAAATTTGCGTTGCGCCGTCAGATGATGATTTTCAGTGCTCCAGTGATGCGTGTTATGTTTATTGAACACCCCGCAATTGGTAAACCGCGTTTCGTCTGTCCATATTATCAATTCTGGAAAGTGCGGTTCTTCCTCGCATTTTTGGATGTACCAATTACAAAAACGCATTCGTCTGACGAAATCTTCTTTTTTGATGTCTTGGACAATAGTAGGTTTATAAGGATGAAACTTTTCCTTTTTTAAAATATTATGAACAGTTGATTTTGGAATATTAAGTTCACGGTTACAGATCTTACGGATGTGGATGGATTTCGTGTTACCGCCTCAGTAATGTTTAGAACACGTTCCCTATTGTTTAAGTCGTATTGTTCCCTAGTCTGTTCAAAAGCACCATAATTCAGTAAATTCATTACAATTTTTCTGAAGTATGTGTTATGCGGTTGTCGTCTTTCTGGATACAATTCCAAATATCTTGGGGATGCCGTATCAGCGTTCCGAAACGATTGTATATAAGTATTTAGCATATCAAACTTTTCCTCATTCGAAAACTTGTAGACATGTGCCATTTTTTAAATTAAAAATGCAGCACCACCGGCACCAAAACTTACAACACACACAAGTTTATCTAAATTTTAGAATTTGTTTGACATATAACTGTAATTCAATTGTTTGGTTTTGTCACATACCACCGCCTACTATTATAAAACGATATCATTTTAACTCTAGTACCACCATAATTAATAATTTGTGACAAATGCTGTTTGTGTACATTATAAAATGTGTATTGTACTTTTCATAAAGTAGAAATCAAATTTTTGCCCTGTTGGGATTACCAAACGTTAAAGAACATACAAATTTAGTTATTTTTAAAATTTAGGATAGTTTTGCATTTTTTTATAGACATGTGGCATATTTTTCAAAAGGTAATTTTAAGGTGCATAATATTCACTTAATATTCAAAATGGCGGCCATAAGAAAAACAAAAGTTGTGGGCGTTTCCTCGAAAACAAAAGACAGTCGAATGATTCTGTTTATGCTAAAATACTCCTTTTAGAAAAGTGTCTTAATAATGTGCAAGTCGTGTGATGGTGCGACTTATGATTCATGTTTTATTATCAAAAAACGAAAGCCGCCATTTTTAGTTTTCTTCGAATATCTCCAAAACCAGACAACTTACACCAATTTTGTAAACGGATACAAAACTGGCCTGGATTCCTCCAAATCTTTCCCCATTTAACCCAATTTCTATCTCTTATAATAACTGAAATCACAATGTAGAGACTCGAAATTTGAACACACTGTATAGTAATCCGCAGCTGAAAGGTATACTGTATACGCCTGCGGCTTTAACGCGGTTTTAGGTATTTTTTGGGGTGGGTAATATTTGTGAAATTTTATTATTGGGCTTTTACATTGTTTTGATGTTGTGTTTACGTAGAATTTTGTCAATTCGGTCTGTTACTCTATGTATATATGGAAGCATTGCTGAAAATCGTGTGTCGGGATTACGACGTTGTTTGGGGTTTGTGTTGGATGCAGATGCCGGTTAATTACTCTGCCGATATCTGAGTTCCGATATTCGTTTTTTATAAGACTAGTTTTTAGATGGGTCAGTTCACTAGATAAATGTTTTGGTTGTGAAATCTTAATTGCACGGTGCATTAGAGAGTTGATTACCAATGAGTTTTGTATACACCTATTCTATCCCTATCCTATTTAAATTTTACTCTATTATACACCTATTTCTCCTGTGGTGCTGGTTCTCCGGTATAAGGGAATAGTAGGTTGACGTGAAACCGTCCCCTCTCATTTCCCGTACCTACTTCCCTCAATAAATACGTGCACTCCCCTACTACTTCACCTATCTCAAAAGGTCCCTCATATGGCAAGTGTAGTTTAGCACATGTCATCCTATCTCTCTTCCCTACTCTCAAGCTTTTTACTACTACCTGGTCTCCCACTTTAAATTTTACCCTCTTTCTAATTCTTGCGTTCATCTTCCTTGTATATTTCTCAGCTCTCTTCCTTAACCTCTCCCTCACATCTACCAAAAGTTGTTGAAATTCATCGTCCCTAGGCACAATTTGCCATGGTTTTTCGGGATACTGTTGCTTGATCAGCATAATTGGACTGGTTTCTGTCACGGTACTAGGGTTTCATTGATAAAAGATTCAACCTTCGACAAATTGTCCTCCCATAAACGATGATTCCTATGTGAAGCCAAACGCAAGAACTTAACCGTCTCTTGAATATATCGCTCAGCTGGATTAGCTTGAGGATGCCTTATGCTACAAAACACCACTTTAATGTTTTGCCTCTCCCAATAATCCCTAAATCTTTGATTGTTAAAATAAGTAGCATTGTCTGCTAATACTCGTTTAAAAGTTCCTACTTCCCTACAAAATTGTTCCAATTTCTTGTTTGTTCCGACTGTATTACAATCCCGAGTGGGATATAATTTGGTAAATTTTGAAAACACATCCGTCACAATCAGCACATGTTTGTGTCCTTTTGTACTTCGGACTAGATTACTCAAATAATCAATAGCAACTAAGTCCAGGGGATTTTGTACGTGTATACTTTGTACCACATCTTGACTCGTACTATTTTTGTACTTTCCTAAAGTACATAAGTGACAAGTGTTGATGACTGACTTTACTAACCCTAAGTCTTTAGTTGAAAAAAACGTTTCCCTAAAAATTAACCATGTCTTTCGGATCCCTATGTGACCATATCTTAAATGCAGATCTTTGATAATTAATTTTGCTTGTACCCTATCCACTACATACACTTCCAAGTCTTGAATTTTTTTACACAAAAATCCGTTTATCATATGGAAGTTTTTAAATCCCGGTTCGTTTTCTAACTTCGTTCTAATAATCTGTAACTCCTCACTCTGTCCCTGGTTCCTCAAGATCTCCTCTTCTCCATATACTGACTCATTTTGTAGTAGACTGTTCATGGCAATCATGATGTCACACGGTCTTTTGTTATCTTTGTCTCGGTTTCTACTCAACGCGTCTGCTATAAAATTGTTTTCTCCCTTAATATATTTAATCTCAAAGTCAAACTCCTGTAGTAACAGCCCCCACCGATTAACTCGATTGTTAGAAAATCTTGTATTCATCAACGCACACAACGCCGAATGATCCGTTTCGATTACAAAATGTCTTCCAATCAAAAAAAATTTTAACTTTGTAACCCCAAACACCACTGCAGCCATCTCCTTTTCACTAATCGTGTAATTTACTTCATGCGGCTTCAGTGTGCGTGAAACAAAAGATATGGGCACCTCTTCCCCCTCTTGTACTTGGTACAACTCTGCTGCTAAAGCACTATCCGATGCATCCGTCCTCAGTACGAAACCTACATCAAATCTGGGATGCCTCAAAATTAGTTGGTCGTGGAATTGTTCCAACAGTGTTAGATATGCTGCCTCTTGACTTTCCGTCCAACTCCATCTTACTCCCTTCTTCAGAAGTTTAAACAATGGACTCGCTTTTCAGCAAATCCCGGTACAAACTTTTATAAAAGTTAAGGACCCCCAAAAAAGCTCTTAATTTCCTAATGTTATTAGGTCTCGGATATGTCAAAAGTTCGGACAATCTGTCTTTATCTATACACATACCTTGAGTGTTCACCACATACCCCAGAAATTTAACAGTTTTTGAAAAAAATTCACATTTTCTATATTCAGCCTCAATCCTGCTAATTTAAGCTCTAATAATATCCGTTCTAAATGAGAGTAATGTTGTTCCTCAGTTTCACTAAAAATTAAAATATCATCCACATAGTGTATGCAGAATTGCTCATATGCTCCTAAAATTGCTTGCATTGCCTTAATTAATGCTGCACTTGACGTTGACAAACCATACGGTACTACCTTAAAATTTTAGATTTTTCCTCTACGGAAAATCCTGTGTACCTTCTAGAATTCTTGTGTAATGGAATCAGCCAGAATGAATTCCTTAAATCTAATTTACTAAAAATAAACTTGCCACTTAATCTCGTCAAAAGTGTGTCCATGGATGGTGGACAATGGAATTGCGGTTTGGTCCGTTGATTAATTTTTCGTGCATCTAAACATAAACGAATGCTATCATCCTTTTTCTTAACTACCACCAACGGATTTATGAAATGAGTGTTTGATACCTCTATTATGCCATCTTCCAACATTTTATTTAATTCTGCCTTCACCTGCTCCCGATATGCTGCTGGAATAGGATAAACCTTCGCGTTGAACGGTTCTGAATTATCCACTTCCAATATGTGCTCATAGCCTAACGCTGTGCTTGCTTCTACCCCTACTAATTCTGCATGTTTTTGTAATAAAGCTTGAACCTCTACTCTCCTATCCTCTGGACATGTTATTGTGTTGCTCTGTTTACCTTCATCATCCTCTACCTCTACTACATTAATACTCAACCCCGTGTCATCCTCTGTGACTTCATAACTGCCCTTCCATGGCACTACCCTATCCTTAATCCTTATTACCTTCCGTTCCATATCTATCAAAACCCCTAACTTCATCATACAGTCAACACCTAAAATGCTCTGAAACTTCAGTCCAGGTACAATTACAAACTCCTGTTCACAGCTTAAATTTCCTATATCTATCCTAAGCACCACAACTCTATTCACTACAGCAAACTTCTTTTTATTTGGAGCTACTAAATGGCTACGCTTTATAGGCATAATTCTATCACAAACCTTATCCCTAATTTTGCTGACGAATTCCTCCGATATTAAACTCGCCTCTGCCCCTGTATCAAGTAATACTTCTACACTATTCTCAAAAATTTCTATATTAATAATTGGCAAACATAATTTTTCCTTAGTTTCTGGCTCTACTTCCTCCTCAATTTTGAAAAATTCACGTGGATGTTCATATACATTTACACTGAAATCTAGTGGTCTGTCGCGTCCTAAAAATCCTGTCCAGGTCTGTTTTCCCTACTCGGTCCTGGTCTAGCCGTCACCTCAGCGTATGTCCTAGGCGTTTCCACTCGTTCCGTGTCTGTATTAGCAGTCCCCCTCATGTCCGGTGAACTATTCCTTCTGGTTGGTTCCGGTCTCGGTGCAGGTCCCCTTCCTAAACTATTACTCCTAACGTATGGTCGTCGCTGTTCCCAATTCTGTCGCTGGTATCCGTAACTATTCCCTCTTCTAGCATAATTGTCCCGTCTATTGTCAAACCTAACTGTATTGATCTGTCTTTCCCTATTATCCCGAGGTCGTCCACTACTTACGTCGTCGTACCTCTGCAGGTATTCTAAAAATATTTCTCTGTCCACTATGTTCTGTAGTGCTACGTGTTGTCTTACTTCTACCTCGAAGTGTCGTGATAAATACTTGATAATTTGTCGGTCCGTCAGTGGTGGGTTCAGTTGCTTTGCTATGCTATACTTGCGTATAGCATATTGCTCCTACTTCCTGAAAATTCTCCCTTAAATTTCCCTGTGATTAAGTCGTCTCGTACCTGGTCTTGTCTCTGGTCACTCCAGTAGTGCTTTAAAAATCTGTCTTCAAACTCCGTGTAGGTGTCTATGTCCTGTCCTACTAAATTGTACCATGCTTCCGCGTTGTCTTTCAATAAAGCTTTTATCGTATTCAGTTTAGTCTGTTCGTCAAATAAATTTCCCACTAGATTTCTTACACTATTAATAAAATTTGTGGATTTACCCTGTTATCGCCATAAAACTTCATGTGTTGGTCCAATGATACTCCACCTGTATAAAATCTGGGACCATCCTCGTTAAACTTGACATGTTATATTTGATACTACTAACTTCGCGTTCTACCCTGCCTAACTGATCCCTACATGAGTCCGTTACTTCAGTCATTTTACATTAATCTCTTCTTCACAAAATTGCGTACTTCGGACCTTAAATGTCCCATTTCCTGTCGAAGACCTGTAATATCACGCTCATTTTTTCAACCCTATTTTCTACTTCCCCAGTTTCACGGTAAAACTATCTTTAAATTCTGTAAATTCTTTAGTATTTTGTTCAATTTTCCCGCTTATCTGCTCTAATTTTTGGTTGGACTCCTCCTCGCTCTATTAGATTCTTCCTAGCTAATCGCATTTCCTCAAACATTCTCATCATTAACTCATTTCCTTGATCCCCTGATTCCGTCCTCGACTGATCTCTACTGCCTCCAGCTTCTTCCATTTTCGAATTTTTCCCACACAATGCACTATCGTCACTTCCAATTTCCACTCCTTGACTCCTTAACCACTCTTTTCTCTGCATACGTTCTAATCACTCACACACACTCTAAAAATACTCTTAAATTTATACACACACAGAAACTCTCTCTCTCAGATCGCCAGTTTCCTGGAATAAAATCACAAAAATTTTATTTGGAACTCGAGCCTCACTTTTGGGTCGCCAAAGAATGCTGTGTTTCCCTGTAGTTGAATCGAGCCTCACGAATTGGGCGCCAAAGAATGCTGTGATACCACCCACAATCCGGGTACTCCGCTTTTCGAATCGAGCCCCTACGAATTGGATGTCAAGAATGCTGTGAATCCTACAAAAAGCTATTCATTACCTTAACTGTGTTGGTCCATTGACTTTCTTCTGTAAATCTCCTCGGCTGCTCCTCTAAATAGCTTTCATCCTCATACATAAAAAAACAAACACATTCCTACCACAAACATCAACGTCAACTCTATTTACATCAATATTCACAATACATTAAAATTTCAAAATTAATATTCAGCATAAATTTTAATATCGGAAAATTTCAAAATTAAATTTATTATCATTTTTAATGTGCATCCAGAATTAAAGTCCTTGTAGGATGCCTACTAATTACTATAACAATATATGCAGAGTACAAAGGGAGCATCTACCACCCCTTTACGTTAATTAACCAGGTTCGTCTAATTGAGCTCAAAGACATACCCTAAATTTTCATCATAATCCAGAACATCAATACTAAATACCCTTTCTACTTAAACAAGCAAATTTCACCTTAAAATTAAAATATTATTGTTAGTACCATTTCACTACTGTCCATTTTGAGTAAATCAATTATAAAGTTATTCAACACACACAACAATATCAAAGTTCAAACAAAATAGTATAATTTACCTGAAGGTTACTTGCACTCGTAGCTTCAATGTACATCGTCCCTTTTGTTAATCACACCATTCCAACTGGGTTATATTTACGGCTTCTGATTCTCAACGCTTTAAAAATTTTCTCCATCGCCATTTATTTAAAGTTGTTTCAGGGCTTTTCCGGAACTAATCTGTGTATATCTGAACCTTGTTTTGTGGATCCAGACCCGTTTATGCACCATTTAAGTATTAATACCCCCGAAAAATAACAAAGAACTTCATACTTCTTTCACCAATATACGCCAAAACTGCCTACTTTTGTGTATATATTTGTCGTTGTAAATTTTTACCAATTGGTACAGTGATACTAAACTTTATTACCTTGTATCTTCTTTTCTAAGTGCACTAACGTACATTCATTGTAGCACGTATAGAACAAGCTGTTTTAAATCACATAATATTCGAGCAAACTGTTTAAATTATTTAATATTAAAACCGGAAAACTAAAAAGCACTGTTTAACGCGTTCAATCAAGTCGAAGATCTAAGAGAGCTTCCTCATATTCACCTCCGTATATATAGCGGTTAGCCTGTCTGTCGGTCTGTTCCCCAAAACGGCCAGTTTCTAGAATTTCGTCATTCTATGTTCCCATTCCGTAGCTCGGCATGCGATTTTTACGAATTTTGTACTCGCCTCAGTTAAATCTCAGAAAATTTCCACACGGCACGCAACGTCTGAGAATACCTAATTAAATTTTATACAGAAATGTTATTTCTACCTCTCAATTTTGCCTTTTACTTTCAACCAATCGCAACCCCATGACGTTGCTCTACTCACGCCTTTTTACTATATGTGTCTCGGTCTTGCGCCTATTATCTGTCTCTATCTACCCTGTTCTTATTAGTGCAAATTGATATTTCTTATTATCGATTATTTCAGTCCATGTGGACTATCTAGGTTAAATAACCCCGTATCGCACCTTCTCGTGAATATTAAGCCACGGTTTCTCCAAGATTCTTTGTAACCATTAATTATCTGTAGAATCGACATGTTTATCTAAACAAATTAAACTGAAATTGCCTTTTAAAAATACGCAGGTGTGTTCAAACGTAACATTTTAAATACCCTTCTACGATTTGCATTTTATTGGGTTTTTACAAGTTTTATGCTTATTATTAAAAATGGTTCAATTAACTCCAACTAAAATTGACTTCTACCCTTTCATTTTAGCAAATACAAATTAAATATTAATTATTATGTGTACACTTTGTCTACTACTTGTTACCCAGAACTTAAATCAATTAATGTAAATTTTGCACGTAATTTGTCTTTGTTTCTTTACTAGGAATACTTAAATTACACGTAATGTTTTCTAATACTGCTTCCTTTTTTATCTAAAGCGTCTTGTACATAATTTAAATCTCTTATTTTTAATGAAACGAATGAATTTTTATTCTCCACGGTTTTTTAATAAAGCGTATTATCTAATAAAATTCCTTATACACGGTGATTAAAATTATTTGATGTGATTATTTAATTTTCTACCCTGGTCTAAATATGAGTAATATATATTAGTTTAAAGAATATACTTATATTAATCAATTAAATTACTTACCTAATATTTCCACAAACATTTTACAGCTCTACACTTTTAATTCTTTAGTTCTTAAATATCAAAGCTTATTTGATTGCTAGTAAAAATTATAGCTGAGAGAGCATACCTTAAGAATTATACGCGTTTATTCACAGATACGTCAACTATTACAGCAATTAAACCTGATTATGAACAAAAATTGAAAAATTCTTAATCTCATTTTTTCTGACAATTTATTGGATTATTCAGTCAAGAAACCTAACAATGTTTTAATAAAAGAAGATGAACATCATCACAGTTTAGAACTTTCTTTTAGCATTTCCATTATTCCAAGAATCAAAGTATCTGATTGTTCACTTAATTTTTGCTTTACCAGAGCTAATTTTGGATTACTTAATGCTCACCTTGAAAATATTAACTGGTATTTCTTAACTGATAAGACCGATTCGCTAGATGTATTTATCAAAAAATTCTATAGACTACTATTTGATGCATTTGAATTATTTGTTCCAAAAAGGAAAATTAGGAGTAACAAATTTCCAAGATGGTTTTCTTATGATCTTAGAAAACTTATAGCTCGCAAAAATAACTTATTCCGCAAGTATAAGAAAACTAGATCTCGTGAAGATTACAATAATTTTTCTCAGTTGCGCAAAGAATGCAAAGCATCTATTGACTTATGCTATATGTTATATGTTACTAACACTGAACATATTATACCTACTAATGTTAAACATTTCTGGTCATACATAAATTCATTAAAAAATGACAATGCTATCCCAAATAACATGTATCTGCATGGTAAACAATATGATACATTAAAAGATATTACAAATGCATTTGCAGAGTACTTTAAAGCTTCATATTCTACCCATGACATCTTAAATATGGAAGCTCCTAATAATATCAAATTTTTCTCAACTCTAGCAAATTATGTATTTACTGATGAAGAAATATCTCGGAAAACACAATCTTTAGATTTCAGTAAAAAGGCTGGTCCTGATGGTATCCCACCCATCGTTTTTAAACAGTGCTCTGCTTTGATAGAACCGTTAAGATTGATATTCTAGAACTCCTTTGATCAAGGAATTTTTCTTCAAATTTGGAAAATATCCATGATAGTTCCTATATTCAAGTCAGGACACAAATCAGATATTGCTAATTATAGAGGCATTTCCTTAATGTCGTGCATTGCTAAGATACGGTTATTACTGATGAATTATGTATCACTTACAAAAACTACATAATACTGGAACAGCATGACTTCTTCAGGGGTCGCTCTACAGCAACAAATTTAGGTGTCTTTCACCAGTTTCTAACTACAACTTTGGAATTGGGCATGCAGATAGATGTTATTTATTTTGATATCTCGAAAGCTTTTGATAGTGTGTCTTGCTCTTCTGATATCATAGGAATCCATGGAACTTATCTCAAATGGATTGCATCTTATTTAAATAATAGACAACAATATGTTCTACTTAGAGGTGCAAAGTCTGCTACATTCAGTGTCACTTCGGGAATAATTCAAGGGTCCCACCTTGGACCAGTATTATTTACACTATTTATCAACGATATGACCACTTCTTTTTCAGCCTCTATTTGCTTATTGTATGCAGATGACGTTAAGCTTTTTAGTGATAGATATAACGTGCATCGGTGATTGCAACAACCTACAACAGGACATCAATAACTTTTCTTCATGGTGTGCGCGAAATTTTTTGAACATCAACTTTAGTAAATGTAAGCTAATACACTTTTATATATACCAAAGTCCTATGAATTCGTCATATGTTATCAACGAATCTCAGTTGCAGTGAGTTGAATCAATAAGTGACTTGGGAGTATTTTTTGACAATCATTTGTTTTTCACGGAACATGTTGATAACATTTGTTTGAAAACTTATAGAATGTTGGGTTTTATAAAGCGTCATACATTACATATAAACGACACTAAAGCCATAACTACGCTTTATTGTAGCTTTGTACGTAGCATTCTTGAGTATAACAGCATTGTTTGATTTCCTACTCACAGATGTGCAATTCTCAAACTAGAAAATGTTCAAGCTAAATTTGTAAAATACTTGTTGTTCAAATTCCACATTTTAATGCTAATTTTGCAAGAGATGTTAGGCTCCAAATAGTGGGACTACAATCTCTCGAATGCTTGGGTTTGGTATCTTCGGCAGTTTTTATATATAAGGTAGTGCATACCTATATTGATTGTGCGAGTTTATTGGCAAGGATTAAGCTAAGAGTTGCATCCAGAGAAATCCGATGCGACACCTTGTTTCACATTAGTCATCATCGTACTAATTATAGCACCAAGGCATTTATTGACAGATTATTAAAATGTTACAATTATTATTTTAATGAGTATGATGTGTTTCACAATAGCATTAGTACTTTTAAATCTCATAATTTTTAAATGTCAAACAACAAAGTTGACTGTTGTTTGATTTACTAATATGTTCTATCTACCATTTGGAGTTACTCTGTAGCGTACTAAAATAAATAAATAAATAAACGCTACTTACAAATGTCATCCTCGAAATGGCAGCGCTTTGCTAATGTCTGAAAAATGCATATGCGTACTCGTACAAAATGCGTACTCTTACCTGCCTTTACCCTAAGTTTACTAGGATTATTGCCAATAACTTTCACAATTTCATTGAGTATAGTAGCAGTGATATCAGTTGAATTGTAACCAGTGGATTCAATAAATTGTACAATCGTTCACTGATGTTTCATTTATTACATACCCTGCTGAAATTCACAAGAGAAATCAGTTCTTTCATTTCCAGTTATAGTTACGTGGTCTGTTGCTCTTATTTTATGTTTGACCTTTTCTCGATATGTAAGTTTTATAGAACAATGTCCAATTCAGTACGAAAGCTACGGAGTTCTTCAAATATTTCTCGATTATAAAAATTTCCATTTCATCGCATCCTCTCCACATCAATTCTAGTCCACTACAAAATTGAATGCAATTTTATTTATCAGGTACCAATTCACTGCTTAATTGGAATTCCTAACACTTGCGACAGACTAAGTATAATATTTTTATGTGTTCTTGAAGATTCGTGCTTTTTAATGCACTTAGAAATATCAATTAAATCAGTAAAACCAATTTTTATCAAAAATATTTTACTATCTAAAAGAACGAAGTAGATACAAATAAAGCATTTTTTTTATTGCAACCGCAAATCTAGTCTTTTTAAACTTCTGGAAAGTTTCTTTACTTTTAACACGTTATTTATTTAGGAGATTTAAGTCTGGTATTGGTTTTCTAACAAAAAAGAAATTGTACAAACGCACGTTTATTATCTTTATTTTCTACCAAATTTAGTACTGTTTTATTTTTTAATGTGTTCTGCAATTTTTAGCAGAACTTCATAAACGCAATTACAAATTTTTAATCTTTATGTTGCTTTCTTTCTCATACTAACATCACTTAATTTTTAATTAAAATTTGAAGAAGTTGTTCAGCACTACATTTTTTTTTCATCAAAATAATTATCTAACTTCTCAACGACTGAATCTTTTTATTTGTTTATAGTTTTTGGACTTTATCAATAGAATATTCATTCCCATGAATTTACATGTGAGTTAGCGCATTATAATGTACCTATTATTTGAAATAGCAGCTAACAACACAATATTTTTGAAAAACAAAAATATAATAACCTACACTCAGCATGTTAAAGTAGTGCAATACTGATTAGTCGTTTTTCATACTACCCTACCTTATAATCGCCGCTTTATAGTCTTGTTTCCAATAATGTCTTAAACAGGGATGTCATCAAGCCTCGGCCTGAAGTCCGGCCCGAAATCAAGCCCGGGCTTTGGGCTCAAGCCCGGCCAGACATTTGCTAGGCCCGGGCCGGGCCGGGTCAGATTCTTCAGTTTTTCGGACCATTTCAGGTCAGTCTGAAAATTATAGGCGCAATTTAAAGTCCATGACTTCAGTAAAAGATTCTACTTTAAGATTTCGATACCTACCGCTTCAAGCAAAATTAGAATTAAACCTTCTTCCAGTGAACCCATGCAGGCACACATATTGATAATGTGTTAAATTAGCCAGTTTTTCAACAAATGTGCGATAGAACTGGATTTTTTATTTAATTATTGAATCTATTTTCCTTAAAATACATACCAACTTGTTTCTTTTAATCTGTAAATAATAGAGTCAACACAGATGGAAACAAAGAATTAAAATGTGAACACTAAAAAATATTCCAGTGCGCAGCTCTAAGGACGCCATACGTGAGGTTGTAAAGTGTATATAAAAAATAACGGAATAATAGAGTAAATGTTATTTCAACTGTGTCATCTGTAGTACCTGCAGTCTCTATCTAGAAAGTGAAAGCCGAGCTGAAAATCCACACGCAGGTGGATCTAGTGCAATGCCCCACCAAAGAACTATTTCGGAAATCTTCCAGTGCAAGGTAAGTGTGAAACAAACTTTTTCATTTTTAAAAGTTAAGAAAATTCCATATAATTAACTAACAAAACCTTGAAATTTATACCATATTATTGTCATGAGTACAATAATTTCCATTTTTACATTTGTATACTTTAATTCCAAGAACAGTTTATTTTAGCTAATCTACTTTGTTCATTACTTTGTAATTAATTACTCTTTTAACGAGGAAACCTCAGCATCCTATTCGGTGCATTTTAGTGACTCTCTTCCGTTCTTACTTTGTAATTGCCACACTCATGAGGAAACCTCTATCTCCTTGTTTTGCACACATTTACTTTGTCAAGTATCCGTTGATCCAAGAAATCCTTGGATAACGTTACGGTTTGGCGTTTCACGCGGTTCACCCCATCACAAGGGCTTCCTGAGTTACAGCACTGGGATTCCACATTTTCCGCCCAGACGGCTAATCAGAGAGCCAACCTTCATGTAGAATAGTAGTCCGTCGCACCTAGTAGTAGCAGATCAGTCAGTAAGAGACCACTCCTGTTCAAACTCGAATTCGCCAACCCTCAGTACTCCAGAACCAAATTGGGCAGTTACGTCCAGCACACCAATTCTTGTCACTACACCTCCAATAAACCATGTAAGTCCAATTTAGGTTACTAACCTAGATTAAGCGTTTGCTATTAATGAAATTCTGCTGCTGAATTTAATGTACTGTTTCAAAGATTAAAATCATTAGGTATAAACATTATTTTAAATGTATCATCCTGAAGGTGATAAAAAAGTATTGTATTGTATAATCTGCTAAAGAATTTTTCAGAACAAATCTGTAATGAAATTTTGAACAACGTTGGTTAAAAATTAGAAACACGAAGTTATAACAAATCTACTTACGAATAAAAAAGTCAGAATTCTCTGGAACACTGAAACACGCAGTCGTTGGGAATTAGATTCCTGCTTGTTCTGATAGTAAAGTGTAACAAACTTATATTTTTTGAAAACGGAAGAATTTGTCTTTTGCATGGCCTTAGAATGTTTTATTTAAAATAACATTGATTTGTTTTACCTTGAAAATGTCCCTATTTCAAAAACACTCTATATAAAAAGTTGCATAATGAGACTTGTACCCCATAAAAAACTTTCGAAGGAAATGAAGCAATTAGTGAAAACCACATCTTGTATCTTTTCCTTGTAAAATTTATTAACAATCAAAATGGGTCAAAATTCTTTGGGACATCCTGTATTTAAAAAAAAGTAAAACGTAATTTAATTTTCTTGTAACAAATTGCTGTACAATGTGCTAATGTTACGCCCGATATGGAAATACTGATTCAATTTACTCTGTAACGTTTTCATTTTCTTTATTGTTGCTTTGTGGTTTCACAACAGATTTTTATTGTAGGTTATCTCCGAAAAGTTTGGAAACAAAGGATGTTTTGAATTCCTTATTGTTGATTGGGTGGCAACAAAATACCTACAGTTTTCATTTTTCGGTGACGAATTTATCGTATCAATCTCTCATTCAAACTGCCAGAGTAGGGTAAAATCAAGAATACTGGGCCCACATTTCCCCCAGCATCCACATTTCCCCACACATCTGGACCAAAAAGTTTTCTTCGACTAACCATTTTTCATCTTTTGAGATAAACCTATCTTGTTTGGTATCAATTAATATTAGAATTTTCTCAGCTACCCGAATTTCTAGGAATTTTTAAGATATCATCACCCCCAAGGGCGCTACCCCAATTTTAAGATTTCTTACCTGTAGCGACTTTTGAGCGTTCTTATAAATTTTTTTAGTCATGCGATACATTAAATTAGCTTAGAATTTTACGCACAACCCGAATCTGCAAACAGATTTAATATAGGACCACGCCCTGCAAAGTTATACCCCTTTAAAGTCCTGATCTTCTAAATTTTACTCTTTGCTTTATAAGCAAAACTAACAAATAGTTTTCTTCGTCTAACCAATGCATCTTTCGAGATAAACCTATCTTGTTTGGTATCAATTAATATTAGAATTTTCTCAGCTACCCGAATTTCTAGGAATTTTTAAGATTGCACCATCCCCAAGGGAGCTACCCTAATTTTAAGATTTCTTACCTGTAGCGACTTTTGAGCGTTCTTATAAATTTTTTTTGTCATGCGATACATTAAATTAGCTTAGAATTTTACGCAGAATTCGAATCTGTAAACAAATTTGAAATCGGACCACGCCCTGCAAAGTTACACATATACCCTCTGCGAGATAAATCTTTCTCCACATTTCCACCCACGAGATAAATGTACTTTGTTTGGTATCAATTAATATTAGAATTTTCTCAGCTACCCAAATCTCTTTAAATTTTTCACATAGCACCATCCCCCAGAGAGCTACCCCCATTTTAAGATTTCTTACCTGTAGCGACTTTTGAGCGTTCTTATAAATTTTTTATACATGTAGCACATCTTGTTAGTCTAGAATTTTATGTAGAATCCGAATCTGTAAACAGATTTAAAACAGGATCATCCTTACCATTTTACACACCCTCTAAATTATAACTTTCCTGCAGCTCATATCTAAAGAAAATCTAAAACCATTCTTAAAACTTTTTATTACAGACAATTTTTAATAATACAGTTTAAATTTTGTAAACCACATTTCTAAATACATATTCACAATTTTTATTCTTAACCTAGAACTTCTCATATCGGGGTATACTTATTAATATTTATTTCTAAATAGAGCACTTTTTCCAAAGACCAACCGGACTCACATGCTTCAAATTCCTCTGATTTTGTTCTTATGGTTTCGCTTAAGACCTCGTACATATTTTCCAGATTACTAGAAGACGTTATAACCACATTTTTTGTGTTAAAGGATTTCACGTCCTCTACACCCTCTGCCGCAGCCATTTTGGTGTAAACGCCGTAGAGTTCGCAATAGACTTTAATTGCTGTATGTTGTATTTTTTTTTCATTTATTAATCGAATAAATCGCTCTTTCTGCTTCCAAAGAAACTCGGACACTCCATCGTCGACAATGGCGTTCTTTATGCGATAGCTAGCCATACGGTTGTTAAACGCTGTGCTAACCATTTCTACACTATCGTCGTTAGTAGCGGTAACTGATGCATTTTTATGTTTGTTGCTCCGTAGATGACTAGGGTATGCAAACTTTAACACTTCCATGTCGCACACTTTACACATAATTCGTGGTTGTTTCGTACAAGGTCCTTTAACAGCTGGCGGAGTTGAACGTTTACGACTTAATGACATGCCGTGCTGTTTTTCCTTGTGTCGTTGTAAGCTGTCCATTCTCGTAAAAGCGATACCGCAAGTCCCAGAGTTTAAGTACTTTGCTGCCGACGGATGTATAAGCTTAACCGTGGACGATGTTACACCACGACATTTGTTCTGGTGCCGTTTGAGAACATTTTTCCAGGTATAGGAAGCACCGCAAGAGATGCACTTAAAAACGTTTGCAGGTACCATTTTAATACAAAACAAAATCCGCACTATAAGACTTGACTTGTAAGCGAACTAACTTATAACTAAAGAGTTTACTCTTGCGCACCGGCTTTATGTATCCTATAGAATGCAAACCGAAGGTTTCCGAAGATACCCGAACGAAGTTGAGGATTCAGCAGGGGACTAAATGACGTCATAATCCTTGCTGCTCGTCCAATACATTTAGCGCCAATGCATGCACCTGGTTCGCATCGTCGATGGTGCGAGTGCCGTTAGTAGAAACACCGGAAAACGTCTTCCATGTTATACGGATCGCGTGCATATTAAAAATCCAAAAGGGTGGTAGCACACGCACACAAATTGTATGCAAGTCGTGTTGTAGAAGATGCAGTGCTACTATAACCAAAAACACTTTAAACCATTACTAAGGAAATACCAACTTGTTGCCTACAGGATACTTACTAATAAAGCAATTTAATTTTAAATAACTTCTACGTCATATTTTAGGAAATGGAGGGCTTGAATATTTTCTAATTGAATCACCAAGCGAAAGTATATGCTTAGCGGTATTAAAATTAACCATTAATTTCCAATTTTTACGACCGTGGTTAATTATAGATTAAAATTTAATTTGTGCACGTTCGAGCTACCCGTAAACTAACATATTTTGTAGCAACTGTGCACTGTATAATACATGCATACCCCTCCTCTGCGCTACTGCTATTCTTGTAGTTGCTTAAAAAAGTCAGTCGCCCTTTTTACTGCTAGGGCCGTTAAAAAGCACCATTCCATACTTTCTTTATAAGTGTAGCACATCGCGCACCTTTTTGTCGGATAATTAAATTTTGTTTATGTAGGCCTTTACACTTTCGCTTATTTAAACATTTAATACGATCGATTAACCACTTTCGATTATTCTAACGGAGGCCACCATACATCCCGCCGCATCGTTCTTTTTGAATCCAACGATTCTATGGGCTTCCGCACACTAACACCTGACGTATCTTTCCTACCATTTGTTAAACAAAAACTACCGGCATCGCCATTGTGGACGTAAACAGATGTTTGTGGATGTGTACGAGAATATGTAACCATATACATTAATCACTTTAAGCTATTTTATTTAGTCCACGAAAACTACTATTTTTCTAAACCACAATTAATAATCGCCTTTATAGGTTTACCATTTCTACCATTACCCAATGACTGGTGCTACGTACATGGAAACTTTAATTTCTTATTGGAGAGAATTCTTATTCTCCCACGCACTGCAGCGTAGTTGCATGCCCACCCCTTTTTGGAATATATGCTCGTTATAGGTTGTAGCACCCGCGGTTTTACTTAACTACACTTCGTGAGACCCCTTTAATCTTTTTAATCGTATCTTTCTCGCTTACAATACACTCGGCCTTAGCCCTACTACCAACAAATTCTAATACTGGACCCCCATTAAATTCGTCTTTAAATTTCCCTACAAGTTTTTATCGACAAGTGTTATATTGTATTTATTATACGCGGGGTAGTCACTCTTTTAAGATAAATGTATTTTGTTTGGTATCAACTAATATTAAATTTTTCTAGGGACCCCAAATCTGTAAATAGATTTTAAATAGTTAATAATCTATAGGAACACTGTGGCACGATTTAAATAAAATTAAATAAAAACCCTTAACCACAAAAAATATTTAAATTACTAAATACGTATTTCGACCACTATGTGGTCATCATCAGTAGGAAAAAAAAAAAAAAAAAAAATAGGACCACCCCATACAAAGTTATGCCTTTTAAAGCCTAATTTTTACCCATCTTTATTTAACTCCATCTTTAAAACCCTTTTTTTTCGCTAACCAAGACATATGCTTTAACTAACCATTCCCCTAGAAATCTAAAACCGATGTGCCCCGCGAATACCGCGTGGAGATAACACGTATACTCTGTCAACCAGGATAGAAGCAGAGGAAGGATTTGGAAGGTGGGCGAGGAACTTAAAAATTATGGAATCTTAAAAACAATATATACAATAGATTTACAAAATCTATACAACTATCTTAGATTTATATCTTTATGCCTCCATGCGTAGATTGTTGTACTATTAGGAATGATGTACCTTTTGTCATCTTCCCTCGATAAACTAATTTTATTAATTATCTGCGTGTACAAATCGTGTTTTTACTCCGGATACATACACCGGCAAGTACTCCACGCCAAATAAAGAATTAGATGCTTGGTAACTGTTAACTTCCGCATCCTCGTGTACGCCAAACACATCCCAGCCTGTGTGCACCCCTGCCCATCGCACTGCGCACCCCTGCCCATGCGCACCCCTGCGCGTACGCACCCCTGCCCATGCGCGCTGCCCATGCGCACCCCTCTCTGTGCGACTGCTATTTCGTGGTAACGTCACAGCCTTTTATAAATAAAGAACAATGTTATATACTATTATAAAATGTTTATTCTGACATTATACACAACAAATTTAAAAACAACTAATGCCAAGCATGGACCCATTTAAACTTAATTTTAATACAAAGTTATACACAGAAGACAGTCCTTTCTTTATGTTTGTTTGCAGTGGTTTTAATTTTATCTAATTTTATTCGCAGCTTAAAATTTAAATCGACACCCAAGTCTTCTATCTCCTTTTCTAGCCAATAGTTTGATACATAAAGACCGTCTAGGTTTTCGAATTGTAAAATGTACCAAAGTTTGCCTCTATATTTAAAGTCTTTGATTCCGCCGACAACCAGATCCATTCCTTCGTGTAATTCTTGCAGCTTGTGACAATCTTTTAATCGCAGCTTTCCCACTATATCCTGCATACGCATCTTGTTAACTTGATCGACTTCTTCGTGTCGGTATTGGAAGAAATCCTTTTTCTCCCACACACTGTTGCGTAGTTGCATGTCCACCACTTTTGGGAATATATGGTTGTTATAGGTTGTAAGACCCTCGGTTTTAAATGATCCGAAAGGTTCTTTACTGGGCAAATATACCATGTTTAGCGGAACCCCTTTACGTGTGGTGTACGCCAAGGTTACGAAACCCGCATTCCTTAGTTCTTCTTTGTTATCTGCCATTTTGATAAATACGTTTTTAGAATAACCTTTTAAAAAGTATACGGATTTAGTACCATCCTTTTCCGCAAGAACGTCTACATAACTAAAAGAGTCTTTCTTACTAACCGCAAATGCAAACAGCTTGTACAACCCGGATGTATTTAAGTCACTCCATCGGCACATAAAATAATCTTTTAATTCTTCCTCATTTTCTCTAATAAGATGTTCTTTGTATAACACATCTTTGTATTGTTCGCGTATTGTCGCAGTGTTTTCCATGTACTCAATTTTCGTCTTTTGCATCCATTTCCTCTAATTCCAGTTGTCTTTTCCTTCCACTTACAGCGTATGGTATGCATAATGGAGCAATTTCCTTTAGCGTAAACGGATAAAGTTTACTACCAATATTTACGCGTTGTCGTACAACCTCTGGACGAATTTATGCGTATCTATCAACCCCAATTCCGAAATGATTATTTCTTTTGGAATTGTAGAATATGTGTTGCAGATTGTGTAAAATATGTACTGCCTGCTTTAATGTAGCACTTGTGTAAGATTTTTATTTTATCTGAGCTGTCTTCCTCCTCTACTATCTCCAAATAATTTACAGGTAAATAGTTAAAACTAAAAGCCAGCACATACTTTATCAATTTTCCCTTTCCTTTGGTTTTCGGACAACTTAATCTGCAAGCCCGTCAATTTCTTTGTATTACCATTACCCCAATACACGTACTGTAGCAGGTTATTATACACTAAACAGCAGCTATTTTGTAGCTTGTCCGATAGCTTACTCCACATTTTGGCAAGTGGTACCGAGTACATTGGCGCCTTTAGGAAGTATAACTTACTATCTTCCAATAACGTTAAACAGTCTTTTAAGGGATTATACACCCATTCCGCACTGACATTGCTTCCAATTGCACAGTTGTATATTGTCGCTTCCAATTGCGTAATACCATGTTCTTTGGCCAAAGTAGACGCAAATGTTTCCCTTAAACGTACATCTGGACAACGTAAAAAATCTAGTATATGATTACCAAGTTGTTTATTAACACCAGGACTTGTTATCTGACAGACAAATTTGTTGTAAATCTTAATTCTTGCATTGATTGTTAGCCATGTTAAACAATCAATTCCCACAGTTTTATCGTTGTCAACTATAATATTACACTTTTCCTCGTATTCACCCTTATAACAAAAGTTAAGGTTTGTAGTTAAATAATTACACATCTCCATCTTGCTAAATATACCCGCAAAATCTTGGATTACATCCATGTCAAAAAGATAGAAATAATCTTTTTCGACTTCGTCTAATATATCTGGTAGTTCCTCCAATAAAGTTTCCAACTTAACATCTGCTAGTTCCACTTTGTACGGAACACATATAGGATTTTGGAATTTATTATTAATACATTCGAGGTCTTCTTTTCCGATAATTTCTTTTACTCTCTGGCCCATCTTGTTAGTGCTTTCCAGGGAAAACGGAAGCTTAGCTTTAACACCATGCCTAGCGAAACAAATCGGTTGAACTTTCTTCGTAGATAACTGTTAAATGCACCACAAATTTCTTTTTTTAGGATAAACATTCTTTTGTTCGCAGATGTTTGCTCGGCGGCAGAATGATCGCAAATTTTAACCAACATTATATTGTCACAAAATGGTTCTGTAATTGGTGTGTGTAGTCCGCCAGTCAGCATCTGTTCGCCTTTGACATAACAAATATTACCAATATCTGTTACCAGATTATTGTTGCACATATTTTCTACCAAAAGCCACAATCCAAATCGCTCATTTGTTGGTTTCACTTTATTACCAAGAAGTTGAGGAACGTTAATCACCTTGGAGACGCTCATGTTTACTGTTCTAGCTACCGCCGAATACTAAATTGGATACGAAAACATTGTCCCTTATATATCCTACAGAGTGGGGGCGCATATTGCCGAAGATAGCCGAATATGTCGGACACAACCATATCGCCTACATTCTCTTGATTAGGAACGGTTTGCTATCCGATCTAGGTCGGATTAAATCCGACCTAGGTTGGATTAAAATCCGATCTAGGTCGGATTAAATTCGACCTAGGTCGGAGGGAGACACTCTCACCCTATGGGGGGCAATTTCACCCTATGGGGCAATTTCACCCTATGGGGTAATTTCACCCTATTCTGATGCAGATAAATTCAAGGAACTTTGCCATTAATGCACCCCACAATCAGGCCTAAATCCGATTATGCAAATAAAGAAATAGTTTAATATTATTGCAATATCACAAAAGTTATACGTAACAACCAATTTTAAAAAATTGTCTTTGAAACTTAAAATGGATGTTATGACTAAGTTTTATCATTACAGTGGTACCATATCTGGTTGAACCGAGAAGCAGTGCAATTAAGTTGATGAATCGATGCGAATTGGTGTAGCTCGGACTCCCAGTAAGTGGGGTTGGGGCTGTCTGACCGCAGAGTAGTCGTAATAACTGTCTTTGTAAATTTTGGTAGCTATATCAGTTTCGAGTTAGAGGTCTTGGTATAAAATTTACAAATTTATGTTAAAATTTTCCTAAGTCCGAACTACTAAAAATTTTGTCAAGCCCCAAAATATTCAAAATGGACATATCTCAGGTGTATGTTGGATATAGTTTGGATGTATGTCGTACAGATGCCAAAGGAGGGAGAAGGACAAAGTAGGGTGGAGGGTAATTGCTTTTTAATGAGTTTTCTCATTAAAAACCCATTAGCACTAATTGCTTTTTAATGAGTTTTCTCATTAAAAACACATCAGCACTAATTGCTTTTTAATGAGTTTTCTCATTAAAAACCCATTAGCACTAATTGCTTTTTAATGAGTTTTCCCATTAAAAACCAAGTGTGGACCTAGGTTAGATTAAAGGAGAATTAATAGTTGGGCCAGCAGCGCGGCTGAACTTGCTCCTTTATCTAATCTGTCCACGATGTCTTTAATGGAAAACTCGTCTAGCTTCCAGACCCTACTTTGGATCCTTCTCCTCCTTTGGCATTCGTAGCTATGCATCAAACTATATCATACCCTAAAAGTGTTAACTTATTGAGATAGTGTTCTTAAAGCCAGAATGACTGGAAAATTGGTAACTATGATGTACAGAATACTGTAGTGTATACCGCAAAGTTACGAGGATGATACAATCTGCGGACGCAAATCCTAAGGTCGAGGACAATGATGATCATCAGGATTCCTGTTTATTCACCGTATTACTGTATGAGAAAACTCATAACATCATTAAAATTTAAGGCTCTTAAAGTTACGTACATATGTTGACAATTAAATTACTGTCAAATGCATAATCGGTTTGTGATTTGGTGAGTACATCGTCCAGAGGTTGTCGCTAATGATTGTAGTAAACCGTATAGTAAGCCCATGATAGATCCCATGGTGAAGTGTCTACGACCTGGGTCTGGTAATCCGACCTAAATCGAGTTAACAACCTGGATCGGTCAATACGACGATCAGTACAAAGATGTGTTCTAATCACATTAGATATGGAGATTAGTATTCGGCGATCGGGACTAATCCACGTAGAGTTTCATGCGGTTGTAAGATCTTAGTATGGCGTAGCTGTCGAATGACGTTCGGTATACTTCTTAAGGTTATTGTGAAACGTTTACAAATGACGATTAAGGAAATGATGGTTCGAATTGCGGTAACAGTAGGTTCCGTTAAACGAATGCAGAAAGAACCTCGAATTTAAAACCAGGGTCTTACAATATATGGTTATCAAATGGTGCTGCACGCAACATGCTGGAAAGTTCCTATCCTAAAAAGAAATTTAGCTGCAATTACGTTATCTAGTGAAAGCCGATTGAATGCGCTGCAACGTTTTCCGAAGAATGAGGTGCGAAATTAATATCGGAAAGACATCGCAATGAATAAGGTCAAATCAAACTTGTGACAAGATGAACTGGGATGTTAAGTTGAACATAGAATAACAGAAATCAGATCAGAAAGATGTTTCTATCTTTGACTGGATGTATCAAGATTTGCGTATGTTAGATGAGTTGATTGATAACTGTAGCTCATATGTTATAAGGCGTACGATAAGTTTATGGTTGACACGATAAAACTGATGGTGTTTGCTGTGAATCAATGCGGGGTGGTAACCAGTCTGGGTGCTGTGGTCACATGAGGGTGTCCGATTTCGTTGTCGATGTGAACGTTCGTCTGCTGAAGGCTTGTGGCGATTGGCGGTAATGACGTGAGGAAAGTCGGTGCAATATGGTTTGCTGTTTGGGGAAGATGTTCAAAGGATATCGGTCCTGCAAATAATTGGACAAAAAATTAACTGCTGTTGTTTGCTGACTGTTGGTAAACGATCGCTTAATTCCGCCTGGAATTGGGTACAATATGATTTGTAGTTGTGAAATAATGTTGAAGTGATATGTTGTTGCAAGTACGGAACGTTTAACCTGTCGTCCGTACCTTTGAATGAAATTTACGTTTCAAGTGAATATGTTATGTTGCAGGTGATTCAGTGAGGGAAGATGATGAATGAAAGATGAATATCGAAAGAGCAAAATAGAAGAATTTAGAGTTCGTGTTTGCTCAACGTTGGATGCGATCAGTGCAACGTTATCGCAACGATGTGTGGGAAGACAAAGGTAATGTCCTCAAGCTGTACTCGACAATGAATGTTAAGTCGACATATGACGGTAACGAAGATACGTTATCGATGAAGTGGATATTAGACTGCGATTAAATGTTGTCTAGCTGCAGCATTAACGTATGAATGCGATCTGTGTTGTTCGCGGATATCAAAGACTGTAATGTATGTAGGCAAACTGTGCGTGACATTGGTTTCACAATTGAAAACCTGAGGTCTTTCGATGTATCGTTTGAGACTTACTCTGGCTGAAAGGGTGAGATGAGCGATCGTTGGGTGGTCGAATGTGTAAATATCGTTTAAAGAGCTTGCGAATGTATGCTGAAGATATCAGGATGCTGATGTAATAGCTCGGACGACAAACAAAATAGGACTGTCTTGTTAGTGATGACGACTTTGTATAAAATTAAGTTAAGATGAGTCATGTTGTGCATTAAATGATTTTAAATGGTTGTTGACTGCTTGTAATGTATAGGAGATGAAACATTTGTATAAACGTATAAACTGTGTTCTGTTCATATCAATAGGCTGTGACGTTACACGAACATACGCATGCACAGATCGAGGTGCGTCAATGCTGCATGGCAGTGGTAACGCAGGGGTGCGCTGGTGAATGTGACGATGGCGAGGCAATGTTTCTGCAGGTGTACATCGTTAATGCGATAGCGGATGTTAGACATGTTGCGACAGACATCGTTAATTTATTGATGTAGTTGGTCAATGACAAATCAGTACTTAGTCTGCGATAATATAATAAAACTTGTATAAAACTGAGGAAGATTTAAAGACAATAATGGTCAGATTAGTACATTTGGTTGGGCTAAGTCAGATGTAACGAAGATACTTGATTAAAGGTCTCAAATGATAGTTGTAAAATCGCGTGTAACCTTAACGAGCATATATTCCCAAAGGGTGGGCATGCAACTACGCTGCAGTGCGTGGGGAATCAAGAATTCTCTCGAATAAGAATTAAAGTTTCCATGTACTAGCGTACCAGTCATTGGGTAATGGTAGAAATGGTAAACCCATAAAGGCGATTTTAATTTGGTTTAGAAAATAGTAGTTAGTTCGATGACCAAACAAAATACATTAAGTGTTAAGAAGGTGACTACCCCGTATAATCAAATACAATATAACACTTGTCGATAAAAACTTGTAGGGAAATTTAAAGACAATTTAATGGGGTCCAGTATTAGAATTTGTTGGTAGTAGGGCTAAGTCCGAGTGTATTGTAGCGAGAAAGATACGATTAAAAGATTAAAGGGTCTCACGAAGTGTAGTTAAGTAAAACCGCGGGTGCTACAACCTATAACGAGCATATATTCCCAAAAGGGGTGGGCATGCAACTACGCTGCAGTGCGTGGGAGAATAAGAATTCTCTCCAATAAGAAATTAAAGTTTCCATGTACGTAGCACCAGTCATTGGGTAATGGTAGAAATGGTAAACCCATAAAGGCGATTATTAATTGTGGTTTAGAAAAATAGTAGTTTTCGTGGACTAAATAAAATAGCTTAAAGTGATTAATGTATATGGTTACATATTCTCGTACACATCCACAAACATCTGTTTACGTCCACAATGGCGATGCCGGTAGTTTTTGTTTAACAAATGGTAGGAAAGATACGTCAGGTGTTAGTGTGCGGAAGCCCATAGAATCGTTGGATTCAAAAAGAACGATGCGGCGGGATGTATGGTGGCCTCCGTTAGAATAATTGAAAGTGGTTAATCGACCGTATTAAATGTTTAAATAAGCGAAAGTGTAAAGGCCTACATAAACAAATTTAATTATCCGACAAAAAGGTGCGCGATGTGCTACACTTATAAAAAAAGTATGGAATGGTGCTTTTTAACGGCCCTAGCAGTAAAAAGGGCGACTGACTTTTTTAAGCAACTACAAGAATAGCAGTAGCGCAGAGGAGGGGTATGCATGTATTATACAGTGCACAGTTGCTACAAAATATGTTAGTTTACGGGTAGCTCGAACGTGCACAAATTAAATTTTAATCTATAATTAACCACGGTCGTAAAAATTGGAAATTAATGGTTAATTTTAATACCGCTAAGCATATACTTTCGCTTGGTGATTCAATTAGAAAATATTCAAGCCCTCCATTTCTTAAAATATGACGTAGAAGTTATTTAAAATTAAATTGCTTTATTAGTAAGTATCCTGTAGGCAACAAGTTGGTATTTCCTTAGTAATGGTTTAAAGTGTTTTTGGTTATAGTAGCACTGCATCTTCTACAGCACGACTTGCATACAATTTGTGTGCGTGTGCTACCACCCTTTTGGATTTTTAATATGCACGCGATCCGTATAACATGGAAGACGTTTTCCGGTGTTTCTACTAACGGCACTCGCACCATCGACGATGCTAACCAGGTGCATGCATTGGCGCTAAATGTATTGGACGAGCAGCAAGGATTATGACGTCATTTAATCCCCTGCTGAATCCTCAACTTCGTTCGGGTATCTTCGGAAACCTTCGGTTTGCATTCTATAGGATACATAAAGCCGGTGCGCAAGAGTAAACTCTTTAGTTATAAGTTAGTTCGCTTACAAGTCAAGTCTTATAGTGCGGATTTTGTTTTGTATTAAAATGGTACCTGCAAACGTTTTTAAGTGCATCTCTTGCGGTGCTTCCTATACCTGGAAAAATGTTCTCAAACGGCACCAGAACAAATGTCGTGGTGTAACATCGTCCACGGTTAAGCTTATACATCCGTCGGCAGCAAAGTACTTAAACTCTGGGACTTGCGGTATCGCTTTTACGAGAATGGACAGCTTACAACGACACAAGGAAAAACAGCACGGCATGTCATTAAGTCGTAAACGTTCAACTCCGCCAGCTGTTAAAGGACCTTGTACGAAACAACCACGAATTATGTGTAAAGTGTGCGACATGGAAGTGTTAAAGTTTGCATACCCTAGTCATCTACGGAGCAACAAACATAAAAATGCATCAGTTACCGCTACTAACGACGATGGTGTAGAAATGGTTAGCACAGCGTTTAACAACCGTATGGCTAGCTATCGCATAAAGAACGCCATTGTCGACGATGGAGTGTCCGAGTTTCTTTGGAAGCAGAAAGAGCGATTTTTTCGATTAATAAATGAAAAAAGAATACAACATACAGCAATTAAAGTCTATTGCGAACTCTACGGCGTTTACACCAAAATGGCTGCGGCAGAGGGTGTAGAGGACGTGAAATCCTTTAACACAAAAAATGTGGTTATAACGTCTTCTAGTAATCTGGAAAATATGTACGAGGTCTTAAGCGAAACCATAAGAACAAAATCAGAGGAATTTGAAGCATGTGAGTCCGGTTGGTCTTTGGAAAAAGTGCTCTATTTAGAAATAAATATTAATAAGTATACCCCGATATGAGAAGTTCTAGGTTAAAAATAAAAATTGTGAATATGTATTTAGAAATGTGGTTTACAAAATTTAAACTGTATTATTAAAAATTGTCTGTAATAAAAAGTTTTAAGAATGGTTTTAGATTTTCTTTTAGATATGAGCTGCAGGAAAGTTATAATTTAGAGGTGTGTGTAAAATGGTAAGGGTGATCCTGTTTTAAATCTGTTTACAGATTCGGATTCTACATAAAATTCTAGACTAACATGATGTGCTACATGTATAAAAAATTTATAAGAACGCTCAAAAGTCGCTACAGGTAAGAAATCTTAAAATGGGGGTAGCTCTCTGGGGGATGGTGCTATGTGAAAAATTTAAAGAGATTTGGGTAGCTGAGAAAATTCTAATATTAATTGATACCAAACAAAGTACATTTATCTCGTGGGTGGAAATGTGGAGAAAGATTTATCTCGCAGAGGGTATATGTGTAACTTTGCAGGGCGTGGTCCGATTTCAAATCTGTTTACAGATTCGAATTCTGCGTAAAATTCTAAGCTAATTTAATGTATCGCATGACTAAAAAAATTTATAAGAACGCTCAAAAGTCGCTACAGGTAAGAAATCTTAAAATTAGGGTAGCTCCCTTGGGGATGGTGCAATATAAAAAATTCCCAGAAATTCGGGTAGCTGAGAAAATTCTAATATTAATTGATACCAAACAAGATAGGTTTATCTCGAAAGATGCATTGGTTAGACGAAGAAAACTATTTGTTAGTTTTGCTTAGAAAGCAAAGAGTAAAATTTAGAAGATCAGGACTTTAAAGGGGTATAACTTTGCAGGGCGTGGTCCTATATTAAATCTGTTTGCAGATTCGGGTTGTGCGTAAAATTCTAAGCTAATTTAATGTATCGCATGACTAAAAAAATTTATAAGAACGCTCAAAAGTCGCTACAGGTAAGAAATCTTAAAATTGGGGTAGCGCCGTTGGGGGTGATGATATCTTAAAAATTCCTAGAAATTCGGGTAGCTGAGAAAATTCTAATATTAATTGATACCAAACAAGATAGGTTTATCTCAAAAGATGAAAAATGGTTAGTCGAAGAAAACTTTTTGGTCCAGATGTGTGGGGAAATGTGGATGCTGGGGGAAATGTGGGCCCAGTATTCTTGATTTTACCCTACTTGCCAGGACGCAAGGTTTAAAAAAATGGTTTTTAGCACACTGCCCGAACAAGTAATGCATGTTCTTACAAATACTAAATAAAAAATATCCATTACTGTAGACGGATGGACTGCCATTAGTCGGAAATTTTATTATGACATAACGGCTCACTTTGTAGATATTAATTGGAATCTACACTCCATTCCTGAAGAGATATTGCCCAGATTTTTATTGAATCATTGCACTAGTATAAAAGAGAAGACAAAATTCAAGGTTGATAATGCAGCTGCAAACATTGCTTTTATGCAGGAACTTGGAAAGATTTTACTTTGACTGTGAGAATCAACACTTTCGGTGTATGTGGACGTTGAAACGTCCATGAATCATCTACAGAAAATCCGAACAATTTCTAAAAAGTAAGAAATCCGAGTAATTGAAAATTCGATTAGAAAGTGCCTGTTGTACAGCAGAAATGTGATATAACTAATTATAGATACATCAACTAGATGGCATTCCACCCACAATATGTTGGAGGTCGCAGATTACGAAATGGTTTAAACTGCCTGTGTGACAATCGTTCAAACTTAAAACACTTAACCTAACCGACGCAGAACGGGCGTTACTAGAAAACATTCAGAAATTGTTGAACATGTTCAAAAAGGTATTGGAAAAGTTAGGAGGCGAAACTTATCTTAAGCTTCCGTCTGCTATAGTAAGTATTAATTTGCGTCTACATAAATTAAAGAAAGACGCAAAATTGTTGAACGACAAAGTAGATATATCGGCTATAGAGAAATTATGATATTGAAAATTCAAAGTGCCAGGGACAAGATTCTAAAACATTAGCATAAAACAAACTGAATTTACTACACAATTCTTATATTAGACTCGCCATAATGAAAGGTACTAAACAGGACACATCCGGGAAGAGAATAGAAAGATTAATATTCCTTAATCTTCAAGGATTTGTTCAAACGATATACAAATATCGTACAAGCAGATTTATCATCACCTAGGGATAGAACATCGTCATCAGACGGAGGTACTGATGACGATTTTGATCTAAACTCGTTGTACACAAAAAAATCCAAGAAGAATAATGATAAATACAAAATAGAGAAATATTTTGCATCTACTCGCTGTGACAGTCAAGAAGATATTCTGAAATGGCGGAAGATACATCAATTTACCTTTCCCGTTCTGAATGCAATGGTAAGGATTTTTTTGAGTATTACGACAACTTTGATACCAGCTTAAAGGATTGGTAATCAAAAAATAACGAAATAGGTTAGGTCATTATTTCACTAAAAGTCTACTATGCATTAATTCTTGGTTGGCAGATAAACTTCTATTTGAAACTCTGTTGGATGTCTAAATAATTGCTTACTTAATACCTTCTTATACAATTTTTATAAATACTTAACTATATACATGATTTATTTTTAATTTTTATATTGAAGGGTTTGATTCTTTGTAATTATATGTTATTACTTTATCTCGATACGTAGCATATTTTTAGCTTTATATACGACCACACAAAGATGTTTCCATACTTTTATGGGACCTTGAATAATAATAAAAGTGAAGACTTTATGAGTATGGATTTCTTTCATAGAGAAATTTTCTATTAATCAAGCGACATGAAAAATAACCTTTGTGTAGAATATAAAATAATGTCTACTTGATACAAAAGTCAAATCTCTGACCCGCCGCTTTAGATTCTCGAAATGTAAACTTCTGCATAAGCAATCTGTAAAATGGCAATTGGTAACATTTTGTTTAAAATATAGTGAAATAATATTGCCTTAAATTTTGAATTCTTCCTTGCCGTTGCTACATATAAAAGTGGTTTTCTATACAGTTTCAAAATAACCTTAAAAATTTGTTCTCTGTTTTTACAAAAGAAATTCATTCATACTGGCGACAGTACTATATAGCAGAGGAGGAATAATACTGACTGGGCTGAAGCTTTGTAAACAGGGTTGTTTTAGGATACTATTTAATATATTAAAAGTCCTCATGTCTAGACGCTACGTTGCGGGCAGGAGAGGGTCCAAAAGGTCAAAAAAATCAGTTTTGTCGCAAATAACTCGGAAAATATCAACTTTGCGGAAATTTATGTGAATATCAAAATTGTAGCTTACTAAATTCTGCACAATATCGTTTTTTACACAAGTCTGTACGACAAAATGTAGCAGAGATATAATTTTTTTAATCATAGGTAGTTTTGCGACGCAAAGAAAAAGCGTACGCGTATTGCACATTTTTCACTAATATCTCGAAAATGGACTCTCGAATCGAGAAATGTTTTAAATAATAGTTGTAGAGAATCTAATTACGAACAATTTCGTTTTTTATTCATTTCTGTACGGCCCAAATTCGCCGAGTTATTAATTAAAAGACAATTTTTTTGTGTTGATAGTGAATGTTTTGCATGTAAAAATCAGTATTAACTCTGAAAGTATAGGTCGTACATATATAGTATGTATAATGAAAGTAAAAGAGAATAAAATTTTGAACATGTTGATGTATGCATGAATTTATTTTGGTAAAGATAGCTTAAAGTTAAGAGCAAAAAACATGAAAAAATGTCATTTTTGAGTGCATTTTGGAAAATAACTTTAACTTTTTCTGATTGGTTGAAGGCAGTAATGTTATGTATTTTTCTTGAAGATATTTTAGTTATCTTTAAAATGAGAGCTTTTTTCATTGAAACGTTGACGAGTTACAGGCGTTTAAATATTTAAGAGAAAAAAATCAATTTTTGTTAAATTAACATTTTAGTTCAAAAATATGTGGATGATAATTTTTCAAAAATTTATTTTATCTTGTTTTCATTACTTTATATATATATATATATATATATATATATATATATATATATATAAACGTGCCTGAAGTAGTATAAGTCCTTCGCAAAGTATGTTTTATTTAAAAAAAAGTTTATGAATATTGCTGTATTTTTGATAAATTGTGGAAAAATTGCATTAGCATTCGTTTTTTTTTGTAAATACCTTTGTTTCTATTAACTTTACGAAAAAACTTTAAGAGACCGAAAGCTGATAAAATTTCCTATAAAATAGAGTTTGTGGCATGTAATTTTGAATGCATCGTGATGGGAAACTGACGTTTCAAAAGACAGGTAACATTACATATGTAGCAGATCATCACAATGAGTCGCCTGAAATGATGAAAAAACGTATCCTTAACCATTTTTCTGTACTTATTGAAGTGCCAGAAGTTATTCTTGGGGTCTTTCTGAATCGTTTGGTACTAGGCCGATATTTTTAGAACCGATAATACTGTACGTATGCACTAAAGATTGAGAAGGGTTCGAAGCAATAAAATGTAGGCGAATTTGGACCGTACAGAAATGAATAAAAACGAAATTATTCGCAATTAGATTTCTCTACAACTTTTATTTAAAACATTTCTCGATTCGAGAGTCCATTTTCGAGATATTAGCGAAAAATGCGCGTCGCGCGTACGCGATTTGGTTGCGTCGTAAAACTACCGGTGTTTAAAAAAATTATATCTCTGCTCCATTTGATCGCACAGACTTGAATAGAACACGAAATTATGCGGGATTTTGCAAGTTACAAGTTTGATATCTACATAAATTTCCGTAAAGTTGATGTTTTCCGAGTTATTTGCGAAAAACTAATTTTTTGGACCTTTTGAATTCTCCCTTGCCCGCAACCTAGTGTCTACACGTGGAGACTTAATATGTTGAATAGTACCCTAAAACAAGCCTGTTTACAAAGTTTCAGCACAGTCAATATTATTTCCTCCAAATCGACAAATTTCGAGTCATTTTTACTGGGCTAATATACTAGTAACTAGTTGTACATGGGTTTAACTATGCAGGTTGCTTTACTTAAGAGTTGACGCTTGACGAACTATCTTGGAGTTGAATTGCTGCCAACAGTGTCTAACTGCGCAATCTTACGGAAAGCCCGAATAGTACAGCGTACAACAACTTGCTACAAATGTTCGTAGTAAATTTACTCAAATCGACTTTATTTTCGAAATACTTGTAATATAGATATTTAAAATGCGGTTTTGGGCGGCGCAAACGAATGTTAATTAGCGGCCGTCCGCGAAGGACGGTAATTGCATTTTAGCACAAAAACGTTTTCCTAGTTTTATGCAAACGAGTTGTAATTTTCAAAACTAATACAAACTATAGTTATTAAAATGGGCTTTTGGCAGCGCAAACAAATTTTCGTTAGCGGCCGTCCGCGGGGGCGGTAAATGGATTTTAGCACATAAAACGTTTTCCTGGTTTTATGCAACGAGATGTTATTTTCAAAACTAATACAAACTATAGCTGTTAAAAATGGGCTTTTGGCAGCGCAAACAAATTTTCCTTAGCGGCCGTCCGCGGGGCGGTAAATGGATTTTTAGCACATAAAACGTTTTCCTGGTTTTATGCAACGAGATGTTATTTTCAAAACTAATACAAACTATAGCTATTAAAAATGGGCTTTTGGCAGCGCAAACGAATTTTCCTTAGCGGCCGTCCGCGGGGGCGGTAATTGAATTTCTAGCACATAAAACGTTCTCCTGGTTTTATGCAACGAGATGTTATTTTCAAAACTAATACAAACTATAGTTATTAAAAATGGGCTTTTGGCAGCGCAAACGAATTTTCCTTAGCGGCCGTCCGTGGGGGCGGTAAATGGATTTTTAGCACATAAAACGTTTTCCTGGTTTTATGCAACGAGATGTTATTTTCAAAACTAATACAAACTATAGCTATTAAAAATGGGCTTTTGGCAGCGCAAACGAATTTTCCTTAGCGTCCGTCCGCGGGGGCGGTAAATGGATTTTTAGCACATAAAACGTTCTCCTGGTTTTATGCAACGAGATGTTATTTTCAAAACTAATACAAACTATAGCTATTAAAAATGGGCTTTTGGCAGCGCAAACGAATTTTCCTTAGCGGCCGTCCGCGGGGGCGGTAATTGAATTTCTAGCACATAAAACGTTCTCCTGGTTTTATGCAACGAGATGTTATTTTCAAAACTAATACAAACTATAGCTATTAAAAATGGGCTTTTGGCAGCGCAAACAATTTTCCTTAGCGGCCGTCCGCGGGGCGGTAAATGGATTTTAGCACATAAAACGTTCTCCTGGTTTTATGCAACGAGATGTTATTTTCAAAACTAATACAAACTATAGCTATTAAAAATGGGCTTTTGGCAGCGCAATCGAATTTTCCTTAGCGGCCGTCCGCGGGGGCGGTAAATGGATTTTTAGCACATAAAACGTTCTCCTGGTTTTATGCAACGAGATGTTATTTTCAAAACTAATACAAACTATAGCTATTAAAAATGGGCTTTTGGCAGCGCAATCGAATTTTCCTTAGCGGCCGTCCGCGGGGCGGTAAATTGGAATTTCTAGCACATAAAACGTTCTCCTGGTTTTATGCAACGAGATGTTATTTTCAAAACTAATACAAACTATAGCTATTAAAAATGGGCTTTTGGCAGCGCAAACGAATTTTCCTTAGCGGCCGTCCGCGGGGCGGTAAATGGATTTTTAGCACATAAAACGTTTTCCTGATTTTATGCAACGAGATGTTATTTTCAAAACTAATACAAACTATAGCTGTTAAAAATGCGCTTTTGGCAGCGCAATCGAATTTTCCTTAGCGGCCGTCCGCGGGGCGGTAATTGAATTTCTAGCACATAAAACGTTCTTCTGGTTTTATGCAACGAGATGTTATTTTCAAAACTAATACAAACTATAGCTGTTAAAAATGGGCTTTTGGCAGCGCAAACGAATTTTCCTTAGCGGCCGTCCGCGGGGCGGTAATTGAATTTCTAGCACATAAAACGTTCTTCTGGTTTTATGCAACGAGATGTTATTTTCAAAACTAATACAAACTATAGTTATTAAAAATGGGCTTTTGGCAGCGCAAACGAATTTTCCTTAGCGGCCGTCCGGGGGCGGTAAATGGATTTTAGCACATAAAACGTTTTCCTGGTTTTATGCAACGAGATGTTATTTTCAAAACTAATACAAACTATAGCTATTAAAAATGGGCTTTTGGCAGCGCAAACGAATTTTCCTTAGCGGCCGTCCGCGGGGCGGTAAATGGATTTTAGCACATAAAACGTTCTCCTGGTTTTATGCAACGAGATGTTATTTTCAAAACTAATACAAACTATAGCTATTAAAAATGGGCTTTTGGCAGCGCAAACGAATTTTCCTTAGCGGCCGTCCGCGGGGCGGTAAATGGATTTTAGCACATAAAACGTTCTCCTGGTTTTATGCAACGAGATGTTATTTTCAAAATTAATACAAACTATAGTTATTAAAAAAGGGCTTTTGGCAGCGCAAACGAAATTTTCTTAGCGGCCGTCCGCGGGGGCGGAAATTGCATTTTTAGCACAAAAAACGTTTTCCTGATTTTATGCAACGAGATGTTATTTTCAAAACTAATACAAACTATAGCTATTAAAAATGGGCTTTTGGCAGCGCAAACAAATTTTCCTTAGCGGCCGTCCGCGGGGGCGGTAAATGGATTTTTAGCACATAAAACGTTTTCCTGGTTTTATGCAACGAGATGTTATTTTCAAAACTAATACAAACTATAGCTTATTAAAAATGGGCTTTTGGCAGCGCAATCAAATTTTCCTTAGCGGCCGTCCGCGGGGCGGTAAATGGATTTTTAGCACATAAAACGTTTTCCTGGTTTTATGCAACGAGATGTTATTTTCAAAACTAATACAAACTATAGCTATTAAAAATGGGCTTTTGGCAGCGCAATCGAATTTTCCTTAGCGGCCGTCCGCGGGGGCGGTAAATGGATTTTTAGCAAATAAAACGTTTTCCTGATTTTATGCAACGAGATGTTATTTTCAAAACTAATACAAACTATAGCTATTAAAAATGGGCTTTTGGCAGCGCAAACAAATTTTCCTTAGCGGCCGTCCGCGGGGGCGGTAATTGAATTCCTAGCACCTAAAACGTTCTCCTGGTTTTATGCAACGAGATGTAATTTTCAAAACTAATACAAACTATAGCTATTAAAAATGGGCTTTTGGCAGCGCAATCAAATTTTCCTTAGCGGCCGTCCGCGGGGCGGTAAATGGATTTTTAGCACATAAAACGTTTTCCTGGTTTTATGCAACGAGATGTTATTTTCAAAACTAATACAAACTATAGCTATTCAAAATGGGCTTTTGGCAGCGCAATCGAATTTTCCTTAGCGGCCGTCCGCGGGGCGGTAAATGAATTTTTAGCACATAAAACGTTCTCCTGGTTTTATGCAACGAGATGTTATTTTCAAAACTAATACAAACTATAGCTATTAAAAATGGGCTTTTGGCAGCGCAAACAAATTTTCCTTAGCGGCCGTCCGCGGGGCGGTAAATGGATTTTAGCACCATAAAACGTTCTCCTGGTTTTATGCAACGAGATGTAATTTTCAAAACTAATACAAACTATAGTTATTAAAAATGGGCTTTTGGCAGCGCAATCAAATTTTCCTTAGCGGCCGTCCGCGGGGCGGTAAATGGATTTTTAGCACATAAAACGTTTTCCTGGTTTTATGCAACGAGATGTTATTTTCAAAACTAATACAAACTATAGCTATTCAAAATGGGCTTTTGGCAGCGCAATCGAATTTTCTTTAGCGGCCGTCCGCGGGGGCGGTAAATGGATTTTTAGCACATAAAACGTTCTCCTGGTTTTATGCAACGAGATGTTATTTTCAAAACTAATACAAACTATAGCTATTAAAAATGGGCTTTTGGCAGCGCAATCGAATTTTCCTTAGCGGCCGTCCGCGGGGCGGTAAATGGATTTTTAGCACATAAAACGTTTTCCTGATTTTATGCAACGAGATGTTATTTTCAAAACTAATACAAACTATAGCTATTAAAAATGGGCTTTTGGCAGCGCAAACGAATTTTCCTTAGCGGCCGTCCGTGGGGCGGTAAATGGATTTTTAGCACATAAAACGTTTTCCTGATTTTATGCAACGAGATGTTATTTTCAAAACTAATACAAACTATAGCTGTTAAAAATGCGCTTTTGGCAGCGCAATCGAATTTTCCTTAGCGGCCGTCCGCGGGGGCGGTAAATGGATTTTTAGCACATAAAACGTTTTCCTGATTTTATGCAACGAGATGTTATTTTCAAAACTAATACAAACTATAGCTATTAAAAATGGGCTTTTGGCAGCGCAATCGAATTTTCCTTAGCGGCCGTCCGCGGGGCGGTAAATGGATTTTTAGCACATAAAACGTTTTCCTGATTTTATGCAACGAGATGTTATTTTCAAAACTAATACAAACTATAGCTATTCAAAATGGGCTTTTGGCAGCGCAATCGAATTTTCCTTAGCGGCCGTCCGCGGGGCGGTAAATGGATTTTAGCACATAAAACGTTCTCCTGGTTTTATGCAACGAGATGTTATTTTCAAAACTAATACAAACTATAGCTATTAAAAATGGGCTTTTGGCAGCGCAAACGAATTTTCCTTAGCGGCCGTCCGCGGGGGCGGTAAATGGATTTTTAGCACTTAAAACGTTCTCCTGGTTTTATGCAACGAGATGTTATTTTCAAAACTAATACAAACTATAGTTATTAAAAATGGGCTTTTGGCAGCGCAAACGAATTTTCCTTAGCGGCCGTCCGCGGGGGCGGTAAATGCATTTTTAGCACATAAAACGTTTTCCTGGTTTTATGCAACGAGATGTTATTTTCAAAACTAATACAAACTATAGTTATTAAAAATGGGCTTTTGGCAGCGCAAACGAATTTTCCTTAGCGGCCGTCCGCGGGGGCGGTAAATGGATTTTTAGCACATAAAACGTTTTCCTGGTTTTATGCAACGAGATGTTATTTTCAAAACTAATACAAACTATAGCTATTAAAATGGGCTTTTGGCAGCGCAAACGAATTTTCCTTAGCGGCCGTCCGCGGGGCGGTAAATGGAATTTTAGCACATAAAACGTTCTCCTGGTTTTATGCAACGAGATGTTATTTTCAAAACTAATACAAACTATAGTTATTAAAATGGGCTTTTGGCAGCGCAAACAAATTTTCCTTAGCGGCCGTCCGCGGGGCGGTAAATGGATTTTAGCACATAAAACGTTCTCCTGGTTTTATGCAACGAGATGTTATTTTCAAAACTAATACAAACTATAGCTATTAAAAATGGGCTTTTGGCAGCGCAAACAAATTTTCCTTAGCGGCCGTCCGCGGGGCGGTAAATGGATTTTAGCACATAAAACGTTCTCCTGGTTTTATGCAACGAGATGTTATTTTCAAAACTAATACAAACTATAGTTATTAAAAATGGGCTTTTGGCAGCGCAAACGAATTTTCCTTAGCGGCCGTCCGCGGGGCGGTAAATGGATTTTAGCACATAAAACGTTTTCCTGGTTTTATGCAACGAGATGTTATTTTCAAAACTAATACAAACTATAGCTATTAAAAATGGGCTTTTGGCAGCGCAAACGAATTTTCCTTAGCGGCCGTCCGCGGGGCGGTAAATGGATTTTTAGCAAATAAAACGTTTTCCTGATTTTATGCAACGAGATGTTATTTTCAAAACTAATACAAACTATAGCTATTAAAAATGGGCTTTTGGCAGCGCAAACAAATTTTTCTTAGCGGCCGTCCGCGGGGCGGGAAATTGAATTTCTAGCACCTAAAACGTTCTCCTGGTTTTATGCAACGAGATGTAATTTTCAAAACTAATACAAACTATAGCTATTAAAAATGGGCTTTTGGCAGCGCAATCAAATTTTCCTTAGCGGCCGTCCGCGGGGCGGTAAATGAATTTTTAGCACATAAAACGTTCTCCTGGTTTTATGCAACGAGATGTTATTTTCAAAACTAATACAAACTATAGCTATTAAAAATGGGCTTTTGGCAGCGCAATCGAAATTTTCCTTAGCGGCCGTCCGCGGGGCGGTAAATGGATTTTAGCACATAAAACGTTCTCCTGGTTTTATGCAACGAGATGTTATTTTCAAAACTAATACAAACTATAGCTATTAAAAATGGGCTTTTGGCAGCGCAAACAAATTTTCCTTAGCGGCCGTCCGCGGGGGCGGTAATTGAATTCCTAGCACCTAAAACGTTCTCCTGGTTTTATGCAACGAGATGTTATTTTCAAAACTAATACAAACTATAGCTATTAAAAATGGGCTTTTGGCAGCGCAATCAAATTTTCCTTAGCGGCCGTCCGCGGGGCGGTAAATGGATTTTTAGCACATAAAACGTTTTCCTGGTTTTATGCAACGAGATGTTATTTTCAAAACTAATACAAACTATAGCTATTCAAAATGGGCTTTTGGCAGCGCAATCAAATTTTCCTTAGCCGCCGTCCGCGGGGCGGTAAATGGATTTTTAGCACATAAAACGTTCTCCTGGTTTTATGCAACGAGATGTTATTTTCAAAACTAATACAAACTATAGCTATTAAAAATGGGCTTTTGGCAGCGCAATCGAATTTTCCTTAGCGGCCGTCCGCGGGGGCGGTAAATGGATTTTTAGCACATAAAACGTTCTCCTGGTTTTATGCAACGAGATGTTATTTTCAAAACTAATACAAACTATAGCTGTTAAAAATGGGCTTTTGGCAGCGCAAACAAATTTTCCTTAGCGGCCGTCCGTGGGGGCGGTAAATGGATTTTTAGCACATAAAACGTTTTCCTGGTTTTATGCAACGAGATGTTATTTTCAAAACTAATACAAACTATAGCTGTTAAAAATGGGCTTTTGGCAGCGCAAACGAATTTTCCTTAGCGGCCGTCCGCGGGGGCGGTAATTGAATTTCTAGCACATAAAACGTTCTCCTGGTTTTATGCAACGAGATGTTATTTTCAAAACTAATACAAACTATAGTTATTAAAAATGGGCTTTTGGCAGCGCAAACAATTTTCCTTAGCGGCCGTCCGTGGGGGCGGTAAATGGATTTTTAGCACATAAAACGTTTTCCTGATTTTATGCAACGAGATGTTATTTTCAAAACTAATACAAACTATAGCTATTAAAAATGGGCTTTTGGCAGCGCAAACGAATTTTCCTTAGCGGCCGTCCGCGGGGGCGGTAAATGGATTTTTAGCACATAAAACGTTCTCCTGGTTTTATGCAACGAGATGTTATTTTCAAAACTAATACAAACTATAGCTTATTAAAAATGGGCTTTTGGCAGCGCAAACGAATTTTCCTTAGCGGCCGTCCGCGGGGCGGTAATTGTATTTGTAGCACATAAAACGTTCTCCTGGTTTTATGCAACGAGATGTTATTTTCAAAACTAATACAAACTATAGTAATTAAAAATGGGCTTTTGGCAGCGCAAACGAATTTTCCTTAGCGGCCGTCCGTGGGGGCGGTAAATGGATTTTTAGCACATAAAACGTTTTCCTGGTTTTATGCAACGAGATGTTATTTTCAAAACTAATACAAACTATAGCTTATTAAAAATGGGCTTTTGGCAGCGCAAACGAATTTTCCTTAGCGGCCGTCCGCGGGGGCGGTAAATGGATTTTAGCACATAAAACGTTTTCCTGGTTTTATGCAACGAGATGTTATTTTCAAAACTAATACAAACTATAGCTTTAAAAATGGGCTTTTGGCAGCGCAAACGAATTTTCCTTAGCGGCCGTCCGCGGGGCGGTAATTGAATTTCTAGCACATAAAACGTTCTCCTGGTTTTATGCAACGAGATGTTATTTTCAAAACTAATACAAACTATAGTTATTAAAATGGGCTTTTGGCAGCGCAAACAAATTTTCCTTAGCGGCCGTCCGCGGGGCGGTAAATGGATTTTAGCACATAAAACGTTCTCCTGGTTTTATGCAACGAGATGTTATTTTCAAAACTAATACAAACTATAGCTGTTAAAATGGGCTTTTGGCAGCGCAAACAAATTTTCCTTAGCGGCCGTCCGTGGGGGCGGTAAATGGATTTTTAGCACATAAAACGTTTTCCTGGTTTTATGCAACGAGATGTTATTTTCAAAACTAATACAAACTATAGCTGTTAAAAATGGGCTTTTGGCAGCGCAAACGAATTTTCCTTAGCGGCCGTCCGCGGGGGCGGTAATTGAATTTCTAGCACATAAAACGTTCTCCTGGTTTTATGAAACGAGATGTTATTTTCAAAACTAATACAAACTATAGTTATTAAAAATGGGCTTTTGGCAGCGCAAACAAATTTTCCTTAGCGGCCGTCCGCGGGGGCGGTAAATGGATTTTTAGCACATAAAACGTTTTCCTGGTTTTATGCAACGAGATGTTATTTTCAAAACTAATACAAACTATAGCTATTAAAAATGGGCTTTTGGCAGCGCAATCGAATTTTCCTTAGCGGCCGTCCGCGGGGCGGTAAATGGATTTTTAGCACATAAAACGTTCTCCTGGTTTTATGCAACGAGATGTTATTTTCAAAACTAATACAAACTATAGCTATTAAAAATGGGCTTTTGGCAGCGCAAACGAATTTTCCTTAGCGGCCGTCCGCGGGGCGGTAAATGGAATTTCTAGCACATAAAACGTTCTCCTGGTTTTATGCAACGAGATGTTATTTTCAAAACTAATACAAACTATAGTTATTAAAATGGGCTTTTGGCAGCGCAAACAATTTTCCTTAGCGGCCGTCCGTGGGGGCGGTAAATGGATTTTTAGCACATAAAACGTTGTCCTGGTTTTATGCAACGAGATGTTATTTTCAAAACTAATACAAACTATAGCTATTAAAAATGGGCTTTTGGCAGCGCAATCGAATTTTCCTTAGCGGCCGTCCGCGGGGGCGGTAAATGGATTTTTAGCACATAAAACGTTCTCCTGGTTTTATGCAACGAGATGTTATTTTCAAAACTAATACAAACTATAGCTGTTAAAAATGGGCTTTTGGCAGCGCAAACGAATTTTCCTTAGCGGCCGTCCGTGGGGCGGTAAATGGATTTTAGCACATAAAACGTTTCTCCTGGTTTTATGCAACGAGATGTTATTTTCAAAACTAATACAAACTATAGTTATTAAAAATAGGCTTTTGGCAGCGCAAACGAATTTTCCTTAGCGGCCGTCCGCGGGGGCGGTAATTGAATTTCTAGCACATAAAACGTTCTCCTGGTTTTATGCAACGAGATGTTATTTTCAAAACTAATACAAACTATAGTTATTAAAAATAGGCTTTTGGCAGCGCAAACGAATTTTCCTTAGCGGCCGTCCGCGGGGGCGGTAATTGAATTTCTAGCACAAAAAACGTTCTCCTGGTTTTATGCAACGAGATGTTATTTTCAAAACTAATACAAACTATAGTTATTAAAAATAGGCTTTTGGCAGCGCAATCGAATTTTCCTTAGCGGCCGTCCGCGGGGGCGGTAATTGAATTTCTAGCACATAAAACGTTCTCCTGGTTTTATGCAACGAGATGTTATTTTCAAAACTAATACAAACTATAGTTATTAAAAATAGGCTTTTGGCAGCGCAAACGAATTTTCCTTAGCGGCCGTCCGCGGGGGCGGTAATTGAATTTCTAGCACAAAAAACGTTCTCCTGGTTTTATGCAACGAGATGTTATATTCAAAACTAATACAATCTATAGTTATTAAAAATAGGCTTTTGGCAGCGCAATCGAATTTTCCTTAGCGGCCGTCCGCGGGGGCGGTAATTGAATTTATAGCACATATAACGTTCTCATGGTTTTATGCAACGAGATGTTATTATTAAAACTAATACAAACTATAGTTATTAAAAATAGGCTTTTGGCAGCGCAAACAAATTTTCCTTAGCGGCCGTCCGCGTTCCGGGTATGTAAAGTGCGTATTTGAATGCACCTAGCAAATATTCGAACTCCGCGTTCTGTTAAAATTACTTGAAAATTTAATAAACGACGGTCGATAAGTGGACCGAAAGACGAGGAGATAGTCGTATAATCAATACATCATAGCAAGCACCCTTTTCTGGAAATTCAATTTCACCTGCATGAGATGTACCATCCTTTACGAAAATCATACGCAGCACCGAAGCTTGCATTGAACTCGTGTACGGGATTGTTAAAAAATTATATACCTCCATGTCGAAATGTACTACACGGCCCTGCAACTGCTATATGTATAGATACGTTGCTAAAAAAAACAGGGTCAACCTACCCAAGTACTGACCAGAGCGAGAGGGTGCTTAACTCTGGAAACGTGCAATCTCAATAGACGTAAATGTATGCAAAATACGTGTATTAAACAAATTGGAAATTTATAAATACAGTAATGTAAGACAGTTTATGAACAAAATATCGATACAATACAAAACTCCTCTTATATGAAAATACAATTTGTATTTAATGACAGTATTCTATATACATAGGATAGTACAAATACGATCAGTGCTTCGCATAAGCTAATCTAACTAAAAGACTTTCCTAAATTAACAATAATGAATTAAAACCTATTTACCTTAAGTGTTAATTATTTGAATTGCTATTGAAAATTCAAGGTTCATGAACATCCGTAAAATAGGTTTTGGGGAATGTTATGTTTAATTATTGTTTCAGTAGCTTCCAATTTTTATTGCCGGTTTCTTTGTACGTGCTGCCATCTTACAGGCGAGGAAAGAAAGCATTATTTGAACCAAATATGGGCTATTCAGTTTCCGCCCCTAACGAATGTGGCAGTTTCGCTAGTCTGATATAGGGAAAATAACCAAGGTCGGCTGTCAGGTGTTATGGTAGAGTCTTGAAATACAGATTCGCTACTTTAAAGTTGTCAGAAATTTTAAAGAGTGCACTTATGTGAGTTTACAATATCAAATATCGTACTTGGAGTAGCTGAACAAATACGTGACTTTGCCAGAGGCTAGATCTTGTCTTTATATTTCTAGATAAGCAACAGGTGCAAATACGTTTTGTTAGATACCTTAGTTTGCCAGAGTGGGAACGAGTTGTTAACCTCTTCGATATTGCGGATGATTGGTCTGTTATTTGAAAATCAGTTACTTCGATTTTGCGGGTCATTATTTGTTGTTATTTACCATATTAAAACTTTGTAAAGCTATACGGAAATTTTATCAATGTATTTATTGTAAGTTTATGTTTATGCAAGCAGTTTTGTTGTACATGTTAATTCTCAACCTCTGCATCTTTGGCCAGAGTTTCGCTGTGGAGAAATTTTCCGTTTTCACAGAAAAGCCCGACAGCTTATGAAGTGGAAATTTTCAAAATATTCAACACTAAAGTAGCAGAATCCTGGTACCGTTGGGTAAGTTTTTATATTGTTGGAACCCTATAGTTATCATCATTTTGAATTCAACAATGGTAAAAGCTAAATTATTATACATACGCACGTCGTTTCCTAGTATATAAAGGGCAAGCAATAATAAATTGTTTAACAACGCTTGTATCATTTATATCAATTTCAGGATCTCCTAACGGTAGTATTGCAGTGTACTTGCAATACTACTTTTAAATCTACGTTAGTTTTAGTTGGTTTCATTTTCGTATTTTGCTAGAGCATCGAGATACCTTTTTACTTCTGTCGTATTAAGTTCCTTATTGATTGCAATATTCTAATTAAGGCTTGGCTGAACAATTTAAGGTATTTGCTTCATAATGTTTTAAATTTGTTGGCGTGTTTTTGATAAAAGTTGTATTTTTGGTTTTTGGTTAATCTGTAGTTTTTATTGTTTAGGTTTCTAGTACGCAATAATTTTAGTTTAGCTGCAGTCTAGTTATTGGAGTATTGTTTTGTACTTTCCTATATCGTGAGATTTCACTTACCGGTTTATTTACTCCCAAAGAAATAAACAAAATTAAAAGGTTCGTAGCACCGATTAAATAATTTTGTGCTTTCTTAGCTTATTGTTCTTCAGGCCGCTGTGTTCGTTAAGACGTTGACTAATTTTAAATTCAATTCTGCATATTGTATATATAATTAAGGAATTTTAGTAATATGTTTGTATAGTTTTAATCAGTTGAAATTTTAGTTTTAGAATTGATATTATTATTCGGATAAGAAAGAAAATGCAATTTTCTTTTGCATATAATTTTAGTTTTCTTTGTTTATGTTTTGTAAAGTATTTGTAAATTAGTAAGGTATTTGAAACAACTTGGTTTAAGATAAAAATTTCCTCATACTATTTTATCGAGTATCGCTATAAAGTATACACATGGCTAAAACAAGAATTTCGAAGAAACTAGTATTTGATACAATAGTTCAAGAACTTATAGAATGCAAATTACAGCTCAACGACAATATTCGTGATAATAAAGAAATAAGCAAAAGGATTGCTAGTAAATTGTGTGGTACTAAGTATGGATATGCAAGTGTTATTAATGATATTATACATAAAAATAAATCTTTTAAAATGCATTATTATCAACAAATTACTCAACAAGCAAATTCTGGCAACGTAAAAAACCTAAATACTGAGACTTTGAAAATAGCATTAGATAAATTAAAAGTTAAAATTTACCCCATGTGTGTTACCTACAAACACTATATTTATAGGTCGCTTTGCAAAGAATTTCGTTTAAAATGTTCATTAAAAAATCGTAAAAGGATATATAGGTTGTGGAAAACTATTAAAATTTCGGACGAACTACGAACAAAAGAAACACTAACACCCTTCGGTAAATTAAATCTTGGTACTATAAAGGGTGTTGAGGATGCCAGTTGCCTCCATCCAGAAACAACAAAAATGTCTGATAGTAAAGACGAACCCATTGCGGTTGACGTCTCCAATAATATTGAGCAGGAATCTTTCAATGTGCGTTGTACTACTACACCAATAGCTCATGGAGAACCCATGGACTGCTCATTTTTGCAGAATATTGAAATTGCTCAATCAGACAATAATAGTAAAATGGACAATTCGGAACTCAACGTTGTTTTCGATGAACAAGAAGATAAATACGATAAATTCGAAATCACTCCGACAGATTTTGAAATACCAAAACCTATATTAGATTTATCCAGTGCTACAAAAAATACTGATATTTTGCCACTTGGTTCTCAAAATAAAACTTTCGAACAAAAGGCGGAATATAAAAATTGTACTGTTTTAGAAGGTTCTTTCAAAATACCCAAAAATGCCTGGAGCATAATAATTCAAAATGGTAAATTAAACTCAAAGTATTATCCTTTCTATTTGCGCAACAGAATTTCCAAATATGTAAATAATGTTTGTCTGATTGTTTTCAAATACCCCAAGTATTTAAAGAGCGGAGATATAAATATTAACGGACTTTGCAAACATAACAACTATAATTGTAAAAAGTTCAAGATACATATTTTCAAAAACGCAGCTTATGTGTACAGTTCCTCTATAGATTATAATCATGGTAGCTACTTGACAAGCCATGTGCGGGGAGTGGAAAGGTCAATCTTTAAAAAAAATATGTTTAAAACAACGCCCTTCAATTTTAAGAAGAAAACATTATTAGAATCATGCCAAAAAATTATTGAAAAAGGAAAGACACTTCAAAACATAAAATCTGATTGTACCCTCAGAAAAATCAGATCAGAAGGATGTAATGCTTTGAGCAGAAGCAAAGATGACATAGACGACATGACTCGAATGTGTGAGAATCACCCAGAATACATTAAAGAAGTGTGCGTTCCATTCAATGTAAAACTGTATAGTATTGAACAGTTTCAAGTGTTAAAGAAAGAAGCCAATAGAGATGAGCTTCCTTTTATACATTTTGATGCCACTGGTAGTTTAGTCAGACGTCCAAATCGAGGCAAACATAACAAAATATATTTTTATACAGCGGTGGTGAGCGTTAAAGAAACAGAAAGGATTTATCCCGTGTTTTCCATGGTTTCTGCCGTGCACGACGCAAACTCTATTTTAAACTTATTAATGATTTCCGTTATTTTTGCGAAGGCAATAGACATTGGCCAGCATTTTCAGGTATAGTAACCGATTTTTCATTTGCGAATTTACATGCATCTTGCAAAGCACTTAATCGTTGCACATTATTAACTTATATTAAGAAAACGTATAATATGATTGAAAGCACTAATAAACCAGTAAAACGTAGCATAATAACTATTCACCTCTGCTGTGCACATTTCTTGAAAGCAGTTTGCAAGGATGTTGAGTTATTTAACATAACCAATGAGCAAAAGCGTTTGTATAAAGAGTTAATAGCATCTGCAATTTTGTTAACAGATATGAGTAGTTTCGACAAATTTGTAATGAACATATATGTCCTTCTGAAAAGTAAATACTCCACCGTAGAGACAGAAGTTGCATTACATAACTTACAAAAACTTGTTCTTAAAAATTATTCAGAAATGTTTAACGCTATATATCAAGGTACCGAAATTGCTACAGTTGATAGCAATTGGACAAAAGCAGACCGCACTTTGTATAAAACAGCCCTTTTACAAGCGTTTTTATACAGTCATTAGAAAAATACCCATCGTTTCAAAAGGTACAAGTATAAACAAATTTTATAATAAGGAGTTTCTTACGCTAGTTTTAAATAAATATTTGCCATATTGTTCTCTATGGAGTTGTTTGTTATTAACGGATGGTCCAAAGAGTAACGCCATCGTTGAAAATTATTTCGGACAATTAAAAAATATCAACTGAAGGCAAAACAAATCTTAGATGTTCGGATTTTGTAAGAATATTGAGACAAGATGTTTTGTCTTTGACAATTGAAAGCAAGCTGAAGATAAAAAAAAAATGTCTAACGAGAACCGATCCTGTTGAAGACGAACACCTCTCTCAAGAAACTTGGGCACGAAAATCAAACAGAAACGGCAAAACCTATTTTGCTGCAAATTATCTTAAACAGATTTCTGTGCCGCTTAGTGCAGCTACCGTTATATTGGCAGAGGACGATAAAGATCTAGTCCAATGTTCTTACTGTGGATATGGAACGTTACATGATGGTCGCACAATGTGGGTGCAGTGTGATGATTGTTTGCGGTGGATACACCAAAAATGCGAGAACTCGGAAAATAAGGATAGCACCTACAGTGGAAGATTCGTATGCAAACTGTGCACTTTGAGCATAGAGAACAAAAACACCATTAAAAGTATTTCAAAAAAATGCGAAAATTATATAAACAACATGAAATTATCGGACGAGAAAGCTTTACAACTTACAGAAAATACTATGGGTCAAAGAACAAACGCCCTTTGGCGACAAGAAAGGAGGTTTAGGTTGACTTGTTCTTTATTTGGCAAAGTTTGTAAAGTAAGAGTAGAATCCTCTTACGACAACATTATTAAAACCATACGAGAAGAAACAAATATTAACACGACAGCAGTTAACCACGGAATTGCTTTTGAAAAATTGCTAGAGAACTTTATGAAAAGAAAAACGTGCAACTGTAAATTGACAGGACTGATCGTTCATAAAGATTATCCATTTCTGGCAGCATCTCCAGATGGTCTAGTTGAACCTGATGGCCTTATTGAAATAAAATGTCCGTACAAAGCCAGAAATTTTAATCCAAAAGCATTTAACTTTGATTTTCTCAACTCAGACGGCAATACAGTCAAAACGACCCATGATTATTTTTATCAGATGCAAGGCGCATTAGAAATCACCAACCGCTCATGGTGTGATTTGGTCATATATACATTTCAAGGGATAAAGTCTGTGAGAGTAGTAAGAAATAAAATTTTTTGGAAAACTATGTTACAAAAACTCAACACGTTCTATTTTTTATATGCTTCCGGAACTATTATACCCAAATAATAAAATGAAAACAATTCAGAGGAAATGGAGAACCATTGATGAGTTAACATTTTGCGAAAACGGATTGATAGCAAATACCAGTTACTATCAAGAATTACCCAATAAAAGAGGCTATGGTGTCACTAGTGATCCAAGTATAGAATTCTCATTAAAAGAAATTTTAATAGACGACTATCTTACATTAAATTCTAAACAATATTTGTCCAGTTTTATTATAGAACATTGCATAAATATACTTAACAAGGAAAATGAAAGCGACAACTGCCAAATAATATCAGTAGCAAAATCATCAGTTATTTTTGGTGAAAATTTCTAAACCAAAATTTTGTAGAGGAACTTAATTTTAAAAAACCCAACATTATAATGCCAGTTCATATGAGAAATCACTATTATTTGACAATATATAGTATGGCGAACCAAGTTCTTATAATTGTGGATTCACTAGGAAATGAAGACTCCGTAAAAAAAGTATTTCAAGAAAAATTTCTGCAGTTTATGACTTTAAAGAAACATACATTAAATCACATTCAAACGAAAACCGTAGAGCATGTCAAGCAAAAAGACCCTTATAACTGCGGCGTCTATGTGATACACTTTTTTAACTGTTTTGTTAATGGAAAAAACTTTACAGATGTTTTCGATGCAGATAACTACAGAAACGAATTGAAGTGGCTCTTGCTTAGAAGTAGCGCCAATATGACTTTGAAATGTCTGTATTGTTCACAAGAAGGAGGAATGGCAGACGATTTTATGTGTCGATGCTGCCGCCGATATATTCACCAAAAATGTTTACTAACTGTAAAAGAAATTGAAAGTGGGAAAAATGTTGGCGAAAAAACCATTAACGGGATATGTGATTTATGCAGGATAAACTAGTAATAGGTATTTTATTTTTCAAACCCTTATAATTATAGACCACCATGAGCAGGCAATATATTTATAATTATTATATATATATTGTAGTGGATTTAAATGGTTAAATTTGGATATCAACATTGCAATTTCAAACACCCTGTATAGAGGAAACAACCATAATTTACGTGCGAAATTTATTTCATGTATTTAATTTAAAGTAACAAATAATACTATAATTTTATAATTAGGGATTAAAAATTCGTAGGTGCGTAAAGAAAACAAATTGTATAGGCCAGTAGAAATTATTAATTAATTTAATTCAGTTTAATTCAAAGGGTTATAAAGTCAGAAAACGCATCAAAACATGAAAAATCGATAATTCCAAGGGGAAAAACTTTACTAACAAATAAACAGACGTCGAATATAGGAAATACCTTGAAACGCAAACTCCTAGAAATGTTATTTTAAAACGATCGTTAATTGAACACCTGCATGTTTTGGAAAGCTCATGTTCCCCTTATTTTTGTAGATAACAAGCAAGTTTCAAAGAATATTGATCAATCGACAGTCGCAAATCACGTATTCAACTCCACGTGAACTAGAGAGCACGCGGACAGTAATATCGATTTTCTACCACTCAAGCAAGGTTAGAAGAAAACAACCAATATGCATAAGAGAGGAATAGAGTTAATACAGGCGGGGTTTCAAGACGTCACTGAAATATATCATTGGTCTAAATAGCTAGTTTTACAACAGACAAACACGGGACAGATAAATACTGTTTTTTCGGAAAATGGCGTAGCGACGAGCTAAATTTTGGGGAGTTTGAAAACGGTTATAACAAAATTTGAAGAAAGAGTTAGTTTGCAATTAGGATTTTGGGTAAAGTGTGGCCGAGAGGGGCCTGGCTTATAATATAAATAAGCTAGCGAAATTGATAGCTTTCTCTTTTACTTCTTTAATTTGCATCGCTTACGACGTACAAAAACCTACTAACCAGCTTGTAAGTATTAAAATTTATAAATTAAGTAGTACAGTGTTAGATTGTTGTGGCCTGATACTTTGAACGCGGAAAGTGTCGAGTTTATTTATATTTAACTAAGGTACAACGTATACTGTAACAAGCTCGTAACGTATACTAAATTAAATTATGCAATAATAACAAGTGTACTATACTTGGATTTGGTTATTGAGATGGATCTTGAATGAGTAGCATGCAGCGCAACGTAGATGGTGTTTATCTATAAATAGCTGGAGGCGGCAATCAGCGCATAATCACTGGACCGAGGGTTCAGAAACATAATACATCGTCAACAGAGATGGAATCCTCAAGTTTTTCCAGGTAACGCATTAGAATTTGAGGTTTTTTTATAAACTGGAGATTATTTGTGATGTGTGAGAGTGAACTTTGATGGTATTTTTCGTTATTTTACGTATTGAAAAGAATACGTATAACTAACTTTTAATATGGTATTTGAATATAAATCTAAAACTGTACGTAAAGCTTATTAACGTTCCTCATGAATTTAAAATTTTATTGTTAAGAGTACATGGGTTTTTTGTGTTTGTAGTAAGAGTATGCAAAGTAGAAAGCATACATTAAAAAAAACTGGGTTATCATGAGCTCACCATACTCCAGAGTGTACTAATTAGAAATAATTATAAATAAGAAAAAAAAAGGTCATATTCAGGGCCCACTTACTCCCGTTACATTAAATGTGTTTGATATTTCAATTTAAAATCCAGAACTTTACAAAGATAGAATTTATAGAGATGTAACTTGAGCACCGAAATGTACATAATCTTGAATTATTATTTGTAAATAGTGGTAAATAAATATTGTATGATTGTTGTATTATTTTGTGGTTTTATTGAGAGTGTGCGTGAACGGTAAAGAGTATGATAGTAAATCTAGGTATCCAAGAGGAGGTCCGACTGAGCTAGCCAGGAGCTGTTAAAGAAATCAATTAAAGTGATGAAGCAGGAATCCGGGTAAGAAATTTTTTTTTGGAATATTTTTTTTGTGAAATTTTCGATTTTTGAAAATTAAATAATTTTCGAAGCTACTGAGCCAGAGCAAAGTTACACGGCAATATATATATATATATATATATATATATATATATAGTTTATGTATAATATATATACATAATATAATTACATATAATATAATTATACATAATGTAATTATGTATAATTATAATTATAATTAATTCTTACAAAACGTATAACCGAATTTATTTTGAAGTACGAATAGTATTTAACACGATAAGTTTTTGAGTCAATTTGAACAATAGAAACAATTTATTAATTAAAGTTAAGTGTCCAAATTTTTGTGAGGCATTTAATTTGTATGTGACGATAAGAAATTTGTTACTATGGAAATGAAAATGTAAAATTTTTTAATAGTTGAGCTACACTATGTATTATCGAATATTATAATATACAATACAGGGAGTGGAATCGGGAATCATAACACTTTTAGTTTATTTTTGAGACCTAAAATTTAAACTCGAACCAGTTTCTATATTAAATATTTTATTTTAAGTTTTCTAAAGTTTAAATTATAAACTGATAGCAATGTGTTACTGTTAAAATATGACACACTTTGCAATCATATAATTTCCTTTTCACTTTAGATTAATTTATAAGATTACTATACCCCGTGTCCTTCAGGATGTGGAACATAGGAGTTTAGTAATGTTAAACAAAGAGTGATACTGAGTGCCTATAATTAAAAAAGAATAGAAATAGACGAATCTACTAAAGTTTCTTTGAGAAAAATTTGGACTGGGTTTCCAAAATTAAGTCCTTACAGAGATTGAATTTTGTCCGATTAATCTAAAATTTGAAAAACGTATAAGACCATGTTAGAATTATAATTCTAAAAATAGTTTGCATGGGATTTAATAAAAAGCATGTGTAATATAAATTAGAGTTTTGTTAGAAGTATTATGATAAAATCAACTCAAAATCAGGAATCTTAACTACTGTGCCCAAGCAGAGTTATATAACCATAAGTATTTTTCCCAATGTTGTTACTTAATTACACGTACATTACATGCTAAGCTAAAAGTAATTCTATTTAATTTTCAAACTTAAAATCCTCACTATTCTTCTCCTTTTAACATTAGTAAATTCCAATGGTATATGATAATTATGTACATGTATTTATTTTGGGACAATTATATAAATTAGTTTTTTCTTTATTGCTTTTTGTAGTGACCTGAAACTTTTGTTATTGTATAATTCTTAGTCTTATGTTCTAATTTTTATTTTCGACTACTTTCAATTCAAAAGTTTAAAGTGTTTTTTATGTTATTAGGTGGCATTACACTTTCACAATTGTACCTATACACTTGCACACACTGCACTTCTTTGCAATCCTACAGATTGGTTGTTCAGCTACAGTTCTAGGAACCTAGAACTCAACATTCTTATTTGATTCCTCACTCTAATGAACTACATGGAATATACTCATGCACCCGTGCTGATTATGAAATGGTGCTTCTTATTTGGTTCCTCACTCTAATGAAGTGCATAGAATACTCATGTGCCCATGCTGATTATGAAATAGATTTGGTTCTTCGTTCTAATGAAGTGCAAATAATACTCATGCGCCCGTGCTAATTATGAAATGGTGCTTCGTATTTGGTTCCTCACTCTAGTGGAGTGCAAGAAATACTCACGCACCCGTGCTGATTTTGAAATGGTGCTTCGCTCAACAAAATTTTGATTACTGGAGCTCATAAACTACGTTTGGATTTGCAAGCAAACTAACTGTCGTTTACATGGAAGACGCTAATCGCTGTTATTCCTTGTTGATGGAAATCTGGCGAGGAATGATACTTGATGTTTCATAAATATAGTTTTGGAGAATAATTAAAAAATACTCATTTTCGAATGGTTCCAGCCATTCTTCTACATTGGAATTGGACATGGAATATGGATTAATATGGAAAATCCTCTAATTTGCAACAATGGCTCATCCTTATCTACCAACTCGCAGTTGGATCAGCGTCATTTCAAGATCAACAGCATTTTGGCAAGATTGAAATTGCCTTTTTACTAATGCACTTTATTAGTATAAATTCCGAAGTCCCGATGCATAATGTTTCAATACCAACCTCTACCTATTCGATAACCTACATTGTTTAAAACTTTTTAATGTGCAAGTGTGTAATCGATTTCTTTTCGAATCTTTTGATAACTTTAATCTCCGTCCATAATATTTTATTGTTCCTGTTTTAATTTATTTTGGTGTTATTGTTTTTTGTTTAGTTTTTAATGACTGCACTATGCTATCAATTACCTCACCCTGTCAATCTACATTTCGTCGGTTTGCTGTCAGAAATCAGTAACTAACATTTGGTTGAAAAATGGCTTTACTGTTTATAACTGCATACAATCGAGTAAGCTAGGTATTCCAGAAGTCATGAACTGTATATTTAGATTTAGAAAAGTCTTTTCAATCCACATATACATTTCATAACTCCTGGAATACCTAGCGTGCTTGATGGTATGCAGCTATAAACAGTGAAGTCATTTTCACCAAATGAGTTAATGTTCTGAGCAAACTCGACGACTTTTCTATTCTTTTAAAATGTATTTTTTTATACCCGGGGTCAGAATATATCTGAAAGATGGAAAGTTGTTATACGGTAGCTTATTGCAGTCACCCTTGGTGAAATTTACTCATTTTCCTTTGTATAAATTGTTAACTGTTAAAATACTAATATTTAACTAACTATTCTTAACTTATATTGTTTTAATTTGTCATCAAGGAAACCCAGGCTGGACACTTCCAATAAATGTATTTTCTTTTCCTGTAATCCTGGTTTCTCGGTCTGTTTTATCACAGGAACTTGGCTAATCAAGTTTTAATAATAATTATTGTGAGAAACTGTTAATCATAATCATGGGAAGTAAAGAACCTCTTTCGATGTAAAAATTATAAAATGAAAGAGTCACTCATTCAGTCTCGTTCACTTAGTTCTCAGTACTCAGTTAGCTCAATTATCATCCACGAATCTGTCTGCCTCTTAGCAGCCTAGGCAGAAAGCAGCTGTCCAGCCCGGGCATAGGTAAAAATAATTTATAATCCATTGCGACTGTTTGCCCAAGTTTAGATTTAAACTATTATTGTTGTTGCGTTTAATATAAATTAATGTTGTTTCGACTTCTTCATTTCTGTGTTACTATCTAAGTAAACAGATTGATTCACAACCGACGCCACGGAGTTTTATAGCAAAACGATGTATTTTTTCAAATTTTCTTTATAGCAAGCCTATTCAAGTTGGAAGAGCCTACGTTCTAAAAATATATTGCAATATACAATGTGTCTAAAAAAAAGTTACATATGGAAGTCAATAGTTTTTCGTATCAACCGCCCTATTTTGATCGCATATTTGAATTGTCCGTAGAAAATCAACCAGACTCTCATAAGAGGCACCCTATATCCATATACAGAACGTTTTGGTTTATTTTGCATTTTTTTAGTTCTAAGGGTTTGGTAGGAATAAAATAACTCTAAAGTCAATTTACTTAGACAAGTTCATTCTTAGATCTTAATACTAATTATATCCTACCCCGATGAAATAACTTACCGAACGCAAATTCATCACAGTGTTCTGAAAATTTCGTTTCAGTTTAGCACACCCAAAGTACCATAACGTTGATACTTTAAATGTTAAATCTTATAAGTCCATCATGTACTTAATTCAATTATCTTTTAAGTTTTATAAGAGTTTCTTATGCTTAAATTTTTAATAACTTTCCATCAATAACAATATTTTTAAAACAGAAAAACGTTTTTTCTGCTAAAAACCAGGAGAACGTTATATGTGCTAGAAATTCAATTACCGCCCCCGCGGACGGCCACTAAGGAAAATTCGTTTGCGCTGCCAAAAGCCTATTTTTAATAACTATAGTTTGTATTAGTTTTGATAATAACATCTCGTTGCATAAAACCAGGAGAACGTTATATGTGCTAGAAATTCAATTACCGCCCCCGCGGACGGCCGCTAAGGAAAATTCGATTGCGCTGCCAAAAGCCTATTTTTAATAACTATAGTTTGTATTAGTTTTGAAAATAACATCTCGTTGCATAAAACCAGGAGAACGTTATATGTGCTAGAAATTCAATTACCGCCCCCGCGGACGGCCGCTAAGGAAAATTCGTTTGCGCTGCCAAAAGCCTATTTTTAATAACTATAGTTTGTATTAGTTTTGATAATAACATCTCGTTGCATAAAACCAGGAGAACGTTATATGTGCTAGAAATTCAATTACCGCCCCCGCGGACGGCCGCTAAGGAAAATTCGATTGCGCTGCCAAAAGCCTATTTTTAATAACTATAGTTTGTATTAGTTTTGAAAATAACATCTCGTTGCATAAAACCAGGAGAACGTTATATGTGCTAGAAATTCAATTACCGCCCCCGCGGACGGCCGCTAAGGAAAATTCGTTTGCGCTGCCAAAAGCCTATTTTTAATAACTATAGTTTGTATTAGTTTTGATAATAACATCTCGTTGCATAAAACCAGGAGAATGTTATATGTGCTAGAAATTCAATTACCGCCCCCGCGGACGGCCGCTAAGGAAAATTCGATTACGCTGCCAAAAGCCTATTTTTAATAACTATAGTTTGTATTAGTTTTGAAAATAACATCTCGTTGCATAAAACCAGGAGAACGTTATATGTGCTAGAAATTCAATTACCGCCCCCGCGGACGGCCGCTAAGGAAAATTCGTTTGCGCTGCCAAAAGCCTATTTTTAATAACTATAGTTTGTATTAGTTTTGATAATAACATCTCGTTGCATAAAACCAGGAAAATGTTTTTGTGCTAAAAATGCATTTACCGCCCCCGCGGACGGTCGCTAATGAAACTTTGTTTGCGCCGCCAAAAACGCATTTTAAATATTTATATTTTCAGCTGGTTTCGAAAATAAGTCGTTGTGTAAATTTACTACAACATTATGTAGCAAGTGGGTACGCCACTGTACATTCGCGCGTTTCCGTAAGATTGGCAGCTGACTGTTGGCAGCTAACTTCACTCCGGTTGACGCACTTTAGATACGAAGCTTTGTATTGTTTTTATAAGTTCCTTGTCTTCCGCTTTGTGATTCTTCAAAGTTAAAATAATACACTTAAACTATAATTAAATTTGATACCTTTAACTGTTGTAATCATAACAATAGCAAAGAAGTATTTTCTTCCACCAATTGTAGGTATGATAACAAATGATACCATTTGATTTAACTTTTACAAAACCTTTAGAACATAAGGTAAGGTGTTAGTTTCATGTCGGCCCGAATCGGTCCGGCCTGGCCCAAAGCGCGTCCTGAAACTCAAACCGGACTTCAAGCCGAGCCGATGTTTTTAATTTCGGGCCGCGTTGTTTAGCCGGGCCGACGCAAATTTTTCGGACGCCCGGCCGAATCGAACTTAAAAGCCCGGCCCGGTCCGGCCCGAATCCATCACTAGTCTTAAAAGTACACGGATTTCGAAATTTAAATCGTTTAATCTAGACAAAAAAGTCAGTCCATGTTTCCTAGAATCGGTATATGTAGAACCGTAACTCGCCTTTATCAATATATTTCCTGTCTATATTTGAAATAATCAGGGAAAATAAAGCTTTGAAACCGCATAGCCTTCAACAAAATGTGTTTATTACAACAAAACCTATGGCGTGCTAAAAATCAAAGGAAAGTAAAAAAACCGTTAGTAATAAGACTCGAACATCAATCAGAATTTTCCCTTTATGCAAGATTCTAATATTTGAAACTGATTGGAATTTGCTATTGCACTGATACTGCTCAAAGAAATTTGTACTTCGCTTTCTACCCAATTACTGAAAATATATAATTGGATTTACTTTGCATATAATCTGAAAAAAAGCGAAGAGTTCAGTAATTGGTTTACGTGTACTGCTTGTGCAATGACAACTTTAGCGGTTTCCGAGTGTCTTTTAGTGTCCTACGGCGATTCAAGATATTTGAAAGTTTCTATAATTTTTAGTTTTCATATGAAATTTAGTTTCGGTTTATGCAGGATAGTACGAATGATTCCAAACATTCGTATTTAAATAACACGAAAAAGTTTGAAATACTAAAAATATTACGGAAGGATTTGTTTACATTTTCTCCGGGTCGAATTTGTATATTTAAAACCCGATTCTGGATACTAGAACCATTAATGCAATCAAACCTTATTAAAAACATATTATAATACATTTTGTGTAGGAATAACTAAGCACACTGTAATGTGTCGCTTATTGATTAGCTTTCCTAACCAACCTCATTTCGAAAGCTACATATTGTTTTCTAAAATCGTCGCTTAAGGTGCTAGAATATAAAGTAATTTTAGTTTCATATGTCATAGTTATTGTCCACGCTCAACACAAGCGATTCCTTTAACAAAAAAATTATAGTTTTGAACCGAAATCCTTGTAAACCAAATATACAGCACGTAGTGATGTGTTCTCCTCGACGATTGATCCCTAAATGCACAAATTTCTAGTAAACTCTTGCTGAAATAAGTTTTCTAATTCAGTTGTCCCCTTACCCAGTCACGAAATAGTAATTCATTCCCACGGTTTCATTTTCGTATAATTATTTCCATTACTATGTATCGAGGATAGCCATGCTTTAACTTTCCTGTATATAAAAAGATTCTAGGATTGGCTGTCCTTTTTCCAGTGTATAGGTAAATGGGTTGTGTGTTGAATTTTTAAATTTTGAACGGTTGTGCGTTCTAGTTCATGGTGGAATCCTCTCTCAAAGATTGCTTTATATTATGATATACGAACAATTTCGTCAACGCCAGTAATTTCTTCCGAATAGTAACTTTCATTGTTGTCATCTTATTACAAATATATGTCGTGTTATTGTGTTTTTCAAAACTTCTGAAAAAAGACCCAACTTTCTTGTAAGAAGAATTTACCTCGCGGCTTGTTTTTAAAGCTCTTAGTAGACTTTCTTACGGTTAGAGATAACGTTACGAATTGCCCAGAAGGGACTGGAACCCCGTAACAATTTTATATGTACATCGGCTAACTTTCCGTGGTGCGGGCACTGATAAAAATACTATAAAAGTGTAAAATTGGCCGAAATATAAATCATTGGGGTAACTGGATATTCTCTCACAATGATCATCTTACCTATCTTATAAGTAACTGCGAATAAAATTCCATCCAAAGTTAGAGTCTTTTAATATTAAATTTAAAAGCACATCATTGCACGTAAATTAACCTTAAAAAAACAAAACCTAATCTAACCCCCACTGGTAAGGTATTATTAACAGAACTACTAAAAAAACATTAATCTGAAAGTAATAATTCTATTCTGTTGCATTAGATTCCTAAATTGTCTTATACGGCATTTTGTAAATTCCAGTTACTTGGAAATCCCTTTAACAACTGATTTAGAAATACGTAGCACAATCCTAACTTCTATTTTTACTATTCCTAGATCCACTTAAAATATGAAATTTACACGGGAAGTTTACCATCAAAATATTTTACAATTAAAGCTTGCGGTTCACTTAATACGCACGATTTTCTTAGAATTTTAAAAGTTAGAACCTTCCTTTCTAATAACCGTTTACTAAATGTAAATAACTACTTTCGTCGCTCTACGAACCAATTGCAATTATATTTACAAGTTGCATGTAAATATGTTTCAAACGCCAACCAACATACAATAAAAACTCAGAACACAACTTACACTTTTGTAATTTAAGGATTTCCAAGTAACTCCACTGATCGACTGATCAGCTTGTTAGGACATCCCATTCCAGTGATTTATCCAACATATAGTTGATGTGTGAAACTTCACTTTTCACCCTTTTATTCACCGCCGACGAGATTTAAACTCACGCAAAGCACGCGTGTTTGAACTTCCTGGTCAATTCATCCAGCGAAGCTCAAAACAATTCGCGATTGGCACTTGTCCAAGAACCTAGACCTCTAATCACACCCGTCACCCTTAAACCATCTAGTTGGTTTTTTTTTCGTCGAAAGACCAACGGCTTTCGTACGCGTCCGTTGTCACTGATGGATAATTTCGTTCTTTTTTAATCATCTTTCTGTCTTAATTTTGTTCGAACTTAGTCCTTTTATCCACCCCGTTGTTAAAATTCTGTTCTCACACTTTATGCATCTAATGCTTTAGTAGGGTCAAGTTCAACGTCTTCAGATCGTATCAACACGATAATATTGCGACGTTTTATGCTTCTGCGGTATTTAACATTTCATTAAATTTATTGTGAAAGCCGATGTTTCCGGTTTTATTGATAATTTTTCTTATTTCATTACGAAAAGTATGAAACCCCTATTGTTCTTGCAGTTTATATAAAAATGTTCTAGGTGCTTTTTTGATTTATTTATTTTTCCTGATTTAACATTATATTGAAATAGTATTTTTATTAACTGAAAATTACACTAGGTTCTATAAAATTTTATAAGGATATGTTCTTACTAAAGCTGCTGAGCTGGCTGCAATTAATAAATGCTTTTCTCTTTACGAATGTATGCTTAATTAACGAGTCAGCATTACAACTTTCGCCAAAAGGGACTTTGATTACAGAATATGCAGCATAGTATTTTATTTTATATTTCTTTATGTACTTTTTCAAATGTTTTATATGTGATTTATTAGGTTCCACTTCATATTTGAAATTTACATCCTCATTACGTTAAACACCGTTGAGTTTCTAATTATTTGAATTTACACGTTGCTACACTTTTATAATTTCAAGGTCGTTTAGGTAGGCAACCCACTTTGCTCATCGTTTATTAAATTCACGAGTTCGTTTTTCAATATTCCTATTCTTATGTAGACCTGTAATCTTTATTAATCAGGACTTGCCTGAATGTTGCTAGTTGAATGGTATTTAGTTAAAGCCGCTGTGTTATCTTGACAAGATAAACACCTGCTTAATTTATTCTTATTATATTGGAATTTCCGTGACTATTTTATCGGAAAGCAAGTTTATAACTACATTGGGTATACGATTTCACTTGATACTCAGCGTTTGGTTGCATTGTCTCTTCTATGATATATCGGGCAGTTGCAAATATTTATCACGAAAAATGTGTTTTTTATTTTACATGACTTGTAAGTACTTGTAGAGTGAGATCCTTTAATAACATAGTTAATATTTTTAGCCCGAATTTGTACTTAAAATTCTTTGGTTTTTAGAACTAAGCCGAATTTGTACTCAATATGGTTAGATTCTTATCGGTACAGCATATTTTGTCTGGCTACCCATCCTCGTCACGGCCTGCGGGAATGTATATTAGATGTTGATGACCGCCAGCTGTTTGCCTTCACTTCTGAATGGTATGTAGTTTGTGTACATTCTAAAATGTTAAGAGCAACACTTTAGACCAAGATTTATATAATAATTGTGGTTTCATCTATAAATGTATTATTGTACAGATGTGTCGGTTTTGTGTATTTATAAGTTTTAATATCTAATCAAAGTGAATTCGATCTGCATCAATTTAGTAAATAAATGTATATGATTAGTTTTAAACAATTTGGTATAACTAAACCGGCCACACCACGTTGAAATATGCATTCGAGAATCCAACTGGTAGATATAATAGGCTGTTTCTGGTTCTTTAAGGAACACTAATTCCTTAGTTTTCCGGGAAATACTGACAATTCAGCAAATGTCAACTACTTCCCAATTTATATTGTATCTCTAAAATTGTAACTTCTAGACATAAAGTCTAAGCCAAACTTACCACATTCTATAGAAACGAAGTTCTAGAAAATTTTGGCAAGGACTATCAAGTTTTTTACTTACTGGGTACTAGATGTAACTTTCAAATATTAAAGTGGAGAATTTTTCTGAAATTGCCGGGCATATTTGAGCAGTTAGAAAAAGAAGATTTCTATGTTATTGATCAGGATGTAACCCAGGATTGTAGGGAAATATCTATCAATGCGAAACTTAGCAAATATTTGGACAATAATTTTAACTTTGTCAAAAGGGGAGAATATATTGAACACAATAATAAAATTTTGGATAATAAGCAGCTGGCAAAAATTTCCTAACATGGATAAATTCCAATACCCTTGTTAAGATAAATAACAAATTTATAAGTCAAGTGATAAGGCCAGGCATTAGTAAACAAATGGGAAATTAACCATTGCGTTTCATCAGCTGTGTTTACATTAGTCTAGATATGAAACATATTATATCAAGTTCTCAGAAATAATAGGTAACTACGTTTGGAATTTGTTACATGATCGACGGTGTATATAATCCATTAAAGTATTGTGCAGCACATTTATTTTGGAAACTGTAGTACAAAATTCTGATTGTAATACAGCTTATGTTACTAGAAAATATTAAGAACAGAAACAATATGATCAATTACGTAGTTTGTGCAGTCAGTTTTATCGATTAATTGCGTAAAAGTTGAGGAAGATGGTTCAAACAAGGATGGTGCACAGTTACATGTAAATGTTATGTTAAAACCTGAAACAGTTTTTCTTGGCATCTGAAACACGCTTTTCAACAATGTAAATACTGGTGACATAACCGATTGCTAGAAGTAATTCTTCTCTCTGAATTTTAAGAAAACGAACCAACTCAACTAACAAGCTTTTATTTGACACTAAAGGAATAGATCCGGGTTTGACCATTTATATATTATCAATTCTGAATAGAAAACTAGAGCTTGCGAAATAGATTTAAAGTGCGCGGAAAAGAATATCGCATTTAAGTAATCGTTTAAACATCTATTACAAAAAGAATATAAAATAGCAGATTTAATTCATTTTAAAGCTGACTGAAAAAATTGGAATCAACTGGCGTATATAATGTTTTAGAATATACGATTGATAAGCACGAAAATAATCTCTATGTTGGAGTTTTTGCAGGGAAAACTGGAAATAAGAATGTATATTTTATACACGGGTTTTAGGCAACCCAATTTATTAAAATATACGAAGCACGAGCACTTGCAAAAGAAGTATTCATGTTAATTCCTTTAGAGTTGGATTGAATCTGCTTACTTAGAAAAAAACCTTTTGTAATATTTAAAACTAATGAGTTTACAGCATATAACGGAATCTCATTTTTTAAAGTAAAAGACTTAGGGGTCATAACGGAGGAAAGCATGGAAAATTGATTCTTTACTCAAAAGTAGAAAAATGTTATGACTAAAATTTGTATGTAAAGAATTCTGGGGCGTATGAATACAACTAAGTGTCGTCAATTGGAGCAAATATATAGCAAATATATATATAGTTATTGGTGGAATGAAAGAGGTAGAACATGCAGCAAAATCGCTATATTTTACATTTTGAAAGTCGGGGCATGCAATACGTTTCTAAGTATGTTTAGAAGAAACACTGCAAGATAAGACTGTGGACTGAAATTAAAAATAGGGAATAATTAGGCTAAATTAAGTACAACTCCTAGTAAAGATAAAAATAGCGATTTCTTTGTCGGCGAAATGAATGTATTTCATATTCAATAAATAAAAATTAAACTCAGTTGCTGCTTATTAATTAAAACAAACAAATACAAACTACTCCTCCACTACTTCAATACCGGTGTATCAATAAGAAGCTCTAAACCCGATTCTTCTTCATTTCAATAAACTAAAGAAAACAAAAATTAAAAGTCACCATAATCTTGTCCCTAATAATATGACAAATAGTTTATAAAGGTGAATATTTGAAATGTATTTAGAGAAACAAAGAGCATTGAATTAAAGATATTAATTTTGTTTGCAAGAGAGTTTAAAGCCGTTTAAAACTAGCAGTAAAAAGATACCCGAAACATGTAGGAATATTTCTCTACTTGAGTTTATTAAGGTTTAGCTATATAGTGTACATTTATTACTTTAGTGTATTTAGTTATCAGCTGGTTGTAAATTATAATTTTAAATCAAAACGTAGTTTATTACTCTCCAAATATGGTGGCAAATTATTGCCTTTAAACGGTTATAAATTTACATCCAAGGAAGCAACTAAAAAATATGGAAAAGACTTACTTTGATTAATAGCTGTATCCAAGGCACCCTCGGCTCTACGCATCTAGCCGAAAATCACCGCAGACGTCTTCAGGTAGATTGGAGTTTCGCGAAAGTCCGTTTCTTATACTTGGTTCAGTTTCTTGCAGCAAAATGCTAAAACCTATAACTTTACGAAACACCAGGTATGGAACAATGGTAGAATGCAAAAGGTACACTTTGCTGCACATAACGCGCACTTGCGTTTAATACATCAATATCGTACGATAGTTGAGGGTTAAGTTTTCGTTAAAAATGCGTATTTCCTATGAACTCGTTACCCCAACCAAAGAAACGCTTCTTATTGGCTAAACGCGATGACCACATATTCCTTTGGCCTAAGAGAATACGGGTTTAAACGAATACATTGATAAATTATGGGTTCTTGACCTCTGTTCGCATGAACACAGAAACCACAAACTTTACACGTAGCAACCTAATTAATTAATAATGGAAAAAGGCTTTCTCTTCTTAGATTAAAAGAATCGCTAATACCCAATATTAAAATAAAATTTTTGTACAGGTAAAAGGCGTAGCACTCGCATCAAAACTTCAAGAAGGAAAAAAATAAAAAGAAAGGAGTTCCTTTATACAAGCTCACATGCACAAAAAAAACTTAAATTAAATAATGTCGGCAAACGCCACCTGGTTTTAAACCGTACCAATATTTGCGACACCAGAAAACGGAAATAAGTAGCCACTCAATATTTAGGTTACATCATCTAAACGCGCAAACGTCTTGTTTGCCGCTGTACCAACGGCACAAAGCTAATTAGAAAGTTTGAGTATCAAACACTTTAAAATAACACTTACAAAACTAACACTACAAAACTAAATACAAAATTGAATTTTATCATTGCATGTTAATGCATAAAAATTTTTGTTAATACCTTCAAGGTATTCTTCTACAAATTTCTTGCTGGCTTTTAACAAGATAAAGACAAAATACATTGCAGCAGAAAAAACGTTAAATTAACAAATTAGCCAGTGCTATTGCATTAACGATACATAATTTGTTAAACCTATCCTATCAAGCTCAAAACAAAAAAACATGTTAGTTTTTTTTTCTTTTTACTCCTACTTTTGGCCATAAATACCGAAGATTTGGAGCATCTAATAGATATGGTAATTTCTTAAAAGTATTTTTAAAGAGAAAGATATAGGTAGTTTATTTACTTTGCACCAACGGTAAAATAAAGTAACATCTCAAAGATAATTTTAAAGAGAAAGATAAATGCTTAACCATTTATGGTCTAGAGTATTGTTTAGATAAGATAGCATCTCGAAGACAGTTTTGACGAGAAAGATAGGTAACAAACCATTTGCGGTTCGAAACATTAACCAGGTAATGTAAAATCTTTGAGATATTTTACAGGAAAAGGTAACTAACCAACCATTGATAGTTTCATACATTAAATAGATAGGATAAGATTACCAAGATAACTTCAAAGAGAAAGATAAGCACAAAACAGTTATGATTTAACTTAATAATACAATAAGGTCTTAAGAAACATAACGTAAAAATTATTTTGGTTTGGAAGCCTTACATTTGGCAAGGTACACCACTCCTCCTACAAATAGAATCACCGAACGGGGCTCCCAAAAGTGTAGAGTGATCCCGTGGATCCTAAAAAGGGGTTTTACTCCTTCGAAACGGAGAACTACCTAAAGTGCTACTCGTTCATATGAACAGCATGAATGACCAGGTATAAATGGGACTACAGTCTCTGCACCCCAGCGTCGATTAGGAAGGAGTCAACCCGCAGTCCAAATCAAATAACAAATTGCACTGACGACGGCCTTACGCGAATCAATGGAATACAGTGGCGCTACATAGCTAGGCGGCGATCCTCACACCCACGTCACAATTTCGTGAGGTTATAACCCTCTAACTATACAGCGACTAAGAAAATAAAATAAAAATAGAAGATATAGAAAACGTAAAAGAGGGAGATGGAATATTTGGGACCCTATAGCAACTAGGTAGAAGAGAGAAGTGGAGGGGCTTACATTAAGTAAATGCGATATAAAAAAACGATGAATATCAAAGCACTACTCAACCAACCATACTGTAGTCAGCAGCTCGCAGTGGTGGAGCACCACGCTTATGTGATGAACGATTGTCTCGGTGCTAAGACAGGTCCAATATAGGAAGCAAAGTTGAAGACGTAGGTAAAGTGCTAAAAATAGAGTTTTTAGGAAAAGCATTCTACGCAAAAAGTAGAGGGTAGAGAATGCCCCTATTAAAACATCGGTCTGAGAAACCACCTGCAGTGTTAATAATGAGATAAGCCCTACTGCAGTACGTCAATAATTAAAAACAGACCATCTTCTTACAGAACGCATTCACTACAGTAACAAAACTAATAAAGCTAACACGACCAACTTATTGATATCTACACAGTAATTTCAAAGCAAATAGCTATCACAGGCTCAGAAATAATTGTACGATACACAGATAATCGAAGATAAAAGTGGGAAAATTTTGGATTTACCATAACAATAAGGAATAACCTTGAAACTGTAAAGGCAATAGTCTTTCACTAACACGTACAGGATGAAACAGACAAAATGTAATAATATCCTTATGATATAAAACAATTGGTAACGGAATTTGTAATAAAGGATTGAAATGTATTCGAATGAAAATACACCGAATATAATTTTTTTGTATTCTCAACAGTGGAAATTGACCTTTTACTACGCATGCATATGTTGCGTTTCTGTGGGTATCCAAAGAGTAAAGCATCAATTCGACATAAGTTAGTACAAGTCCTAAAGATTCGCTGAGTTGTTCAAACGAAAATTATGTCAACCACTACAAACGAATGTTTTGAGTTGTGGAATAATAGCGAGATAGAAAATGGAAATTTAAAAGAAATAGAATTATTTGCGAGTAGGGACAAATAAAAAAAAATTAACTAGGAATGGGGTGGATTTAGAAATAAACACGCTATTTATGAAACAAAAAGTTTTGAAACGATTCAAGGTTTAATGGTAACATGCGTTTAAGTATACGATGGGATAAGTTTAAAAAGTATAAATTAAATTTAGGCGAGACTTAAGAAATGAAAGTTTAGGGCTGAGATATATTTATTCTGAGAAAGTAACATCAAAGAAAAAAATTGGTTGAAATAAAAATAAAAAAGGGAGAATATATTTAGACGAAGGTACAAACATAAGTATAAGTAAGTACTACTCGTAAGAGGCAGACAAAAATTGTTTTAAATCCTTAATGTGCCAAGGTCCGTGAGTCTTGTCGTTTGGATTTTGTAGTTTATAAATCAATAGAGAAATTACGCGAGAAATTTTATATCAGTTTAGGAACTAATTTGGCATCGGATAGAACGTGATTTTTCTTCCATACGTATTCAGCCAAGTCAAAGACAATGTCTTTTCTACGAAGGTTATAATGCAAATTGATTTTTTGGTTGCTAGTGCAACGTTAAGTGTTTTCTTGGCCCCAAATAAAATTTTAACTTTATATTATAAACACACTTGGAGTGTTCCTATATGAACGAGTAGCCTAGGGTAAAATTGGTTAGACAAAGGCTATTAAAAAAGAAACCTCTTGAAGGGATGCCAGCTAGTAGAGGATTAGTTTTGGGTAGATCAAAAAACGTGTCGTGGGTTCTACTGACAACTAAAAAAAAAAAACTAACGCCACCGTATTTTTGAATACAACTACTAGTTGCATAAGGGAAATGCGTAAACCTAAATCATACCTCGCTGGAACAAACTTAAAATACTTACTTAAGGGGCATCTGGATGGAACACTAGGAACATCCACGTTCAATCTGTAAATATATAAATACCAACCCTTAGACATTGTGTGTACCTGAAATATAGATGATCAATAATGTCTTGAATAGCAATAGACCTTATTTTGTGTACATTGAATGTTTTTTGTTTTATTCACAACCTTAAAATCAGTAATAGAAAATCCAAGTCTCAAAATAAATTATATTCTATTAATCGTTTCCTTTAAATTTGAAAGAATCCACAATATCTACATTTATGTACACACTTGCATTTCGGCATTTTAAGAACAATTGAAGTTATTAATTATGGTCTTTGATCATATTCACATAACCATGCGTTTTATTTAATTTCAGACATAAATTGTATTTCTGAAATTTCAGCTTATAGAATTGATTACATATTAATATTTGTAATCGCTCATAGAACTGTTATCGATCTTACCTAAATTTATTACAAATCTCTTTTTTATAATGCAAATTTCTTGAAGGACAAAAGTTAAATTTACTTTTTGTTTGAAAATTCAAATGATATATTATTAATATACCGAATAACAGGATTTAATCTAAATAATTTAAATTCTCATAATTGACACATTGAAATTTAGTTTTGTGATAACGCTCAAAAAAATTTATCTGAGGTAGAAAATATAATCATACTTGCTCAAGTACAGTCTAACCATAGAAAAATTGGATAGTTCTTACCCCCTGGTAAACAGATGTTTATATCGAGAATTACCGAACTGCTTATTTCAAAATCTTCACCTGAATCAATATATTCCAATCAAACACTGGAATCCCAACTACTGAATTCTAAATCCATAAAATACTTTCATATCCTAAAATGTATAATTCCTTCAAACTTCATTTCAGGAACCGGACCAAATCCAATTTTAACAGTACCAAAAATTCCAGAACAATACAAAGTCATCCAACGAATTTGTAAAACTTGTTCCAATCAAATTTTGAACCATCATAAAACCAATTATTCTAAAAATTTGTATATCCACCAAAATTACTGGATCTGCAAACACTTCAAAAGTCTTCTGGATTTCAACGTCGTTAAAACCACTTCAAATCATAGCTGCATTTTATTTCTAATACCGTAAGATTTGTAATTACGCCAAAAATTTTTACAACGCCAAAGAAGTTTTACTCTTTCAGTTAGTTACTCCTTAAGTTAGTTATTTCTTAAGTGAGTTGCACTAAAATAAAGTGAATTAATAAAGAATTATAATATTCTAACTCTACGAACTGGGTTTTTTAGAGCGCCATGCTACGTTCCTGGCTAAATATTAAAAGATTTCGCCGTTCCTTAGAAAACTTTGAGAGCCAACTGTGTCGATTACATTATCAGACTTCTCTTTTCGCCTGCTCCAAACATATTTGTTTGAAGTCATGTCGTTATCAATTAACAACTGCTCCACGACCTTAACCGTATCAAGGCTTGAGACAAAGAAAAATCTATATTTAAAAGATAGGTTGTACATCAATTCGTGTTAACGAATATCGACGATGAGTGAGCCTTTAGAAGATAGGTTTTACTTTACTTACAAACTGTCACTACAACAATTTTAATTAGGCTTACTATATATAAGCTTGTATACTCGTTTTATGAAAATATACTGAAATGTAGTATGTACCAAATCATTATCGTTTTAATAAACCAATATAAAATAACTTCATGTAAAAAGTATACTCTATAAGTATTTGTGTAAGAACAAAAATTTATTACAAGGTTTGTAATGGCTTTTACTGTTTTCATAAGCTTTAAATAAATTGCTTTTAGCATCGATAAAGATAAAAGATAACGATTGTTGGTCTTTGTCGCAAAGTATTTTTTTTTGTCAAATTCAATTACATAGGTATCCTCAGGGAGAGACTCATAATAACTACCATCAATTGGTGTGTAACGTCCAAAAACTAAAAATAAGGGTAAACATTAAGTATCGTTATGATTGGAGGTCCGCAATGTTTGTGCAATTTTAAAGATATTTTGGTCCCATCTAGTATGGTCAGATACGACGCAGGAAGAGATAGCAATAATAATTAAACGATTAACAGGTTCTGTTGGATTTACTTGCGGATATCTGGCATTAAACCAAATCTTCTGAACTTTATAACTTCTTGGGAAATTTTGAAATAATTTTGAGGTAAATTGTGTATCATTATCACAAAGAATAATTTGAGGGACGCCGAAAATAGGAAAATCTAGTTACTATAAAAATTTCATAATCGCCGAAGAAGTAGTCTTGGTAAAAGATGAACGAAAACAAATTTGGAACCAATCCGTTACAAACAGTAGGTATTGGTTATCTTTTTTTAGATCGAGGAAGAGGTCTTAATAAATCAAGAGAAATTAATTGAAAGGGTACGACTCTTTTTTTAACGCACCCTTCAAACAGGTCGAGCTTTCTGTGGACTCTCCTGAGTACCACAGGTTTTATAATTTTTAATGTATAGGCAAACAGACGGTCTTAAATTTGGCCAGTAATAGAAATAGGATATTTTTGCTATAGTTTTTGTAACCAGTATATGTGCGGAGGTATGATCGTCATGAAAGGTTTTTAAAACTTCAGGTCTATTAGCGGTAGGTATAACTAATTTCCGTACAGATATGTTTGCAACTTTTGGTGAGGAAGAGGTAACAAATTGTGTATAAACGATCACGTATAATACGAAACTATGAGAATATCCCGTATCATGAGTTAAATTAGGAAGATTTAAAGCAGCCACATCACGAAAGAACGCGTCAGATATGATATTTAATTTTACGGGTCTTTGGCAAACAGTAAAACTGAATTGTGAGATACGTAGACTGCATCTGCACACGCTTCCTGCAGGCTGCTTCAAATTATTTAACCAGGTAAGGGCGGCGTAGTCGATAATAATTATAAACTGGGTTCTTTCAACATAACCTTTAAATTGTTTAATACCAAAAAATACTTCGAAAGATCTGGTTCGGTAGCAAAGTACTTTTATTTAGCGGTAGTTAAAGTACTACTAGCATAAGCAACATAGTTTTCTAGATCATCTTTTTCTTGAAATAAAATAGCACGTAAGTCAGACAGTGAAACGGCAGTTTTAATATGGAAGGTTTCGTCAAAATTTGGTGAAGTTAAATTAGGTGCAGAGTTAGTTAAATCTTTTATTTACTTAAACGCTTGGTGCATCCAAAGTCCAATCAATATATTGCATTTTTCTTTTATTTTTAATTAGATCGGTAATTGGGACACATATAGTAGATAAGTTATGTAGAAGAATACGATAATATGATATCATTTCGATTAAGCGTTTAATTTCAGTTGCGTTTTAGGTGTTTTAGAATTGGCGATGGCATTTACTTTACTTGGGTCAGATCGTAATTTATTTTTATCCATAATAAACCCTAGAAAAGAAAGAGAGAAACAGCAAAAGTTACATTTTTCCCTGTTGATCTTAAAACCAACATTACTTAAGCAATTGGTTACTTTATGTAACGTTAAGATATGTTTTTTAAAGGTATTAGAGATAACTAAAATATCATGAAATGCTCTTGCAAAGCATGCGATAATGAATATTGACGTTGTTTAAATGGTTTTGCATCAGCAGTCAAAATTTTATGACATACAATTGTAACACCCCTAGTTCAGAAGTGGATATTTTATGAAATTTTTTCGCTGTTTTTTCTAAAGAAATGTTTTGTTGTTCCCTACAAGAAATTTTATTTGCAATCTCGAAACAAGCACAATCGTTTTTATTGAGTCTAGCTTGCCAGGTAAAATCCAAAAGGTTCAGTGATGAGGGTGGCAAAAATCAACTCCCAAAAGAAAAGAATAGGCTAAGGTAGGTACGCCTAAAATGTGACTTCACGTTTAAGAAATTCTGTATGACTTTCTAATTTAATAGATGTAGTTACATTACTGCGGTGTTGAGGTATTATTTTAAAATAGATTTTTTGTTTCATTAATTGGTGTAAACCTGTAGAATTAATTATAGAAGAATTAGAACCGATGTCTAACAGTGCATTATCGGAAAGAGAAGCAATAGAGATGGGTTAGTGTGGACGACTATCAAAAGGTTTAGTTTTAAGCTTTACAGAAGCAGAATTAGATTGATGAAAAGCATATACGGTTTTTAACCAATTCGATCATTCACGTGGAATTGTACGGCACATTTTAGTTAAAGGAATAGAAATTCTCGTTAAAGGTAAGTTAGTAGGAACAGGATCAACATTTTTCTATAAGGAAAGTACAGGTAAGGTAGAATTTAAATTTAATTTGTGGGTGGTGAGTGATTTTGTGAAAAAAGAACGCGAGTTACAGTTCGGGGCGTGGGAACTGCCTTTTAAAAACCAGTTCCAGAACTTCTTAACAATTTATTGTTTTTTTTTAAACAGAAAGTACAATGGAATTTTGACAAACTGAATAAAATAACTTTAAATCGAAATTAGTTAACTAATTGAACTAATATTAGGGCGAGTAGCCTAGGTAAACACCAATGCAAAAGCTATAATACTCAGACCGACTACTGTCAACTGGAGCTCCCGGGTTTTTTATAACATCCCTACTTCCTCACATGGCTTTGGGAACTTGCAGATCTTATGTCTGCTTATTCTTAATTCTACACTTTGTTACATTGTTTCAATCTTAATTTTTAGGTAATTGCGATATCTTAACCGTCTGTGACCTGTCACCTGCAGTATCACTATCGTCTGGAATACATTGTATTGCATCCGTTCTCATAAACTGTTAACAACCTTTTTGTATCTATCCTTGAGTTACATTGTTGTACTCGACTTATGATTTATTTAACAATTTCTAATAAGTTCCTATTAGATTCTATTATTTAATAATATATATATATATATATATATATATATATATATAAATTGGGAGATACATAATTCCTCCCGACGTACATGAAAAATTAAGAGTTTTTCTCGCGTAATTTTTAATTTAAAATTCATTTAATTTCATTATTTAAAATTCATTGTTTCTAATGGTACACTTATTGTTTCTTTATTTCTCTTTGTTTCCTTAAATTTAAAACTGTTCTTTTTATTCTTATATCTAAGATACATTTTGTTAAATACATATATAATTAGAAAAATAATTAAAATGATGAACACAATTGTCCAAACGCTTATGTTGTCATAATGTAATTTGGGAACCTTAAGTTCACTTAAGTGTTCTTGGTAGTTTTCCATTAACTTCACGGCGTGGTTGAGGTCGTCTAATTCTAGATGTTCTAGTTGCATGGGTTTTTAAATAGTTCCTTTGTCTTTTGGTTGTTTTATCTTGAACTGTAGTTCTGGCAAATTTGCGAGTTTCTTTGTTGCTATAGGGTCTTGATAAACTCTGATTACTTTGTCTTTCAATTTTAAACAACAATCTTATTCGAGGGTGATTAATTTACTTCCGGTTAGTGCTAGGTTATTTTCATCTTGATTGCAGCGGATGTTGTTATTACTTCTGTTGGGAAAATGGCGATTCATTTGTTTTCTGTAACTTTTTGAATCTTCATGTTGGTTATTTGCACGGGTTGGGCTTTACAATTTTCGTAATGATTTGAAAATTTTAATAGTTGCACTTTACAAGGGCTGTCTTCTTGAATGGTTGTTGTCGTCAACGATTAGCATAGATTTTGGTTTGATGTTACTTCGGTACATTTTTCGTTTGTATAACCATATCTTAGTTTATCTAAGGATAGGAATATGGTTTTGGGTATAATAACTTGGTATGTGCCAGTGATTTTCATTGGAAAAGCAAATAAATGATAATAATTATAATTGTTACCCTCTACTATTGGGATTTCTATTAAAAATATTATTTCGTTATTCTTTATATAGCCTTTAACTATAGCTATTTTTTCAAATATAAGAATGTTTGATTCCATTACGTCAAAAGGTAATTTACTGTTGGTTATAGATGACCTAATTCTTAATAATTTCTTTAATAAATCGTTTGGTTTAATGATACTAGAATGTAGGGTATTTAATTTTGCAAATGTTGTTGTATTAAAGTAAGGGTTGATATTATTTGAGTGTATATTGTATTGAATCTAATTAAATCTCGCATGCCTAACATGGTAGTTCGCATGTTATTTTCAAGGGTTTGTATTCCGTTGGCTATACTATCTTGATTTCTTACTAGCTTTCTTAATGTTTTATTGAATTTTATAATTGTTGATTGGGTTAGAGATATTTGGTTGCTAATTATGGTTTTTATATCGGTTTGATTCTCAATTAATTGCTGTATTGCGTTGTCATAACATTCTGCGTCTTGATTGTTTAAATTGCCTGTGATAGCTTTTGTTATGTTACCTAATCCGTTGATTAGTCTTTTTTTTGTCTTGTAGTTTGTTCTGTGGGTATTAATCTGTTAAATTTATCTTCTAGGCTTTTTAAAATGCTTTCTATTATACTGTCATAATTTATCATATCTATGGCGTATTCCTTTCCGAATTTTGCTGTGTCCATTGATTGTTTTAATCGGTAATAATTACTATTGATTGTTTGAAATTTTTGTTTTAGTTCGGTTAAATTGAATTTTGTGCGAATGTCTAATAGTCTATGGTATTTTGCATACTGCCTAATTTTATTGGTAGTATACCGGGGTTATTTTTAATATCTCCTATTAGTATTTCGTCGTCCGTTCTAAGTGGAGGTTGACGGTAAGGGTGATGATGGTCCATCTGAAATTACTGGGTGTTTTTAAATTTTCAAGTGAATGTATTTCGTTATGTTACCGTTGTCTACTACGGCTATATTTTTGTCGGATAGTTTCTTAATTTTAAATGGGGCTAAGTTTCTGGGTGCCGTTTTATGTCGTTTACTTTGGAAATTTGTCTCATATACGGTTTGTCCTACTGAACATTTATTTGCGTCGGTATTCTTATTACGGGTTATGGTGATACGTTCCTTATCATTATCTAATTTATCTTTTACTTTGTTATATGTTATTTTTAGTTTTTCTTTGTGATCCTTGACGTATTGCTGGTATACTTCTTTGTTATAATGTATGTCATAGGGATTGCGTAAATCTGAATGTCCTAGAGTTAATTCTAAGGGTGTAAAATTTGTCGATGGGTGAATTGTATTATTGTAGGCGGTTAGTGCATATGACATTAAATTGGTGATGTGTTCTTTCTTATAATTTATTCTCAGTAATCGGATTTGTTCTAACAGGATTGAGTATAGTTGTTCAATTAGTCCATTTGATTCAAGGGGGTTTTCCGTTATAAAATGAATTTTTATTTTGTGGAGTTTTAAGGTGTTTTGTATTGTCTCATTTTTAAATTTACTGCCGTATCTAACGTTATTGTTTCGGGTGTTCCATAAAATGTAAAGTATTGTAAAAATCCTTGGGTTACGTCAATGCTATTTTTAGATGTGATTGGTATTGCTTGGCCTATATCTGTGAATGCGTCTACAATTGTCAAATAGTTTTGCGCTTCTACTACTAGAGTATCGGCATGTAATTTTTGAAAAGGTTTATCAGGTGTTTTGGTTAACATTAAGGGTATTTTTGGGGATTTCCTGTCGTATTTTGTCTTGTCACATAGTTCACATTGATTAATAAAATCTGTAGTTAATTCTTTCATGTCTTTGAAATAGCATCGTATTATGAGTTGCATTATTGTTTCGTTAATTCCACGATGGTTGGTTTTTCTTTCGTGTTGATTCCTAACTACATCGTTTATTTCGTCAGGGTCGTCTAATGTTATTAGTTTTCTTGTACATCTTATAAGTTCAGGGCCAGTGTTATTAAATAATTTACATACAATTCTGAAAATCTTTTGTATAAGTGTTGGGTGTTGAAGTAAAAATAAAATCTTCTTTCTCGGGGGTGTATTCTTATAGAATTTTGATTATTTGTTCCTCGTTATCGTCTTTGGTTATTTGAATTTGGTATATCTTTTTATTGTCTATTTTTGTATATTTTACGGGATTGGGGTTATTTTAAACTTCGGTAACTATAAATTGATTGGGTTTTATATCGATTACTCCATTTAAAATTTTAATCGCGGTTTTCGGTTCTTCATTTTGTGTCGAGTGTATTGTGTCGGTATCTTCTGGGTCTTCTCTTATTTCGGTTTCGTCTGCGTTTCCTACAATTGATTCTGTCTCTAGTGCATTTGGCTGTATTCTACTTAAAGCGTCTGCGTTGTTATTGTAAATTCCTTTTTTGTATATAATTTCGTAGTCGTATTTTTTTAATCTGATTCGCCATCGTTGTAATTTTGAATTTGGTTCTTTAAGATTGCATAGCCATACCAATGGTCTATGGTCGGTGTATATGTAAAATTTTCTTTCGTACAGGTAAGGATTAAAGTATTTTGTTGCCCAAATTATGGCTAATAATTCTTGTTCTATGGTGCTATATTTCTGTTCGGTCTCATTTAGGGTTCTGGATGCGTAGCTGATGGGTTTATCGCTACCTATTTTTCCTTGGCTCAATACTGCGCCTAATGCTACATTAGATGCGTCTGTCGTTAATATGAATTGTTTTGTAAAGTCTATGTATTCTAATATGGGGTGATTTGTTAATATATTTTTAATTTTGTCAACGGCTTTAATGAATTCCGGGGTGTGTTCAATTTTGTTTCCCTTCTTTAGACAATTTGTCAGGGGCTTGGTTATCTGAGCATAACCTTTAATGAATTTGCGGTAGTAACCACTAATTCCTAGAAAACCTTTAATTTCCTTGTTTGTTTTTGGTAGAGGGTAATTTAGAACTGCATTTGTTTTATCGGGGTTTGGCATTACTCTTTGGGCGTTATTATATGTCCTAAAAATGATACTTCTTTTTGTAAAAATTCACTTTTGTCTAATTGTACTTTGAAATGTGCTTGTCTTAGTCTTCCAAATATTTCTTTCAGTCTTTCTGTGTTCTACTAATGATGTTGAATATACCATGATGCCGTCTAGGTATAGAAGGCATTTCTCGTTGTGTATTCTTCGTAATATGTTGTCCATGACTCTCTGAAAAGTAGCGGGTGAGTTCTTTAATTCAAATGGCATTCGTTTGTATTTGTAATGTCCTCTAAGTGTGCTGAAGGCGGTTTTTGATGTATCCTTTTCATCCATTTCTACTTCATGGTATCCTGATGCTAGATCTAATGTTGAAAAATATTGGCATTTACCTAATTTGTCTAAAATTTCTGTTTTATTGGGTAGTAGATACTTATCGTCTACCGTTTTTTCGTTTAATTTTTTATATTTTCTTTTTCCTGATGCGTCTAATTTCTTGGGTACTATTAATACGGGGCTGCTTCATGGTGAGTTGGAGTGCTGGATTATGCCTTGTTCTAACAAGTCTGCTACTTGTCTGTCAGCTTCTTCTTGGCATGCTTGAGGTAGTCGGTATGCTTTTGAAATTATAGGTTTGTTGTCTGTTAGTTCAATATTATGCTTAGCTGTGTTGGTGAATGTTAGGGGTATTCTTTCGCAGTGGAATATGTCGCGGTATTCAAAACATAAATTTTTAATTGCACTTTGTTCTTCTTGGTTGATATCGGTATTAAAGCGAATGTTACTTAAATTTTCTCTTAACGTTTTGTCGTGTTCTATGGAGTTGTAATCGTTTTTTAAATTTTCGTCTATTTCTATTTCGTTAAAATTCAATTCTTCCACGTTAATTGGATTTGCTAATGATAGTTCTACGGTATAGTCATTCGAGTTTAAAATCGTTGTAGTGGCATAATTATCTTTTATTTGTACTAATACGGTTGGGGTTTCTACTCCTTGTTGGAATGGTATATGATTTATTATTCCTATATTATTTTTTGAGTTTACCGGGATTTTTATTTTTCTTTTCGTTCGGGGTTCTATCATGTATTTTTGTTCGACTTGGGTATTTTGAAATTTAATAGGGATTTTTCCGTGTTTAGTTCTCAATAAACGGTTTTTTATGTCAATGTTGGCTCCTAATTTTCTTAGAAGGTCCATTCCTATTAGTCCGTCATATTTGTCGTTGAATTCGAAAATACAAAATTTGTGTTTCATTTTTACGTTGAATGTTCTAGGTAAGCGTATGTTAGCTACAAATTGGTGTAGTGTCGTTTGATGGGCTGTTTTAATTTTAAATGGCTTTCTAAATAATGTTTCTTTTTGGTTCAGGGGCTAATTATTGTTTTCGAGGATCCGGTATCGATTAATAATTTAAATTCAGCATGGGGTATTTCTATGTATGGTAGTACTAGGTGATTTATGTTATTTAGGTTTATTAAGTTTGGTCGTTTATGAATCGGTCTATCTGAAAATTTGAGCACGCATTTTCTTCATCGTTTTCTTCGTAAGTTTTGTATAGTTCTTCGCGTTCATAGGTTTCTACATGGTTTGCTTTATCGTTCGTACTGGGTTGAATGTAATTATTCTGGTCATTGTCAAATTTTTCTACTTCTTGGTGAAATAGTTCTTCCAATGTAAAATTGCGTTTTTGATAAGGGTTTGGTCGGATATGTGTTATTTTTGTATTTGGTCTAGTGTTACTAGATGAGGTATCCATGGGCGCTGGTTTGTAATAACTATTAGGGTTGTTATTGTTACTATTATTCATTGGTGTATTTCTAATGGGGTTCGCGGTGAATACCGGTCTTTGTTGATTTGCGTTTTGATTGAATCTTGGTTGGAATGCAGGTTTCGTAAAATTTGGGTTAAACGTTGGTTTTGGAAATTGTTTATATTGATTATTAAAATTTGTATTGTTGAAGTTTGGATTATTGATTCGCGGTTGATTTGTTTGTGCGTTGAATAGAACGAATTTTTGTTGGGGAATTGCTTGTCTTGCGGCTTGTATAGTTTTGATTGCGTAATAACTTTTATTTGCGTTGGGGTTGTATAGTCTGTTTCGGTAATACATTACATTTTCTTCTTTTATTATCATGTTCATGGCTTCTTCTAGGTTTTGGAGACGTTGGAATCTGCTTTTATTTGATAGTCGTTCTGGTAGTGCATTTATATATGTGTCCAGTGCTATTTCGTCATACATTCCCGTTTTTAAATGTCGGATGTTTTGATCGGATTTTACGATTTTAAATTTTGTTAGGATTAGACTTCTCACGTCTTGGCATTTCATTCCGAATTGATACGGGAATTGTTTGTTTTTTATTTTGAGGTTTATCAGTTCTCGTACAAGGCATTTTATGTTTCTCTGATCTCCAAAATATGCAATTAATATTCGCTGAAAGTCGTACCATTCTTTTAGATCGTCCCGTCTGGCAATTAGTGTTAGTGCCCTTCCGGTCAGTTTGATTATTTTCAGGCGTAAAAGTAATGGATTTCTTTCGTTATCTCCGGGTTTGTAGAAAGTTTCCAAAAACATTTTATATGCACCGATGAAATTTACGAAGTGAGCTTGCTCTCCGTTAAAGATTAAAATCGTCTCAAGGTAAAGTTTTATATCTGTACTCATTTTGGTTAAGGGTTGCTTTCGCTTTTAAGTAGTTTCAAATTTTGTAGAAATTGATATTTATTTCGCTTTTGTTTCGTTACTTTTTGTTGGATTTGTTAATTTTCAGTTTATATTGCGTTGGGTTATTTAAAGAATCCTAATTGCTATTATTTGTACTTGGTTTCAAGGGGCGGTAATTAATTTGTGGGATTTATACTCGATAATGTCGCGTTAATTGCTGTAGCCTTGAATTAGTTTGTTTTTATTTCGCGGACGTTAATTTGTCGTAATTGTACTTCAGTTTGTTTCCTGAAAGATTCTGATATAAATAAATAATTTCTTGAGGTAAATACTTTACTTTGTACGTTTTGCGCCATTTATGACCTTATCTTCGTTTAGTTCTGCTGATTTTATTAAGTTTATTATTATTATCTCTTATCCGTGGGTGGTAAATGTTTGTCTGTTTCGTCACCTTGAGTTTTAAATATAAAGTTTCCTGGTTTTCAATTAATTACTATGTTACAATATAGCTTTTGTAATTTAATCACAAAGTTATGTCTACTTGAAGATGTAGTTTCAGTCTCGTGGTTATTTTAAATAAATTGCGTAATGGGTTTGCTTAATTTAATATGCAATTTGTTAATACTTTTCTGAAGGATGTTGTTTTTAGTTAGTGTGAGAATTAAATAAATCGCTTCTTCACTTTGTTAATTACTGCATAAATGTTACATTTGATAATTATTTTTAGTTATCTTCGTATAAAGAATATTCAACTATGATGCATGTCTTTAAATTAATTATAGCTTTCAGTAATGTAGTTATTTATAGGTTTGCATGATGAATAGTTTGGTTCAATGTTGATCGTAATTTTATGCGCTTTATTCTACTTCGTGATGGATTAATTATTTATAGATTGTAATGCAAAGTGCGTTTCTTTAATTTATAGAAAGGTTTTGAAAGTTAATTTTTAAATAATTGTTTCTCTAATGAAATTTAAGTCTGGAATAAATCGTTTCTCATGCATTTGTTTATAAGAATTGCGTTTACGCTTTTGGTATTAAATGATGGAGTTAATTACATTCCGTTTTTGTTTGCGGAATTAAATCGTTGCGTTTCCGTCAGTTACGTTAGGTTTTGATTTAATGACTGCGCCAGTTATTCTGGTTATAATTCGTTTGTAATATTTCGTTCTCTAATTCTCTTTTAAAGTCAATTCTGTTTTTGCTTTAAAAATAAATTTTCTTAAAATAAAATCTCGTTTGAAAATAATTTCTCTTCGTGTACTATTTTCAAAAAAAAATATTGGCATAAATTGTAGTAATAGTTAAATATAGAAATTCTGTACGTACATAAATAATAAAAATTTTTCTTATACTAGCAAATATCTAAAATTTTGTAAAAATTAATTGGTTTTTTAGGAAAATAAACTTACATTAATTTCTTCATCTATTTCTTTTTTTTCTGGCAGTGGACTCGATTTATTTTGCATCTCCTCAACGTTTGTTTGTTTTGCTGGATTTTGTCGATGCTTGTACTTCCTCTAACTTTGTTTGGGTTCTGCCAAATTTGGAATTGAAATTCCAGATCTTACCAGTTCTTTGAATTTGGGTTCCCTAGTGACATTTTGACATCCGTACGCTGCGCCAGTTAAGGTTCGGGCCTTGGGAGCTGCCTTTTTAAAAACCAGTTCCAAAACTTTTTAACAATTTATTGATTTATCTTAAACAGAAAGTACAATGGAATTTTGACAAACTGAATAAAATAACTTTAAATCGAAATTAGTTAATTAATTGAACTAATATTAGGGCAAGTAGCCTAGGTAAACAACAATGCAAAAGTTGTAATACTCAGACCGACTACTGTCAACTGGAGCTCCTGGACTTTTTATAATATCCCAACCCCTCACATGGTTGTTGGAACTTGCAGATTTCATGTTTGTTTATTTTTAATTCTTTACTTTGGTACATTGTTTCAATCTTAATTTCTAGGTAATTGCGATCTCTTAATCGTCTGTGACCTGCCACCTGCAGTATCATTATCGTCTGGAATACATTGTATTGCATCCGTTCTCATGAACTGTTAATAACCTTTTTATATCTATCCTTGAGTTACATTGTTGTACTCGACTTATGATTTATTTAACAATTTCTAATAAATTCCTATTAGATTCTATTATTTATATATATATATATATATATATATATATATTCATATTATAGTGGTTTTTATATGTTAAAAATAAAAATAAACGCAGCAATTTCAAAACACCCTGTATAAAGGAACAAACAGAAATTACGTGCGAAATTTATATTGATTAATTCAATTTTTAAGTAACGGGTATTAATCAAATTGTACAAATAATAATTAATATTTAATAGCTTTGCTAAGAATTAAAGGGTAGAAGTCAATGCCATTCATTATTAATTTAATTAGAGTTAATTGAACAATTAGTGATATATAATAAGCATAACAGCCTGTGAAAACCCAAGGTGAAACGCGTTCATAACAAACGGCTAAAAGGAGGGTTAAAATACCATGAAACGAAGCTAGGAGAATTGTATTTAAAACGTTCATTAGGAGCGAACACCTGCAAACCTTAAGTGTCAAGTTCTAATAAATTCGAGCAGATAAACATGCAGATTCTAGGTAGATTGGAAACGGGTGAATGTTTTAGCACGAAATACAAAACAGCGTTTATTTAAAAGTCACGTCGCTAGTCCACGTGGTGTTTAGATAGCCGATAGTCAAGAATATCGATTTGTACCACTCAGACCAGATTAGAAAGGGACGAATAAAACGCATAAGTAAAAGACACTAATAATATAAGGAGGGATTTGTGAAGCGTCACTAGGTCTACGATTGGTTGAAATGTTTAGTCTAGTTTGAAACGAACAAGAGCTTAGTATAGCGTTTTATTCTGGAAATGTTATAACGAGGTATTAAAATTCGCGGAGTAAGAATGGGGTTGAGTGCAAATTTACGAGAACGTGTTGTTGTAGATAGGGGATTTTGGATGAAAAGCGGCCAGGAGGTGGCACCCTAAGAGTATAAATGATTTTAGAGAACGTGGTAGGGCCCCTTAAGTTTTCGACCGCTCAAAAGTACATATCGCAGTATCACGAGTTGTAAGTATTACAAAATCAATTAAATTAATTACAAGGTGATAGTCTCGTAATTAAATACGCGGTTGTGTGCCGAAATTATTTTTAATAGAGATATCATTTTTAATTATAATCAACTCGTGTCGCGCTTTAAATAACGTGGTTCGAAGCTTCAAATTAATGAAGAAATAATTTAAATGAAATTTGGAATGGGTTACATCGGGGAAGCCGCGTTTGCAGTTCAATTGAGATGGAGTTTTTCTAGTAACCGCTAGAAATGACCTTCAGAGCGGACAGAAGAAATAGACGGCATCATCCTCAAAGCAGAGATCTACTATAAACTTTCCAGGTAACGATTTGAATTGTGACTTTTTAAACTGTGAATATTGGGAGAATGCTAGCGTGAAATTTCAAGGTAGTGTGTATTAATTACGTATTGAACGTAATACGTGTAAAACTTTATTATGGTATATAACTGAAAAGTTGAAGGTTTCTATAAAGCTTTTAAACGTTCCATCAGAACATAAAATTTTTGTAAAGAGTACATGGCTTTGTTTTGTTATTTGTTTTAAAAGTATGCAAATGCAGAATTACTGGGTATTCTGAGCTCATCCTACCCCAGAGTTTATTTAGAGTAAAATGAATAAATAAAGTATAAAGAAGGAATTTTAGCGAAGGTATTATTCAAGGCCCATTTACTCCGTGTACAATCTCTGTGTTTAATGATTTAAAAATAAAATACTGGACATTATGAAATAAGGTTTTTCTGAAGTGTAACGTGATTAATGGAATATGGACATTATTGCATTTCATGTGTAAATAGTTATAAATAAAAGCTTGTATGTTGATTATATTTGAGGTTTTATTGCTAGAGTGTGTGCATGATTGAGGATATGCGAGTGAATTTAGATACCCAAGAGGAGATCCGAATGAGCTAGCCGGAAGCAGTTGAAGAAGGCCGTTCAACCGAGGAGGAAAGGAAAACGGGTAAGGATAATTTTTTTTTGATTAGTTAATTTTGGTAAATTTTGTTTATTGTCGAATATGAAAATTTTATAAAATTTTCGAATATATTTTTATATCGCAATTGCTTACCCGAGATCCACGGCATAAATTTGACGCCCAATTCGAAGAGGCTCGATCCGAAGTAAGGATACACAGTAATCTATATAAATTGGGGGATACATAACTCGCGTACACCCTGAAAAAAGCGTATTTAGTAGTTTGCCGAAATACTACAACGTGGATATTTATTTTGATAAACATTGTGTGTTACACAACTATAATTAGTATAGGTATGATCAGTTTTTCGGCAATTCCAACAAGAAACGGAATCGGTTCCCTTGGTATTCGAAATTGGAGAAGAAAGTTTATTAGAGTGACAAAAAAAATCACTACGGTAAAACACGTTTGAGTGGGAAGATTTTGGTTGGGGTTTGTATTATAGAGAGAGAATTTATTTTTTTAAGAACTAAATTGAAATTACGCCTTAATTGAGTCAAGGTTTCGGTTTTATCGAGTTTTTTAACTGGTTAAATAATGTTTGTACTTTTTTAATGTAAAATAAAACGTTATCATTCGGAGCTTGTAAACGAGCGCGAATTTGAAATACAATTTCATGATCATTACCAAAGATAACGAAATCTTTATTAAGGGATTTACTAATTCTGGCCAACTATGAATTGCATGTCCAATATTACGAAATCAAGCTAATGCACTATTAGAGGACATTTCAACAGCACTTTTAAACAGCCCTTCCTTGGAACAATTTCTAGAGATTTTTATATTATCAATACTTTTGACAAAGGAAGCTAAAGGAATGTTTCAATTATAACCTGAAAAGGTTAAACTCCAACGCAGTTTCAAAGATATTGGAAACTAGATCTAGTTATTCAAGTACTAATCCATTGATAAGCAGTAATTCAGACAAATTTATTTTTGGTTTTTTTCAGTTTCGTCAACATTCAAAAGTGAGGATAAGTAAAGACGTTGTTTTAAATGAATTAAACGAGAGCGAATTTGCAATAATTCAATTTTTGTAGGCGTAGGATTGGTAGAATATACAATAACTTTAATATCATCGAACGACTCTGTGCGTCCGTCCACGTTTTTATAAAATCTAAATTCATTGGTGTATCTTCTTTCTCCTGAGTAACAATCGTCTTAAGTTGCAATCTGCGCTCACTTTGGGTTTTTGCAGGCGAAATATTGCGTGTAATAAGCCCCCAAGGAACATCTTTCTTTTTGAAATGTACGTAATTCATGTTAAAAAATGTAATTTATAGAAAAAAATCTTTAAAACATCAATTTACGCCTCGACAAATAAAAACTAGTAACTGCTAGATTAATTTAATGAATACGTATGCGAAATGTTTGACAAAGAAATGTTTGCGTGTATTTAAATAAAAAACCGTAAAAATGTATTGTACATCGAAATATTAAATAATTAAATGGAAATTATTACAAAATAAATGCTTTAAAGTTTAATAGGAATTACGAATTAGTGTTCTAACAAGACTTACCTAAACAAAATTTTGATATAAAAATAAACTATTTTCAGCAACGGCAAATTAGAGGCAATTCAAAGTGATTTAGATAAAATTTTCCTTCAAATAAGCGCAAATCTTATTAAACGTTGACAAAACCACAATTTTAATTAATTTCCATTAAAACTCTAAGTATAATCTATTGCTCTAAAAAACGAGTTCTTAACACAAGAATACTTACATTTTTGTATTATATCAAGCTATTAAGGAATGGGTTAAATAAAGTGTGCAAATAAGCTACTAGGTGTCGCCAGCAGTATATTCGAAAGTGTCAAAACACAGGAATATTTTACAGGGAACGTATTATTTAAATGAGATATTGTAATATGTTTTTGTCCGGTAGTAAAACTGAAATGTTTTTTGTTTAAACAATAGTTAAAAGACAACCATAAAACATGCATTATGAAATCGGTAAAAAGTTTTATTAGTACTGAAAAAGAGCCAACTTTTAATATTTTTAATTACTAAACATTAAACATTTTGTCGTAGAAACCGGCTGACGTTAGGCGCCAATTATTAAATAATTAGCTGGGCGTATATTATAACGTTAACCCTGGGCTTAATTTATTATGCACCAAATGTGGTCGCAAATTATTACTGTCAAACGGTTATAGATTTACATCCAAGAAAGCAATTAAAGAAATATGCAAGTGGTTTATCTTGATTTATAGCTGTAACAAAAGTATTTTCCGCTCGTCGCTCTCAGTCGAAATTTACCACAGACGTCTTCAGGTAGATAAGGGTTTTGTGGACGTCTGTTTCTTATATTTGGTTCCGATTCTTGCAACAAAATGTTAAAACCTACAATTTTACGGAAAACTAGGCATTATTATAGAGTAAAGGTAGAGGAATGCAAAAGGTACTTTTCGCTAAACTTAACGTGAACTCGCGTCAAATACATCGATATCGTACGGTAGTTAACGGTCAAGTTTTCGTTTAAGTCGCTTCTTTCTCATGAACTCGTTGTTATTCCAACCATAAAAACGCTTTTTATTGGCTAAACGCGATAACTATACATTCCTTTGACCTGGGAAAATGCGAGTTTAAACGAATACATTGATAAATTACGGATTCTCGACCTCATAAACCACAAGCTTTACACGTAGTAAACTAATATATTCTCTATTCCTAAAATTAAAATGAAAACTTTGAGCAGCCAAAAGGCGCATCAAGTGTCAGGTAGAATATATTTCATGCGTTATGTTTAATTATTCAATAAACCTATATTTTCTGGAGAATTTTATAAACAAAACATTTTTGAATAAATGTAGTTCTTGAATGTTATGTATTACATTTATTACATAAAACGCATCATAAGTGTTGAATAGCTTCTTAAAATTTTATTTGTGTAGACTATGGAGTATTCTAGCATGCAGTTTTGAAAGTTAAGTGCTGTTGCTGTACGATAAGAAAGCAATGTGTATATAGAATGATAATTTGTAAATGGGCTTTCGGGTTATTTTAAAAACTGCAAAAAGCTATTAACTAAATAAAACTTAATACTAAAATTAGTAAAAAATAATGACACTGAAAAGTGTTCTTTGCCTGTTAAAATTCGCACAGCTCGACGTTTCATAAAATATGTTTTTAAAATTTCCTTACAATATTTTAATAATCTTTATTTCAGAAAGTCGAGAAGAGGCCGTTCCCGATTTGTTATTGCCCTACTTACTCTTTATAATAGACTACTGGAAAGAAATTTTCAATTTATGTTAACTGAAAGCTTCAACTGTTCTTAAAAAAATAAGATTTTTATTAAAATGTTTTTTAAATGTTAAATTATTTCCACATGAAGCAACCTAATTGATTAAATTCCTTTACAAATTGAGCTAATTTAGAACTGTGTGATTAGCGCTTGAAAATGTACACATCTCTGTACTTAGGAATGCTATTGACAACGGTGTTATTACAAATTATTTTATTTGACATTTGGTAAATTTATGTGGAAAAGCGTTTGAGTTATTCTAATGCCAATGAAATTACACAGAAACCACAACATTATGTGGTGATTTTGTGAAAGTTTCTTTTAGATGATGGATGTTTCCTTTAGGTAACCTAAGGAAATACCTCTCTCGTAAATAATGAGAACACGTTACGAGATAAATGTTACTTTCCCCAATTAAATTAATTACACAATTTGGTAGAATCTGATGTTACAGTTTCAAATGTCTTAGAAACTTTTTGAACGCCTGCAGAAATTCAAGCTTTTCTAATTTAGTTGTTAGTAACTATCGATTTTTTCACCAACTCATATTTCGTAAACCTTTTGGGTGGTTTAGTATTCAGTTTGTGTCTAATCTTAAATTTTTTTACCGCGAGGTTGGTACCATTTAACTGAAGTTTCATTTTACGAAGTTTTATATTACAGAACGATACTTAAACTTTAAGCAAAAATTCAGTTTTTATTCTATTCGGATTTATGCTATGAAAAACAAGGACCTGCATCAGAGACGCACTGGTAAAAATTTAAAGGCGTTAGATCTTAGAAGTTGCTTCTGCTGTTATTATTAAATTAAGGAAGCATATAAAATTTATATCAAGTTTAAAATGCAGAGCACATCTTAAAAGCTAGGAGAAAAATTGAACTAATTATATTTTTATATTATATTATATATTGTATTTTATATCACTTCACGTTTAAATTCAACTTTTAAAATTATTTACTATCTTTAAAATTTCTATTTACGTGAATATCTTCTTTCAAACCAACAGTTGACGCGTGGATTATGAGCCTCCTTTATTTACTCCATTAGTTCTATATAATCAAGTTTCTTCTCCAATATTTCACGCGTTCTCATGGGTTGGGTGAACGCTATCTGTTTGTACGTGCAGAAGGCGTAATTTCCGAAGTGTGTCGGATTTTGGATGGTCTAATATATACGTTCTAAATTGCACGTACGTCGAAGGGACTTGATTAACAAATGATATCTTGTGTACGATAGAAATCGCATGTATTACCGTCGCTTCTATTATCCATACTTCATTTAAATATGCTGGTTTTATTAAATATTGCATTTTATATACGTTTTAAATCGCACGTATTTATTAACTTCTTTACGCAGATGCGTTTAGATTGAAAGAAATTTCATATCACCGTTGTTCTTCTTTGAATACCTTGAACTTGTATGTGTTTTTGAGCTTAATAATATTTTGAAATGTTCTAAGATGATTGAATTGCTTCCGCAATTATTTACTTTAATGAATATAGTATATATATATATATTGCTGTGATAAGGGGTTGTTTAGGGGTGTATTGAATAGCAAGGGTTGTGTAGTAACCGTAAATTGCAATAGGAATAAGAAAACTGCATTTATTTAGCAGAAAAACAGGTAATTTGGATATTATGTAAATAGTATGCATTTAACACCCTGTATATAGACCGTTATTAATTTTAAGTAATCTTTCAACAATAGAACGCGTATTCAGAAGAAGTGATAGTACAGTATTGCCCGAAATAAACAGTACTGAAATTGTAATTGTTTTGTATATTTAAAAAATACATATTATTGACACTTTATTATATGTTCTAAATGTGCACCTCCTCGTTCGAGACAGACTTCATAACGATGTTCTAAGTTTCTGGTCATGTTATTGAATAAGGGTTGTCTCAGGGCTGCGAAGAAGACTCTAACGGCATCCTTTAATTCATCGATGGTTTGTGGTGCCCGTTTGAAAACGGCATTTTTAGCCATGCCCCAAATGTATGCGTCTGGAGGTGTGAGGTCTGGAGAATGTGAAGGATAAGGGAAGTCAGTAAATCGTGATATGAATTTGCTTGGAAAATGTTCTTGAAGAAATTGACGAATTGCGGCAGCAGTATGGCAAGTTGCCCCGTCCTGCTGAAAAATTGGTTTCGAAATGCCAAGTTACGTGCACGACAGAATTGACGTAGATCAGGGATAAATCGTGTTAAAATTTGTCTGTACCTCTGTTGATTAAGTGTGATTTGCCTACCATTCTCTTCGATAAAGTACGGACCAATGATTCCGTGTCCGGAAACAGCACACCAGACACTCACTTTTTCACTATGTAAAGGAACCTCTTGAACCTCATCGGGTCTGGCAAAGCCCAGAAATCGATTTGTGCGACGATTCACATAGCCTGACAAGTGAAAATGTGCTTCGTCTGAAAACCAAACATTTTCAAAAATTCAGGATTTTCATACTGTAACGCGAGAATTCTGGCGCAATATTCCACTCTACTGCGATAATCCCGAGGATGTAGTTGTTGATGTACCTGAATCACATACGAAAATGTACCCAGCTCCTTCAGGATTCTTTGAAAGGAAGTTCTTTTAAATCAAGTTGTAACGCTGTCCTTGCCTGGCTGACTTTCGGATTTTCTAAGATTTGCTCAAAAACACGTTCATGGTTATTGTTGTTGTTAACTGTCCTGGGACGCCCCGAGTTTCCTTTTCGTTGGCACAATACACTACCTGTATTTCTAAACTTTTCAATAACCTTCAAAATTACAGCATTACTTGGAGAACGTTTATTAAACCTTTGTGTGAATTGATCAGACACGTATAGCAAACTTGCACCATTACGTCGGCCGATTCCGTATGAACGAAAATAATGCTCTACCAGAAACACTTTCTCCTCTGTACTTAACACCATTTTTAACAATTAGGCCCTACTAATTACTTGTTTGAGGTTTACTTGACAGGTCTATACTAGCTAACTTGAGTGTGACAGCGCACGCATAAAAACACCGCCAACTTAGTTTCAGTACTGTTTATTTCGGGCAATACTGTACATGTAATTAAACACGCGTTGAGAAGTGTTCTAATTTGTTATATAACAAATACAAAGATAAAAGATAAAACTTAACAAAGCTTTATTCAAGTACGCGGAAACAAAAAACATTTTTGATAAGAAAACGCAATTTTCAAACACGCATAAAAATAAATAAACGAAAGTAGAATTAAAGTTACGTCATTTATTTTGTACAATATTGAAAAGGCAATATCTATACAAAACAACGTATGGTCAAGATAACGATGTGTCAATAGCAAACACCATTACATGGAAAACCGATGAAATTACATCAGAAACAACTTTGAAATGCAGGAAATACAAGGACCTGGTTGATTGAGATATCTACAAAATTGTTGAAAACCCAGCCCACATGTAAGTGGGAACAGCCTATATTAACACAGAGCAATGATAACACAGTTCAGTTTAAATCTCAGGCAGGGCGAAGCTGCGTCACTGCTAATCAGAAAGCCACGCGTAATTTAATATCAAGTGTATGTTACAAGTGACAATAAGTGCAACGATTATGAAGACTTCTTTTGCCGTTTAACGTGAGTAGAATTTGGGGTAATTTATTTAAACTAATACTATAATAATAGGGTTTCAAATTGGATGATATAATATTTCTAATTGGTGGCAACCCTGACAATTTTCTCCTGTATTTGTGCTCTCATTTCAGCGATTGTTTGGTTGGTTTCCCTTAATCCATTACTTAGAATTTTAATTTCATTAACTAGCTTTTCGATGTTCTCATCCATTTTTGTAGTAATGGTTTTCATGGCCTCTTCATTTCTGTCCATTTTATTATTTAGTGCCATTAGGATTTCCATCATTTTAATTTCTTGCGAGGTTCTCCGTTCTTTGCTCAAACTCCTTTCAAACGCTATGCTTCTTGGGATCCTCTGTACATTTTGAAATTATTATGTTTAGGCTAAACTTCTAAATACTAAATAAATCTGCCTAAATTTAATTAATGTACAAATTCTCTCTTAATTTTTGGTTTTGTAATTTTTGCAAATTAAAACGCTTTAAATATCCGGTTTAATTTAATTATTTTATTTTAAATCTCACGGTCGTATTTTCAAATTTATTTTGATTTAATTTGAAGGCCACGTTGGGCGCCATATAAATATGCTATGTATTAACTGGAACTATCGAGCCCCGACGTTGGGCCGTCCAATAAAAATTGATATGATAACGCCGTACTCGGTGTCAATGGCGTTTTCTACTTAACTCCATCTCTCTGTTTTTCTAATCAAATTTTACTCCCACTAATTTTACTTATTATTCTGCCACGGCTAGCTTTTTATTATTATTCTACACAGAGTGCACAACGTTACGATGATCAATTTTTTTCTCTTTTACCCCTTTATGATTACCTCTCTGTTTGAATTATAAAATGAAGTTAATTAATTCCATAAAATAAGGAAAGAAATATTATGTACAGGTTTTGAAAATTATTAAAATACACTCTTCAATCAATCAATATTATAAGTCTTATTTATCCCAAAATTCATATGCTTTGCAATCAATCTAGTCACCAAAAACTACTCTTTTTACCAAAGAAGTCTGGAACGTTCAAAACCCCTTTATTATATTACGTACTTTTAACGTATGCAAAGTTCGTTGCTGACTCTGTTACACAAGTTTATATTAATTAAGCAAATGCAATATTCAAATAGAAAAAAATGTCTTAAAACTAATAAGATCTAACCTGCTCTGCTTAGTTCGTGCTTCTTTATTGATTCTCGCAACCCAAAATTGTACCAAAATTATCGACGCTTTAAAATATTATACCATCAATTAGAATTTTCCATGCATTTAAATTATTATACCATCCATTATCAACCAACATCAATTCAGAATTATTGTCATCAACACATTTGAAATATTATCAACCAATTAAGATTATCCATACGCTCGGATTTATTATACACTTGAATTATTCTCAGACTAGAATTATGGTCATCACTCTCGAATTATTATACACCCATTTGGATCATTAACATCGTATTCGAAATTATTCTCCAACAATTCGGAATTATTATCATCAGCCTCAAATTATTGCCGTCACTCTCGAATTTATTATGCACCCATTTGAAATTTTATCTATCCACTCGAATTTATTCTATCTACTCGAATCAGGATTTGAATTTGAATTTGAATTTGAAATTTGAATTTGAATTTTGAAATTATTCTCCACCAATTCGGAATTATTATATTATTACACCTTACTCGAATTATGGTCATCAGCCTGGAAGCCCTATTATTATTATACTATCAGTTTACATAAATTACCCAAAATTCTACTTACGTTAATCGGCAATAGAAATTTTCATATTCGTAGCACTATACATTTTTACTATTAAAATATTATTGTGCGTGACTTTTAGGTTCAAAGTAACGCAGCTTGGCCTTGTTGAGTTAAAACTGAGCTCTGTTATCATTGCTCGCTGTTAATATATGGGCTGATCCCACTTGGATGTGGGCTTGGCTTACAAGTCCGTTGCTAATCTTAACCAATGAGGTCTTTGTATTTCCTACGCTTGAAGTGGTTTTCTGATGTAACAAATTCGTTTCCCAGGTAACGGTTGTTTGCTTATAGATACCTCGTTATCAGACCATACGGTGTTTTGAGTAAATAATCGCTTTTCCATATTATACAAAAATACCTGATGCAATTTAAATTTTAATTTTCATGTATGTTTATTTATTTACGCATCCTTAATTACATTTACTATCAAAAAATGTTGATTGTTTCTACGCACTTACACAAGGCTTTGTTAAGTTTTATCTCTTATCTCTGTATTATACTATCAGTAATTAGAAACCTTTATGAATGCGTGTTTAATTACATGAACTATGCTTACTTCTAAATACGCGTGCTTTTACCGAAAAATATCGTTATTTGCATTACTTAAAATCACTAAAGCTCTATATACCGGGTGTTAAATATTTGTTATTTACCTAATGTATGAATTACCTATTTCTATGCTAAATATGCGTCTTATTATTGTAAGATGTGTTCATTTGCGTTGCTTAAAACTACTTATGCTCTATATACAGGGTGTTAAATGCTTACTATTTATATAATATAAGAATTATTAAATTTTCTCCTAAATAAATGCAGTTTTCTGCTTCATATTATAATTTATAGTTACTAAACGACCATTGCTATAAAATACACCCTTAAACAACACCTTATAACAGCAATATATATATATATATATATATATATATATATATTATATATATAACAAATTTGGTTTGTTAGTAGATTGTGTTTCTGTTTCCTATGGTGAAAATCTGACAAATGGATTTTTTAAATATCTAAAATAAAGAAAACCACATAAATAGGTTTGTTAAAATAAAGCTTTGCTAAATTTATTTATTTCAATACAAAATCTTTATCAAATACATTACAACTGCAAACACTATGTTTTGCTATTTAACTACAAGTTTCAAACTATCCTTTTCATGTAAACACTAATTCAATATTTGTTTCGTACGTTTTTCATCGTTTTTCTGTAATCCGAGTATATCATTAATTTATAGAAATCATTATCAAAACTGGTGTTGATTTTTAGCAAAGGAGTTTGTATAATGAATAGGATTTTGTGAACCTTTTTTAGTTCTAAGCCCAACTTAAATACATTTCTAGAATCTTGTAACGAGCTATGTAGTTGAGTTTGAGAAAACAGAGTTGTAAGTAATTTCTTTAAGTGCAGTACATCTGTTTAAGTAAAGGTCTGAATACTTCCCTAACGTTTTATATTAAATTTTTGCCGAACGTTTTAGCATGATTGTAGATGTTGTCTGAGAGTTTTACCTTGCGTAAACGATTAGAAATGCACTTATGCATCACAACTTGTCTCATTGAAGCTATTCCGAAAACTTAGGTAAACATAGGGGTAAATACCTTTACGCTTAAGTAAACTAAATCCATATTCAGTCGTACAATTTTTTTAGTAATGAGTTGTCTAGTGCTATCTAAATTGGAATATAGTTTTTCAGTTCTAGATGACATAAACCAGAATGAATCGATTAAGCTAGAGTAACGTTTATGCTTTATACTTATTTTCCCTTATTTACTACTAAAATACTTAACGAATGATGAACGGGTGTTCGCAATTCATCACTAAAATGACAATAATCTATAACATGATATAAACTAAAACACTTACCACAAAGATGACGACAAAAAGTATACTTAAAAGTGACCTTTGTTTCTGTTAAACGGATTATTGAATGTTTTACTTGTTATTTCTGAAAACGTTCTAATTGAACATCAAACCGTTCTGTACAATTATTTCCCCGATTTAATTAAAATTTGGAATATTTATTATCATACCCATATTTTAAATAATAAGAAACAATAAAACAGTTTTAGTGATGAAGCCTGTCCAAATATATAGCCGAAACATTGCACAATTCTAATGTGCTTGATGTCATTATGAATTACATACTGCACAGTTTCCTAACAGTAGAAGTGTTCCAACATAAGATACTTTGCAGGTTTATCAAGTAATCTTATTAGGTAATTAATTATGCATTGAATGAGCAACTCTGTCGCTTTTTAGAATCTGTTTTTAGATTTGTGATGATAGGGAGGAATAAAATATTTAGTGTATTTAAAAGTAAGCTCCGTTGCACCTGCGGTCACGTCTCCCAATGCTCCATCCGAAGGTACTACATTAAGTTTAAACGCGAAAGATTTCGTGTTTCAAATAAATTGGAGTCTAAAATTAATTAAACGGTAAATAAAATATAAAAACTAAAAACTAAGGGGGATTAAATAATGGTACCCATAGCGCTCACTATGTAGTATGTTGGATCAACAAAACACTAACAAAAAATTAAAGGGTAGGAATTCGTAATACCGGATAGCAGCTGCCAGCTTCTCTTACCGTTGCAATCTGAACGGTTTACTTAAAATTATCCGAACCTATCTAAATTAGTATTTACTAACGGATTTAAATTTCTAAGCACACGCCAAATTTATTAATGGCGAATCCAGCTACTTGTTCCTATTCTACAAATTTAACAATGTAGTTCGCCCTAGTCTAAGTAATTTATTCTAACTTCATCCTAAATTTGTTTCTAACGTTCCCTATCGTTTTCTAACTAACTTATTTTAATTTCAATCTTTCTTCCTATAGTTACTATAATTCAAATACACAAAACCCCAACCAAAATAAATAAAATATATAAATATACAAATACAAATATAAATAAATATAAACATCTAAATAAAGCACGTAATCCTATAACAATGCACAAAATAGCAAAAGCATAATTTAAATTATTAGGTGCATATTGTGTCGGCTTTCGCCACTACACTAAAACGTGTTTGTTTAAAATTGACTGTAGAATTTATTTATTAATACAAGTCGATTGTTATGCGAGTACAGCCACCACAATATGTATAAATTCCTCCAGCATAATATATCCAGAATCTCAAGATCTGGTCGTCCGCCTATATCTATTAACACTTCTTACTGCTAAGAGGAGATTGGTATGCGCTAAATGCCCTGAAGGATTACAATCACGGTCCCTTTTGTCTTGGGGGTATGCGCGGTTTCATCCAATTTTAATTTTCCTGTTTAATAGCTTACCGATTTATAGTACTAGTTATGTTTAACTAGGATTTCCGATTTACTACAGCTATTTATTAGTTCTGTTGAGAGTTTGATATAATTACAGGTTGTTCCGCGCGGTTAGGTAAAACAATGACTAATTTAGCGTCACCACGTAGTATATGCCACAATGTCGGTCTCTTAGTCATTTGATCTTTTCAACCTCTGGTTGTTGTCGATGAAGTTGATCCAGTTCATAATTTTGCAACACCCGAACAAGTCCTCAGGACATATCAAAATCCGCACCTACGCAATGCGTCTGGGATTATTCCGATGGCACATCGAATAGATCATCTTGAATATTTTCCGTGACACCAAATCTAGCTTTACCTGCACCCTACATGTGATTTTCCAATGCTTTACCCGAAGGTACTACATTGGCCAGGAAGGGAGTTCTTTTTACCTGAAAAATTTTGAATTTTGTCGAATTATTGCTGTTGCAAGCAAGGTAGGGATCTTTAACGTGCGTGACAACACTCACACACGGGACCTCCATTTTACCTCTCATCCGAACGAAGGTGTATTTTTGTGAAACATGCTCGCCTAACATTTTTCAAGCGGACCGTGTCGGGATTCGAACCCGGGACCTTGGGCGTAGTAGTCACACGCTTACCAACTACGCCACAGAGCCGCCCGCTTTGCCTGTACCGCTGTACTGAGACATGAACCGAGCATAGCTCGGCTCAGACTTTGTTCACCCGCACGCGTGTAACTATTTGTTTGTCTTACTGTATGTCTTTTTTGTGTTACCTGCGTCATCACTATCGTAGGCTGCTATCTGGTTAACGTGTACCACTATTGTTTTTTCTTATGGGAGTTTACGAATCAGGTATAATACCTCTTTGTAACTTTGGCGACAGTCCACACCTGCATCTGAGAATGTATAGTCAGACGTGGGCGCCCTAGGAACCAGAATCCTGCGCTTTGATGTAATATCTGGTCTTCATCCGATCTCTTGCAATCCAAATATTTCTCCTGACGTCACCATGAATGTAATGCATCATGCACTTGAGCTTCTCGACATAGCTTTCGCATTCAATTCAGATTGAACTTTGCTTCTGGGTTCTACAGGCATAATCTCAAAATTATTACTTGAACAAGAACTCATAAACCGTTTAATATTGCAACAGCAAGGCAAGCATGTCTAGCCGTGTCTATAGTACATATAGTATATATATATATATATATATATATATATATATATATATATATAACACACATATTGCTACATCTTCTCGTAGCATACGAATGTATGAGGAACAAAAGCTACAGTTTATATGCTCAAGCGTTGGTTGTCAGACGGTAGATATAAAGTTTTTCTTCAAAATTTGTTGAACTCTAAATTGAACGTAATATAAGTAAAAACAAAATACGTAAACATACAATTTTTAATGAGCGTCAAACATGCACAGTTGAATGAAATATGTTTGTTAAACATATTAATTATCAAATTTTTAATTACCGCCAAATAAGTATAGAAGAAACATATGTAATTCACGTTATCTAAGTTATTGCACAGTCTAAATAATCTATTTCTATAAATTTGTATTTACATAACTGGTTCTCTTTACACCGTTTCTTTAAATTTTGCTTTAGTTGTAAACTTTGGTCAACGTACTGAAAATTATTTGTGCACAAATAATCTCCTTTTTGGTAATGTTAATAGTTCAAGTTCAATTCAATATAAAAATTTATCTTACATAAGACAATTAATATTCAAAATTCAATAAGTATTTGAATCACACACTAAAATAAGAATGTTAATTAAATATGATAATAGAGAATGCATCTGACCTTATTTGTAGCAGTATTGCAAACAGTTGTTGTCCTGAATATTTAGATCAGCAAAGTAAAGCTTTACCTTAGAAATTGTTCTATACAGCATAAATGTTGGTGTCTTTCTCCCAGGCGTAATATTAAAATATTAAGTTAAAAATATTTTGTACGACCATAAGTGTTTCTTGAATTGTATAATCTAAAAGTTCTCAACCACAAAATATTTCCAACATTCGCAAAAAAACGTCTCAAATATTCTTAAATAAGGTAAAACCAAAAATTTTCAAATATTCCTAAAACTATAAAATCTCAAAAATCCCCAAAAGTTTTATAAAATTTTGTATAAGTATTTGTTGAAATAAATTATTACCCTTACTTTTTATGAAACATCCTTATCTATCACGTTAAAAAGCTTTCTAAGTTCGTTTTAATGTAGTTTCTCTAATTTTAATTATTTTGCAAACCAGCTTGCTGATGGCTTATTTCACTTGTCATAAAATAAAATCTCCGCTGTGACATTTCGTTCCAGTATGTATACAATTTTTAATTGTGGGATTGTTCGATTGTTTGTTGCATTTAAACATTTCCCAGCATGTGTGCTATTTAGAATTACCAGACAAATAAGGAAATTTGATAATTTTTTAAAGATTTGTTGTACACCTTCCTGGAAGAGCAGCAAAGCGTTTGGATTTATGCCTTGAAAATTTTCATTAAACGAACTATGTGCTACACTACATGTACAGTAACACGCTATTTTGTACAATTAGCTGAACATATTAATTTCTTTCTACGTTCATATTTGCACAAAATTAGTAGTGTTTCCCATTTGTTTCTAACACTAGAAGTTCGAATAAGAAATGCATTTCATAAGATATTTACATACTTATACTAATACTACTACATGGTGAAATGTTTCCTTGTTTTATGACAAGATAATAATTTTGATCTGATGAGATTTGAATTCCTTTTTGCTTTAAACTCGTAGTTACAATGACGTTTCTAATAGCTCTCTCCCACAATAATTTACTTTCTAGTTAATGGCTAATAATACAAGTATAATCACTACAATTAATTTACCTTATCACTACTGTAGCTTATATGAACAGTTATTTATATGAGCATTTATATCACATATGTACGACTATAAAAGCTTTAATTAGAACGTAACTTTAGAAGCGACATCGTGATCAAAGCTCGATCAGTATTTACTGCAATATCTATGACCGCAGATCTATATACACTTCAATTGTTCTAGATTACTCTAACACATACCAGAGTTATGCAAATCACATTCTCGAGATTTCTTACTGTACTTTCAATAACTCTTATATGCAAAGCTCTTGTACCAATCTATCAAAATTCATCCGGAAAGTGTAGCGCAGGTGTGGCCATCAATCATCTTTTGTGTACAAACGCCTCCCTACGTTCCAATGTAACTACTCCGGCCATATGCAGACCGATCGGCACTACAGTATTGTTGCGGGTAAAATGAGCGTTAAGTAAATAAATTTTTATTTTTATTGAAGGGGGGGGCGTAACAGAATACCGATGCGTTGGTTAACTAAAGTGGCGTGGAAGTGGGTTTCTATGGAAAAATTATAAAAAAAAATAATAAAAAATAGTAAAGAAAAGGGTTTAAATACAAAAATTCTACGATACGTTAGCACTGAACCAAAAAGATTTTCTACGGTGAGGGGGAGGGCAAACTGTTTGTCACAGTAATGCGTTTCGGATATATCTACACAGAAAACTCCTATTCCGCATAAATCTCTTTGCTTCGGTAACCTAAACTTTATAATCTCGTAACCTACATTTGTCGAATACCTAAAACACTTATTAATTATTTGGTCATAATTAAATAAAATTATAAAATAAAATATTTTTTCCACATAAAATACCATTACTGGGGTAGCTGGACATCCATTACGAATGTCTGTTTAACTAGTTTTTAAATAAATTTAAATAAAATTCCACCTAAACCTAGCTTGTTTAACTTAAAATAATCATACTCTTAATACAGATACCCTTAAAAAGCTTATTTTCTTAAATTCACTTATGCCCAGGTATTGCTAAAATAGATCCCAAAGGAAAAACATTAAGTTACGTTATGTTACTATACAAAACCGAAAGAAAACATTAAATAACATGCAACAATAATAATTCATTTTAAACTTTTCCCATTTCCCTTATGAATTATGTAACATAATTAATCCCAATTTGTTAGAAATACACTTAATAACATATAGTAAACAATTTTTTCGTTCTATTGTTTCATTGTCCTTAAAAAATACTAAATTTGTATGCTTTAACTAATTCAAATTTCACCAATAAATTGGGTATTTAAAATCAGTATGCACTCTTTTCGTCTCTAATTAGTCCAACCAAACAATTACATTCAATTTAATTCTCTATTACATAAATAACAACCAATAGATATTTTTAGTCCAGAAATGCATAATTAATAATTCTAAACCTAAAAGCTCATTCAACTCACTGTTTAATGCAAGTACTATAAGGTTGAAAATATCCAGAAACACCAGTTTTTCCATTTTTAAATATTTCCATTTATCGATCTTCCTTTCAACAACAAGTATCTAGATCCAACACAGCCCAAAATTACTAATTAATAGCGGGGTAAAATATCTAAATTTCCAATTCCTTTAAACAGTCAGAACGACAATAATTCCACCCAGAGTTGCAATGAATATACCTCGCCGCGCAAAAGTAAGTTTATATATTTATAGTATGTGCGTTTGTTGTCCTTGCGGGAACATCTATCTTAATTATTTTTTTTAAATTGTGTTACCCTCACTTTCAACTTCGCACCTACCCCGATGCTCTGCATCTCGGGTTACCGTGGTAATACGTCTTTTTTCTTCTAACTACATTTTCGATGTTGACTGGTTCGCAAATAATTGGCTAACTTTTTTTCCATCGCGTCCAATGAAAGTAATTCCCCCTGCTATAAAATCATACATTAATTGCGGTCAACATCTCCGGTTAATACAATGTACCAAGTTTAATCTATGCCTAACATGCAGATTGTCATCAAGCAACAGTATGTTACCATGTATTTATATATGGGAACTGTGTACGCTGTTTTATCCTATTGGGATCTGTTTTCGATTGCGGTTTTATAACGTCATCATCCTAAATTCTTACCATACAATATATATTAAAACTATGTAACATTGCATTTAATTTAATTAACTGAAATTGTAAATAAAAGTTTCCTATATTTGTAATGTATACTAATGAATTCCCTGTTATTTACTTAATAATTCAAAAAACTTTCTTTAAAAAATAACATTCTTCTACATACAAGTTAACAGTTATAAATATTTTGTTTACATTCTTGTGATTTGAAATAATTTACGTCCCCAAGTTCGGTATCAATATGTACTTAACACAGATAACATGATGTTTACTTTACTCATTTAATTTTTATATCTAGCGTAACACGCCCTTATTATAGTATTTAACTAGTTAGGTGAAAAATTATATTCCCCGTGTATTACTGCAGAACTTTGTAAATTTCGGCGTTTATTCTCTAAATACTTATTCCTATTATAGAAATTATAAATTTGAGTTCCATTTGCACAAGGCAAATTTCAACTGTTGGTTAAATATTTTTAATTTATGAGGTTGAACCAGAAACCATAAACACATACGGCTGCTAGGTCGGGTGGCATTTAAACTTTTTCTCGAGTTTAAATTGTGACGTTCTATTTTCTATTTGTAAATTTACTGCCTCTTTAACTTAAAAACCATTTTATTTTTACTTATTTGTTTATACGGGTTCGCTACACTTTTGTTATGTCCAGTTAGCTCAGTTAGACGACCAACATTGTTCGTTCTTTATTTAATACACAAGTACACATGTTTATATTCTTTTTTCTGGTTTCCTATCTAGGCATCGGGTTGATAAGAATTTCCTAAATGTTGCTAGTTTAATTGTAATTATTTAAAGCAGCTGCATTGTCTTTGAAAGATAGAAATATGCTCAAACCTATTTCTATTCTATATGTTATTTCCGTGATTATTCTTTAGAAAACAATTTTATAAATACATTGGTTGAATAAATGCACTATATTTCTAGCGTTAGTTTGCATTTGTTTTTTTATGATAAATATTATCAACTTAATGGGGCAATTACAAAATATTTATCACGAAAAACAAGCTTCTCTTTTTACGTGATTGGTGGATAATTGAAGGGTGATGTTCCTTTAATAGAAATATGTTTAATCCGGTTCGTAACCAATATTTTTCGGACTTTAACGCACATTCTGATTTCTATATTTTACTCCCACATTGTTAGATTCCTTGAACTAATGCTTACTTGGTCGTATTATTGAAATTTCACATTGTCGTTACTGCTCATTTTGTTTGGCTGCCGTTCTATGTATATGAAGTTATGAAAAGATAAGGACCTTCCAGTTACCTAAGACCTCTAAAAGCCTACGTGAACGAACATCATTAAATGTCAACGGGTATGGTTGCTGCATTTACTTACGATACTTGTATTTTCTGGCAGTTGGTAAAGCAACACATTGTTGTCTGCTTAATACTGGCATTATTAGAATAAGGATTTAGTGTAGGTTGGTATGATAATGTTTTTATTTTGATAGATAACTGCGTTAATTGGTTTCACAATTATAGACTTGATAATTATCCATCAATTGTGTTAGTAACTAATTATTGTTGTTGATTGATTCATTGCACCTAAACGCACTATTATAAATACTTATTGTGTGTGCTAGGTTTAATAGCTGCTAGAATGCGAGCTCAACATTATAATCGTCAACGTACATTTAGCAAGTAATCAGGTACGATCTATTTGTATAGTTATTTACGCACCTAAATAACTTCTTATCTTAAGAGCAATCAGTATAAATTTTTTTATTTCTTGTGCAGCTCACGGCAATGCATACTTTTGTAGGAATAAAATTTAAAAGTTCTAAACTATACTGATTTTTTACTAATCGAACAAAATTACATTTCTAGGGTACAGAGAGTAGCATTAGTGTGTCAGGGAAATCTGTTGCGCAATTACATACAAGACAAGATACATAAACTCGCCCTACTAACATGTATTTAGTAAAATTGTGTTTGACATTCGCAAACCGGTGTTGTAGCATTACCCTTGTCAACATGGCATGTGAAGCTAACATAGCTTGATAGGAGGTCCTGCAAACACACGTAGCTTTGATATTGCGATTCTATACGCTATCAATGCTATGACCGAATAGTTTCAATAATCGGTACCAACAACTGGAAACGCCTATGCATGACTGGGGCTGTATGTTATTGATAAAGCATTGAACAATTTGCTAAACGTACATTTTATTCCTATAACGCTCTTAAAATATAAAGAAAACGGGGGTTTAATATTGTATTAAAAAAGTTTATTGACAATTCTTTTCCTGCTTTTACATATGAGGCTATAATTTTCCTGCACTAAATATGTGTAGAAAAGTATAAATAAAGTATATGAAGAGCGCTTGGTTAAGCAATGCTTAAGCATTTCTATACTTCTATAAATAAGTGTCTAGTTTCAAGGGTTAGGCAAATCGCTAGCAACCTTCGCCTTACACCCTCTATCAAGTTCTTTTCCTGCATTTAAAGGGTCTACTTGCACTTTTCTTTAGTTTATATATTCACATCTGATGAGGTATATTGATTCCCAGAAGCAGCGGCCTTTTCGATTAATAAAACGCCTTGCCCATTTTTGTAAGATGCATTATGAGGAATTGCATTACTACCTCGGTATGAGCAAACTCACATGCCTAGTTAATCTGGATTAGTGTCTATCGCAAATTCATAGTGTCAAAGAAAGTTAATTCTGGACTATCAGATTCCGTGCCCTATCAAGCTAAAAAATTTTCATTTAGCAAAGTTGCTTTGTTTGATAAAGCCAGTCAGTCTGCTAGTCTAGAAGCAACTATTCTTGGCACGATCTTTTCTCAATAAACGGTTGTCCAGTAAAATTGGTGGTGTGAATCTGCATACTCTGAATAAATGAACCGTGTTGTGATTATATCTATTAGGAAAACGGACAAAGCGTGGCTTTATTAGTTTTTAATATACCACGATGCAATCGCAAAACATGTTCTTAATCATGACTCTGCCGTGAAAGCTTCTGATATTTTTAACATTTTCCTTAATAATCATACTTCAATAACTCTTTCCCTTTGCACACTTAGTCACAGTTTAATACACCTCTGGTTGTATCATTTTTTATTATACCCTTACATTTTCGACATTTTTATTTTGCTTTGTTACGTTAAAATTTGGAAAGCGCTTGATTTTTGCATTAATTTCCAATAACTTTAAATAACGTCTTCCTTCAAATTCTACTCCAAGCGACGTCCCATTTTTTATGTTATTCCAATTAAATTGAATATTTAAATCCTCCTATATAAATGTCCCTAAGTGTAGAAGTACGTGAAATATATGTTAAAACAGTTTCTAAAATTCTCTGAACTGTTTGAGTATCGTTAAAACAACTTCGCTTGGTTCGTTGAAAGAAGCAAACATTTTGCTGGTCGTTAAAACCACTTCTAATAGGTTCTTTGAAAGATTAAAACTTCTCGCTCATTATAATACTTTAATATGTTGGTTATCTACTCGTTTAATAAGAAGTAATAAATGCGGTATTTCGTTATATCTGCACGTGTTCGGCCGCTTGAGTTTTATGGGTAACAAAACCGGTCTCCTAAATTAGTTCATTCTTGGTATTCCCGTAGCGTGAATCGATAATAATACAAATCTCTATTCTTTTCTAAAAGTCAGGTAACCGGTTTTACCTTGAGTTTTCTTTTGCAGTATGCAAGGTTGCATACTCTCTAGGTTGTTTTAAAATATATTTTGCTTTCGCATGCAAACACAAAATTCAATGGGAATGATTATCGTCTGTTTGTTTGCGTTGACGGGATATTCCTTTAGGAATATTTGGCAGCTGCTGTCTGAAATATATTTTTACTTGGGTTCGCAGAATATTTTACACCAATATTGGTGAGAACGGTTTTTCGTTATTTTCCCCGTCGTTTTCAATTTGTATAAATACAAGATGAACTTTAAGAAGGCTCTCTTTTTTATTCGGCCCTTCTCTTATGTATTCGATTGGAATTCTATACAGTTCATTTACATTTCCAATGCTCCACCCGAAGGTACTACATTGGCCAGGAGGCGAGTTTTTTGTTGCCTGGAAATTTAGAATTTTGCCGAACCCTTGCCGTTCCAGGCAAGGTAGGGATCTTTAACGTGCGTGACAACACTCACACACGGGACCTCCATTTAACCTCTCATCCGAACGAGGACGTAATTTTTGTGAAAAATGCTCACCTGTCATTTTTCAAGCAGTCGGCCGTGTCGGGATTTGAACCCGGGACCTTGGGATCCGTAGTCTTACGTGTACTACATTGATCCACGGCGACGCCTGGAATTCTATACAACGTTCTTTGGGCTTTGTAAGTCGCGAATGCGTTGTTGTACGTAGAATGCGTTGTTGTTTGTAGTGTTCAACTATGGTTAAATTGAGTCTTCCATCATCTACCCTATTCACAAATGCAAGCTGAATTTCCTCATCCTAAGATGTTACCAGAGAGACCGAGAGCTTAAGTTACAGTTTTTCTGTTTGTTTTACTTGTTTTGCTGTTTTGAAAAATAGACACTTTTTTTGGTTGATTCTGCAATAAATTGCAGACTGTACCTTACTAAATTCACGTTCATAATGCACGAACGATTATGCAATTTTTCTTAAAGTCACAACTAGTTAACCCAAAGCTTGCGTTAAAACATTTTTTACTGTTTCCTTTTCTGTGTACACAATGTTAACGTCAGCAACTTGCTAGTTAATACTCGACTACGTTATATAAAATTTAACGCTACGGTCTTAAATTTTACGAGGTGCATCTTCCAAAACAGATAAAAATTGCTGTAGATATTACTGAAGTATTTCTTGCATATATTACTTCTTGTACATCTTGCTGTAGTATTTTTGTGTATATATTTAGGGTTGGAACAACTGCAGTATATGGTATTTAGATTATAAGATTTTATTCTCAATATTTTAAAATGTTTAAGTTTATACTGAATTATATGTACATTGACGCTTTGTTTACATCACGTTATAAGAGGACGATTACTTAAATGGGCGTTTTTGACTTTTGTAAATATTCTTGTGGGAATGTATGCTATACTTACGGTTTGCAATATAACTCTTTACTGAGGTTTCAAATTACCTACCCCACTCTACGACGTTTTTGAGCTAACCCGAAATCCAATTCTTTTAGATTTTTATTTTACCATTTTTTTTTGTTACGGTATTCGGTGTAGGTGATTTTTTTTACTTACTTTACTGCTTTCTTTCTTGTCTGCACGGAATACTGTAACAACTTTACCGAACTTGATGTTTCAAGTGAGGTGTGTAATTTAAACCACATACTTGGACTTTGGCTCTACTAATATTCTAACGCTGTTTTAGCGTCAGTAATAACCCATATTCATAATTTTATTTAGGACACTGGAACCTATTTTATTAGTTTTTTTTTCATTTCCGAGATTCACATTCCAGATACACGGTACAACCTAGACTAGGGACGTCAACTGGTCATCTTGTGTATAGAGTCCATTAAACAATTGTACTATGCATGAGTGTACAACGCTTTAATAGGTTTATTTCAAACGTTGTTAACGTACAGTTTGTAAACGGTGCCTGTTAGTATGTACTATATATATATATATATATATATATATATATATATATATATATATATATATATATATATATTGATATGATAACGCCGTACTTGGTGTTATGAACGTTTTTACTTAACGCCACCGCTCTGTGTTCTCACTTCAAATTTTACTAATTTTATTATTATTATGCCACGGCTAGCCCTTTTTATTCTACACAGAGTGCACAACGTTACCATGATCAATTTTTCTCTTCTCCACCCCTTTATGATTACCTATTTGTTTGAATTGATAAAACAAAATCAATTAGTTTCATATAATGAAAAGAAATATTATTTACAATTTTTGAAATTCTTTAAATACACTCCTCAATCAATTAATATCATATGTATCGTTTATCCCAAAATTTATATACTTTGAATTCACTCTAAAGTCACCAAAAACTACCTTTTTACCAAAGAAACCTGGAACGTTCTAGACCTCTCTATAATATATTACATAAGTTTAACGTATGCAATGTTTGTTGTTCACTTCATTACAAGTTTTATATAAATTGAATAAATTCAGTATTAAAATTTAAATAGAAAAAGATCTTAAAATTAAATAGATCTTACCTGCGATATGTTGTCCGTGTTGTGGATCAACACCCCTTTGTTGTCCTCATTCGTCTCGTTAATGCTCTGCTTAGTTGAACCAATATTTGAGTACAGTTACCTCTTGTTTTCCAAAAATTACTTTGTGCTTCTTTATTTCATATGCCTTGAATCTCTTCCCTTAAATGCTTTCGACACAAATCAAAATTGTACCAGAATTGTACCAAATATAATTGTCGACGCTGATTTGTATTGTCCAGAAATATACCACAAATATAATTGTCGACGCTGAGTTGAAATGTTCACAGACTTGAATTATTATTCTCGACACATACTTGAAATATTATTATCGGCGCAACTTGAAATGTTACATCGACGCAAGTTGAAGTATTATTATCGACGCAACTTGAAATATTCAGAAATGCACCACAAATTTGAAGCAAAACGGCAAAAAGTCTTCGTAATCGTTGCACTATTATCACTGTAACATACACTTGATATTCTATTGTACTTTATTTAGATTACGCGTAACTTTCTGGTTAACAGTGACGCAGCTTCGGCGTGCTTGAGTTATGAACTGACCCATCTTATCACTGCTCTGTGTTATATAGGCTCTTCCCACTTACATGTGGGCTGGGTTTTTAAGCAATTCTGCAGATTATCTCAACCAACCAGGCCCTGTCTTCAACATTCCCTGCAATTTGAAGTTGTTTCTGATGTAACTTATTCGGCTTTCCATGTAATGTTTATTTGTTATTAATACTTTGTTATCTTTGCCAGACGTTCAACTTTAAGTCTGTTGTTTTGTATAGATTTCGCCTTTTGGATAATTGAACAAAATAAATGATGTAACTTTAATGCTGTTTTCGTTTATGTATTTTTATACGTCTTTGAAACTGCGTTTTCTTATCAAAAATGTTTATTGTTTCAGCGTAATTGCATAAAGCTTTGTTAGGTTTTATCTTTTATCTTCGGCGTCTTTATTTTATAAATTGTAGAACACTTCTCAATTACATGTACGATCATTTCTCTGAATACGCGTTCTATTGCTGAAAGATATGCTCACTGGCATTACTCAAAATTAATAACGGTCTATATACAGAGTGTTAAATGCTTGCTATTTACATAGTGTATGATATAACATATTTTTCTGCTAAATACGCGTTCTATTGTTGTAAGATATGCTTATTTGCATCGCTTAAAGCTAATAACGGTCTATATACAGGGTGTTTAATGCTTGCTATTTACATAATGTACGAATTACCTGTTTTCTGCTAAATAAATTCAGTTTTCTGATTCCTATTGCTATTTAATGTTACTACACGCCCTTAAACAACCCTTATCACAGCAATATATATATATATATATATATATATATATATAGGTAGTTAATTACACAAGGTAAGTTGATAAATACTATCGTATTACAGTGAATAAGACGAAATAATAACTTAGATTTATATATATATATATATATATATTGCCGTGAATGCCGTACAAAAACCCTTTTTCTTCTCGCCCCACGAATTGGGCACCATAAAATTGCTGTGTTTTACCCTTAAACCGAGCCCCACCGTTGGGCTAATATAAAATTGCTGTGGTTTACTGTAAAATTGCTGTGGATAACTCCCAAATCGAGCCCCAGCGTTGGGCTGTCCTAAAATCTTTTCCTGAAAATAAAAAAGTATTCCAATCTTTGGAACGCCCCCTTTATTTCAGCATACCACGGTTAGCTCTAAAACCTGCTTCTTCATAGATACTTACCATCCTAAGTTCGCTCTTTCTCACATATACTGTCGAATAAAATTACCACTCAAATAATGCAACGAAACATACAACTTTCTATTTGTACAAATTAAAATTTTCCATTACCAAGTAAATATTTACCCTTTCGGCTATACAGCTTCATAAAATATTACAATAACAATCATTAAATCCTTTTAAAATTTTAAGCTTTTAATTTATTTTGACAGTTTTTGTTTTATATGAGTAGATGGGCCCGTCTCTAAACCTTAAATTGACTTTTACTCTGGTCTATGGTGAGCTCAGTATAAACCCAGTTACTCTAAAGGTCTAAATACATCGCATCTTTGTTTTTAACAACCCTAAAGACACGTTTACTTTTTACATTGAATTATCTAAATCCTCGTGTATGTATTTTAATTTTCATATGGAAAAGGAATTTTCAGTTAATAACAAACGTATGACGAAAGTGTATTGAGTTTTAAATCGTATTTCTAAATATTAGGGAAAGTGTTTATTGACGTATTTTCTATAACAATCAACTGGTAAAATAAAATATAAGTGAATAATGAAGTATCTGGGCCGACGATAAGATTCGTGAACTAGGGTTAATTACAGCAATAAAATATTGAATATAGATAAGTTGGATAAACGACATCAATTACTGTATAGCGCCGGGCAGCAAAACGATAAATCTTTGAATGTTGCATCACACGCCTTTGAGAACTATCGCCCAGAAGGATCTAGATGCTGAAGTTATAGAGGTTTTCTCTTATATATCCGATGGACGTTGAGAATCATGTTACAGTCCTAATTCAAAGTTCACGATGCAGTAGACTTGATAATACGTCACGTATAAAAAGTACTGCAGTCTTAAAAGTGAAATTTATTTAAATGTGGTTTAAAAGTTTATTTTATAGAAACAGCCGAAGTCAGTGTGTTTTTCAATGCTCAGAAGTAAGTAAGATTATTTGAAGTATTTACAGTGGTTTCAAAATGGAAAATAAATAATTGAAAGTAATTAGATTACCGCTAGATAAAGTTCCTTAAATTGAAATAAAAGCATACATGATTGGAACGGTTTGTTATATGGAATTTTTAAAGCGACTTGATTTTGCAACATGAATTGATAATTACGTTCTGGACAAAGACATCGACCAGCAGATTTGTAACGGTAAAATAAATCGTGTCTAAATTTATAGGACTCGTATTAATAGGGTAGTTTGTTAAGACTGTTTTGCGTGCAGATCTTTGAGGGAAAGTAGAATGACAAGTCGATAATTTGATTAGAAAGGAAGCAAGTCCTCAGTGCAGGTTTTCGCCAGTATATTGGAAAATAATCATACGTAACTGATCAGATATGTTAAAATACGTTTTTAAAGGAGAGGTTATTAAATTATACTTTTTCTTGATAAATTTTGTACATAATAAGATTTAATTACGGAGTTGTTATAAATTAAAGTTAACAGATTACGATTTGTAAGTGATCATTTTAGTTATAGAGGTCTTTGGGCTCTTCTTTCAGCATGAGTAATTATTCAGAAGTAATATTTTTTGATGTTATATTTAAAATGTTGTTCGTAAGGCAAAGCTGTTATAGAAATTTTGGACTTTATTTTTAGTGCATAAGTTTTGTGATTAGGGAAGTTGATTTTTATAGGTACTATATTTAAAATATTGTTGGCAAGAGAAAGGGGTTTTTAATGTAGTAGTCAGCATTTGAAAGGTTGTAAAAGAATATTTTGTATTATTATTATTATAATTCTGATGTATGATTCTAGTGGTTTTGTTTGAAGAGAGCTAGCAAAAATAATTATATAGCAGGCAAATTTGAAACATTCATCATAAACATCTTTTATTTGGGCAGTTCACAGAAATAAAATTTGGCGCCCGGCGTGGTCACTTAGAATCACTTCAGTCAATACCAATATATATATATATATATATATATATATCACAACAAATATATATATATATATATATATATATATTTTGTTGTGATACTGTAGCAATACCCCTATGCGCCTTTTTTATAAATTTAAAGGTATACATTTTTAATTTGTCAATTTTTGATTTTTAATATATAATTTTGATTGCGCCGGCTAGCTCAGTTTTTGAATTACGCATGGAGCTTGCGACAATACGACAAACAAAAATTTTAAATCTATCATCTAGCTCTCCTTCTGTTTTAATATTTTAACCAAAACACTATAAAGCACAAATTGTTATAATGTTTTTAAAAATATTTACAACGTATGAAAAGGTTAAAATTCTTTAACTGGAATTTTCTTCTAATAATTGAATCAATAGATTTAGTAGTTATTATAACCATTAAAGATAATTAACATTCAGATTGGCTAACCTGTTGTTTTGCATCCACTTAAATCCGTCTTTGGTCCAACCGTTGTGTGCATTCTTTATTTAGCGCCTTAAATATACTAGTATACTGCATTAAATTCCTTCACCATAGACCAACTCTTTTGTTCCATTAATAATTGCCTCAACATTTAGCTATATTTCTTCCCATATTTATAGACTAGACTGCGTAATCATTTAAATTTGTCTCCCGTAATTGTTTGGAGCTGACTTCAGTGATTTTGTAGATATTCCTTTAGGGTTACTTTAGGGATTCTTTAGGGGTTCTTTAGAGTCCTTTTTATAAAGGTTAAAATTAGAATTTATAGTACAACAAATTTCAGTTACTTACGTTTTTCTATTAAGGGTAAACGACAAACCATTAATTTTCCATATTTGGCGGAATTATTTCACACTTCACAATAATTTACTTAACGTGTATATTTTTGGTCTTCAGAAACGTGAACTATACTTTACTTCATGGTCAACTGATTTGTTTACAAATCCGGTAATGTTTAAATGCATTGACTGCCTATTGACAAGCGCAATGTTCGCTGTTTGTGTAAACTAGGTTTTCGGATATTCCATGGTGCTGTGGTTGTATATTAACATTAACGCGTCCCTTTTGTCACGTACGATTTCAAGTTAATAGCATTGATTTGCTTGAATTTTCATACTTTTATATAAGTAAATCGTTGTTTGTTTAAATAAATTTGGTAAACTTGGATTTTTAATAAACATGCTTTGTTTGTTTCCGATAATGCAGGTGTCGATTTTTAATTCTTTAGTCACGTATACGAAATATGTATGGATTAAATCATCTGCGATTTCTATCCTACGCATTATTAAACCTGCTTGTATTAATTAGGATTCTTGATGCGTTATCCACGCGTGTCGCGTTTCAGCTTGCATTTATGTTATTTAACGACTTGCGGATTTGTTTTATTCAAATAAATCTTCAAAATATTTTTCATTAACTAAATTAATTACGATTATTATTTATATACAGGGCGTTGTCATTTACTTTCCAGTTTAATCATCGTATCTCTTGTTTTCTTCAGAAAACTATGTGGTTTTCTGAGCCCTTATGTATTTTATGTGGAGTGCGCTATACTCTTGGTCGTAACTACTCATAAATGACCTTATTAACACAGCAATATATATATATATATATATATATATATATATATTGTTGTGATTAAAGGTGATATCTAGGTCATATTATTACGTCGTATGATAAAGATCTGATCTCCAAAATAGAGAAAATTTTAAAAAGAATCAACCCGTTAAACATTTATTTATATAAGAATATATTCGTGAAATTCCCTGTATAAAAAGTATTAAATAAGTTTGAAGCATAAACCATGGTGATTAAAAGAGTTTTTATTTATATCAGATACTTTAATAACAAAAGGATCGTGTTTTAGATAAAAAATAAAGGCATTTGTTACGTTTAACGCATAAACAAGTGTTTATTAAATAAATTTCACCCATATTTTAACATAAAAGAATTGTGTTTAGAAAAATTTACGTTGCAATGTATAGAAATACTTTAAAATAATTTACATTTACATTAGTTTACGGTTAAATACATGTTAATTATATGTAAAGGTGCAACAGAACTCCCTGATCTTCAAATGTGTACAAAATCAAATGATATATACTGTAACGCCGTTTTTTGACCAGAATTATGACATTAGAATATAAGTGAGGCGTCTGTACACAAAAGTTGATTGATACGCCCCTGCGGGCTATGGATTTGATTGGCAGGTATAAAATATAAATTGCCGTGATGAGCGTTAGTTAGTTCACTTCTAATTAAAGATTTGATTAAAATATGACTTCTAAATTAAAGCTTTGAAAATCGTGATATAAAATAAATTAGTAGTACATACTATTTAAAATAAATAATCCTATGTGATATAAATTACTGTTAATGTAGATTGCCATGTGTGACATAAATTGAGTCGGGTCCAGACAAAGATTGCCTTGACCATTTAAGTATTTTTACAGAAACCGATTTTTCGTGTTCTATTTATGTACAATTATATTTGTTTGTAAAGATTTGTTGTAATAAATTACTTTGGAATGTAACCCTAAAAGAAACAAATCATTAAGTGCCTAAATTTTGTAAAAATTTAAAACAGCTAAGGATAGGACTGGTTTTGTTTGGACCACACTAAAGTTCTTGTCATATAATTCATCTTGCTTTTATTACAAGGCCATAAAAACAAACCAATTAATCGGAGTAATCAAAACTTATTATTAACACAAAGGTATTCTAATTCAAAAGATTCTCTCCTGGGATGCCTTTTGCAAAACTCGTTCTGCTCTGTTGTATTTTTACCGTCATCGGCAGCAGGTAAGTTTTCAAGTACTCCTTTTTGAAAATCAAGAGATTGGTCTTTCCTATAATCAACATCAAAATATAAGTTAAAAGCTCTTCAAAGTCATGTAACTTTGTAGGGTTTACATGAACTCCTTTCTTAATTCGAGTCGGTTGCAGGTCATTAAGGTTCTTATCTCGTTTTAAAATTGACTTGGCTATTCAAACAAGTTTTTGTAAAAAGTTCACATCGAACAAAGATTTTATCATCCTTCACCTTTTCTAAAACGCATCTTCACATTTCATTGAACTTGAAATGACAAGATCCCAATGGCTTAAATACAGTTGCAATGGCTGACTTCCAATCTTTAGCACTACAGAGGGTGTTTCCTTACCATGCCATGTTCAGCAAAGACGTTTTTGTAAATTCCTGGATTGGTGATCGTATTGCGAAAACGCAATTTTTTTTCAACTCTTCTAAACACCCTATCAGGACGGAACAAGTACTGACCAGAAATTGGAAAAATCATTTAAATTTGCTTTACCTGTCAGGGTGCATTTTGAAAGAACCAATAGCGTACTATGTCAATCACAATACTGTTTTGGTTCTGCCCTGTACATCCATCTGCATACAGTCGCAAGATATTGCAGTAATTTAAATCCCTATCGTTTAAGCAATGGTACAGAGGAAAAGCTATTTCACTAGTACCTTTATTGTATTCGTGTTCTATCCATGTATAGATGAATGTATTTTGTCTAGTTCGTGGGCATCGCGAAGATTCTTGCACTACTGTGAAGTTGTATATATATATATATATATATATATATATATATATAAAACTCTTTACATAAAATTATTATATGATTAACACTTATTATTATCCCTTATATTAAATATAAATTAGTTAAAAATAAATCTAAAAGTGATACTTACAGAATCCACAAAAACGTTCCTCGTAATAAAATATCTTCTTATTTTCAATTGACGTCAAATCAACTTCCATATTAAAAATTCTCATTTCAAACAGCAATTACCAAAGTACATTTCTGGTTAACTCTTCTTCTCGATTATTTAATACAACCTTTAAAAATAGCGTTATTCTGAAGAACTTTCTTTCTTGTAATTAATAATTTTCATTTTTCGTTGTAAGTTACGTACATTGTTCTTTTATTCTTTGCAACCTCACCACTATTAAATTACAATATGCTTACTGCATACTCAAATATTATTTCTGCATAGCAACCGCTTGAGACTTAAAATAAAATTCCTCGCCCGAATCAAACTACTAAATGAACTTTTTGAAATCTAATGAATGAATGCCCTTTATTTCATAAACGCTTCTTTATATACAAATTTATGTTTCCAGAAGCTTACTAGAAAAATGTGGAACATGATGCAAGGTTCCTTGGAAAACCAATTAACGTCTAAAATCGCGGCTATTTATTACCTAATTATCTGATTCCAGTTATACGTGACGCTCTCTATATGTTCTTGTCTCACATATACTATTATTGTGACGTTGCATACTAATGCTAAATTATAAATTATTTTTATCAGTTATTCCCGGGATTTTGCAGGTTTTTTCAATGATCGGGTTTCTTCTAGGAATAAAATGCTTATTTATTAATGAGTTTATACAAATTTGAGGTATTTTTAAATACCGATAATTTATCCTATTATGTGATGGAAAATTCTCTATTTAAAATAAATTGCTGTTATCCACGGGGTAATAAATTTAAACTTTAATTACTTTTTAATGCAAAAGGGGTTTTTAATACACGTTGATTGTAGTTTCTTAAACTAAAAGCGTAAAGCTAGTACCCTTTTATGTTATTTACAGCAAATGAAATGCATTTTTATAAAAATGTATTGATAATTAGTAAGTAAAATTAATGGCTTTGTATTTATCTTAAAACGATCAATTTTTACATTTACATTTAATGCGTTTTACGGTATCTTACAATTAATTATTTTTACATATACGACTTACGTTACTTGCTATTTATTTACAATATGCTTATATCATACAGGGTGATTATTTATACACGCGCAATATGCGTTTTTACATAGCACTTTAATGAATAAAAGTGCGCTTGTATTTTAGAAGATGTAACCAGGAATTTACGGAAAATTTCATTTTTTCGGATTCAATTATATTTTGGTGGGATTTATTTTTATAATTTGGGGATCAATGACCTCTGGTAATCCCTTATCACGTCAATATATATATATATATATATATATATATATATATATATGTTGAGATAATAACGGGGTCACAAAAGGTCATTGAAACCCATAGCCTACAAATAAAACCCACCAAAAACAAGAAAACCGAAAAAAATAGAAATTTGCTAAAAATCATCGTTCCGCTGTGAATAATATAAGCGTATTGTAAATACATAGCCATTAATATGAAAAGCAAAACACAATTCCGTGCTTGTAAATAATCACTCTACTAGTTCGTATCTAAAATAAAGCTCTTAAGCTTTTTTGATTAACGTAATTATTGTCTTTTTTAAGATTTAATCATAAGCTCTCCACATACGTAACAAAACGTATTTGCTTGATTTACACACTTTCGCGACATTATATAAAGTCCATCAGCAACATATACTGTACAGTAGAATATTATTTCTTTATTTATATTTCATATCTATTTATAGAGGCGTTTACGATATCCACTGCTGCGTATCCTATCCGGGGTGTTTACATATTTTAAGCCGGCCTTTCCTGCGATTTCTAAAACCTTCGCCAGATATTATAACCCTGTTTACATTCCAATGATGAATCACCCGTCGGATACGTTCATTACAATATGTTATACAATGTAAAACGTTTTTAACGAGTACCTTAATACCTGAGGGTAATACGAAAATTCTGAGTGCAGATTTGGTTTCAGCAACCAAAAATACATAAAATCGTGTTAGTTTATGTTATTATTTACGACTATAAAATATAGAAACTGTTATGTATTTGCAGTAGTTCCCGTTCTCGTTTGCATGTTATTTGAACTCGCATCCTTGGTTTATTTAATTTAAAAGCTCTAATGAATAGAGAAAACTGCATTTACCTTATTAAATAATTATGATCAGTAATTCTCACTATGTTAATCAAATTGTCGCTGCAATTAATTATTAGTACTGTTCGTATTTGTACTATCATTTAGATTGTGATATAAAATATATCTAATTATACAATTGTGTTTACAATGGAACTTACAGCTAATAAATTTATACAAGGCTATTAGGTTTATTGGTTGTTTTCTAAACTATATTAAACATTCTTTAGGTACGCATTTGTATGTACATATCATTTCAGTATCGTCATTATCTTATTAGGTAAGTTACAATAGCCGTTTAAAATAACAGATAGAAATCATTAAAAGTCCATTTGCTTTATTCATACGAATTGCTATAAACAAAAAACACTTAAAAATGTCTTTGGTTGAATTAAAAGTTGTAAAATATATAATGTATTGTTTGAAATAGAATAGTCTACATTTGGCAAAAATATGCAGTTATTCGTTTATTTCCTGCTTGTTAAAGTGCTTACGCAAATGATCCAAAAAATTAAACAAACCTTTAAAAATATTTAATGATGTACACTGTAGCATACTAAATCCCTCAAAAGGTAAATAGTATGTCTGCTCTACCATATAAGCGGCAGAGCCTCGATAGATTACGAGGGGTTCCTGTTTAACGGTTAAGCCCAGCGTAAAAAGGATGTTAAATGACTTTGAGAGAAAAGGGTCCCTCTAAAGAGATCTTCCAGCCAGCTAAGCTTCTTCAACTTAGGGCAGAGCTATGAGCTAGGGTCGTAGGATGGTATACGATAAAACGAAACAAATTTTATTGGACGCCATCGTATCTTAAAGAGTGTTATGATAAAACTATCCAAAGAGCAGATACGGAAATCTTCGAATGAAAAAAAAAACTTAAGACGAGCAACATAAAAAAAAACTTACTTTTCTCTCTGCAATCTGGAATGGGAACGACGATCTCGTGCTATCTGAAAATTTAACCACATCTAAACATGCTCGAACTAGGGCTTCGTTAGAGCCTAGTCACTTTATCACAAAAAAAATTATAAATAGATCCACTAGTCAAAATTATACTTTCAAAAAAAACTTTTAACATTAACACCACTAATATCTTTCTTCAATACCAAAATTTCATATTTGTAAAATGTTTGCCTCTATAGGACAATTATTGCTGACTTCAAAGAAAGAAAGTTTTACGACAACTTATTATTTTTTCTATTAATTTAAATATATATATATATATATATATATATATATATATATATATATATACATTGTTTATATAAAGCTAACTGTGCGGAGACTTTCAAAACAGTTTCTTTATTACGATTTAACAATAATCTCTGAATATTCATGGGATATTTTTTAATTGCATAATTTATATTAATTCTCTATAAGAGATATATGATTTTCATTTTTCATGCTACAGTTTATTCATGATACTTGAATAGGATCCTGTTCAGTTTACAAGAAACAAATTAAATGCTCAAAAAAAGTTTTTATAGATTATAGAACTATATTTTTAATAGACATCTTTAATGGAATCAAAGGTCAAAGAAAAATTCTTATTGTCGGCATTAAGCTGTACTTATAAACAATAATTCGGCAAACAATTCTTATTGTATTACATGTTTAGTTATGCAAACATTTTAATACAACTTTGTAACTTCAAAAATAATCTTACAGAAATACTTTGAAAATAATAAAGTCATTATTCATTATTCAAATACTAAATTTTGAACTAAATTTTACGTGAATCAATTTAACTGATTTTCAAACCTTCACAAAAATTCGAAAATTAACTTTAAATAAACATATATAGCTTCTGCGAAAATTATTTGTACATCTTAAATGAATGTTCCTTGAAAAGAATATAGGTATAAAATGGAAGATGACTCACCGCTGGCTATCTGCTGGGCGGCCGGGTCTGACGCAGGGGTCCGGATTTGACCTTCATACTAACCAATCATATGTGGGGGCTTCCACTCCCTTGCCTAGCAACAATTGAAACTGCATCTAAAGCTTAACCAATTTCCAAAAGAATTTAAAACGTGTCTTTACTTTACTTCAGTCTCGTACTTGCCATATGGTTAACGATTGTTTTATATAATACATAATTTCCATTACTTTAATACTTGAAACTTGAAATTAATATTTTAAAACTTGAAATTAATACTTAAAACTTGCTATTTACATAACACGGGCATAATACTTCATACTTTAAAAAAACTTGCTTCATATTTAATACTTGGTACTTTAAAAAACTTGCTTCATATTTAATACTTGGTACTTTAAAAAACTTGCTTCATATTTAAGACCTTGTACTTTAAAAAACTTGCACTGAAATCAAACGGGAAAATTGAATTTAAAGGTAAGTTTGTGAATTATTTTCTTACCGTAGAAATATATTTACAACCATCTTAGGTCGATGCCACAACTAAAACTGAACCCATGGTATACGTTGACTCCACTTTACTACTTGCTGGGACGGCATGTTTAATTAAAAACCTGCAGGCCTTCGATAACACTTCTATACGGATGACATGCTGATATCAAAATGGCTTGACCACGAGGCAATGTTAACTATTCAAGCATGCGCCGGAAAAGGGGATATTGAATCAAGATACAAGCAAATAGAATAGCACTTAAAGGTTACTTTGACTATTCTAATGTAGATGGGGCACGATGTATGAATTCGTAATATAAGGTTTCAATAGAAGTTTAATATTTATTGAATAGGTGTATTGAACGAAAGCGTATATTTAAATAGCAGAAAATCGTAATTGTTACAACACTAGACTGAAAATCTGTAGATTGCATTGATTTACATAATGTATTAACATTTTGCTTAGATTAATGTAATTTAGTATTTCTAGCCCAAGATTATATACCGAATCAACGTAATAAAAGTTTTTACCTCTATGCATATGGTTCATCGCCACCATCTAGCATGTTACGCATTTTGGCTGCACAAAGTTTTTATTTTAATATTAGGAATATGGGATTGTTTTAAACCAAAAAAGGAAAGCTTTTTTCCCGTCATAAGTTAATTAAACTACTACGTGTAACGTTTGTGGTTTCTAAGTTCATGTGAACTGCGACCGAGAATTCTTAATTTATCAATGTATTAGTTTAAGCACGCCTTTGCCCAAACCAAAGAAATGTGTGGTTGTTGCATTTAGCCAATGAAAAACGTTTTAATGGTGGAGGAAGCGACTAGTTTTTGATAAAGGCGCGTTTTAAACAGAATTTGACCAATAACTACGGTACGATATCAATGTATTATTAAACGCGAGTGCGCATTAAGCGCAGCAAAGTGTACCTTTAGCATCCCTCTACCGTTCTTCCAATTACCTTAATAATGCCTACCAAATACAGCGGACCTCACGAAATCCCGATCTACTGAAGATGTCAACGGTGATTTTCGGCTTGAAGCGAGGAGCGACGATGCCTTGGCTACGCTACATTTAATTTTCCAATGCTCCACGCGAAGGTACTACATTGGCCAGGACGCGAATTTTTTAACCTGGAAAATTTTGAATTTTGCCAAACACTTACTGTTCCAAGCAAGGTAGGGATCTTTAACGTGAATTACAACACTCACACACGGGACCTCTCATCCGAACGAGGGCGAATTTTTGTGGAAAATGCTCGCCTAACATTTTTCAAGCGGACCGTGCCGGGAACTTAAGCATAGTAGTCACACGCATACCAACTACGCCACGGAGCCGCCTCCCCATCATATACCCTACATGTGATTTTCCAATGCCCCGCCCGAATGTACTACATTGGCCAGGAAGCCAGCTTTTATAACCTGAAAAATGCCGAACCCTTGCTGTTTCAAGCAAGGTAGGGATCTTTAACGTGCGTGACAGCACTTACACACGGGACCTCCACTTTACCTCTCATCCGAACGAGGGTGTTTTTTTCTGAAAAATGCTTGCCTAACATTTTTCAAGCGGACCGTGTCGGGATTCGAACCCGTATTAGTCACGCGCCTACCAACTACGCCACGAACCCCCTCATATCCTACATGTGATTTTCCAATTCTCCACCCGAAGGTACTACATTGGCCAGGAAGCGAGTTTTTTTACCTGGAAAATTTGAAATTTTGCCGAACACTTGCTGTTCCAAGCAAGGTAGAGATCTTTAACGTGCGCGTGACAACACTCACACACGGGACCTCCATACATCGGACCTTACAAAACCCCGATCTACCTGAAGATGTCAACGGTGATTTTCAGCTTGAAGCGAGGAGAGGACGATGCCTTGGCTACACTACATTTGATTTTCCAATGCTCCACTCGAAGGTACTACATTGGCCAGGAAGCGAGTTTTTTAACCTGGAAAATTTTGAATTTTTTCCGAACCCCTACTGTTCCAAGCAAGGTTGGGATCTTTAGCGTGAATGACAACACTCACACACGGGACCTATCATCCGAACGAGGGCGTATTTTTGTGAAAAATGCTCGCCTAACATTTTTCAAGCGGACCGTGTCGGGATTTGAACGCGGGACCTTGAGCAGAGTAGTCACACGCATATCAACTACGCCACGGAGCCGCATCCCCTTCACTTACTCTACATGTGATTTTCCAATGCCCCGCCCGAAGGTACTACATTGGCCAGGAAGCGAGATTATTTAACCTGAAAAATTTTGAATTTTGCCAAACCCTTGCTATTTCAAGCAAGGTGGGGATTTTTTACGTGCGTGACAACACTCACACACGGGACCTCCATTTTACCTCTCATCCGAACGAGAGCGTATTTTTGTGAAAAATGCTTGCCTAACATTTTTCAAACGGACCGTGTCGGGATTTGAACCCGGGACCTAGGGCATAGTTTTCATACACATACCAACTACGCCACGGAGCCCCCTTCACATACCACTGAATATCGGGGAAATAGGGTATATATTTGTAAACAATAGAAGGGAACCGAACTGCATCTAACAAGATAGAGCAACGGCTATGTTCGATGACAATAAACATAGAAACAAGGAGAAAATTATTGAAAGCATATGTGTGGAGCACAGAACAGTACGTCTATGAAATATGGGCAGTAGGAGAAGCAGGCAGAAAAACGGTAGAAGCCTTTTAGAATGTTGTGCTTCAGATGTATGAGGATAATATCATGGACAGGCAAAGTTAATAACAAAGAGGTTATAGAAATAGTAGGGGAATAAAGATATCTGTGGAAAATAAAAAATAGGAGAAATAGAAGGGCAGGATACGTTCTATTGCATTTTGGGGAATAGCGCAGGATTGATTGCAAGCAAGGACGTAAATGGTAGATCTAGGCTTTTGCACGCAGATAGTGAAATATACAGCCTGTACAAATTTCGAGGAAATGTGTAGGTTAGTTCAGAATAGAAAAATCATTGAGGGTACGCATCTAACCAGTTTCAGGACTGAAGACCTAATGATAATAATGATCGGTCACTACAATAACGGAGTGTGGTCAAAACAAAACTCGCTTTATCCAGTTCAGACCCAAAATGACTTTATAATGGCAATCAATTTTCTGTATAAAAAGGAATAGGATGCCGAAATAGTATTTTAGCAATAGTTGCCAAATCCTGCATAAAACCGGTCACAAAATCTGCTGGTTGCTGCAAAACTTGTCTTATCCATAACGGTTAGCCTTTCAAAATCTTGTCTTATTCATATTTTGTTTGTAACAGCATAACTCGTCAATCCAATACACACTGTGTATAGCAACATCAATTGTATGAACAAAACTTGTCTTATTTGTATAAGTGTCAGTGTGTACGTTGTGTACTATCGTCTGCGTTAAAGCTTGTCTGCAATTTACAAGAAACAGGTTTACTAAAGAACGTTAAAGTATTCAGCTGTTTCTATAACCCAACATTCTAATTTGATTATGTCTGGGGTTTTATATGAAATAGAAACAGCTATAACACCGTTGCTTACAGGTAAGGGTAGGTAAAAAGTTGGCTTTCTTACATAAAAATTCTTCAGCACGCAACTGGTCTCAAACTGTAATGTACAGATCGTATAAGATTATCGAAATCTTTGGTTTTTGTCTCGACGAGTTATATCTACTTTGATTAAGACTTTCGAGTCCAATACCCAAGGTTCATCTTAGATGGTCGGCCGCCTGTTTAATTAGCTTAAAGATGCCTCTTATTTCTTACTGTATTATTAAAATAATATGTTTTAATTTTTAAAGGGCAGTTTATTATAATACATATAGTATTTTTAATAATATTTTTAATATTCTAGTATTTGATGCAGTTACTGAAATTTATAGAAATCAACATAAAGAACTATCAAATAATACCGCTGCAAATGAATGTATTATAATTATGTGAATAAAATCATTAATAAATTTTTAAATTTAAATATAGGAGACAAATACCTATATATTAATCGTTTTCACCCAACTATAATTTTATGATATATAGGTATGTATATATCTTTTAGTAGATATTTATTAAATTAGTTCTAAATGATTACCTAATTAAACTAGTAAAAGTATTATTAGGACAACATATTGAAAGTGAAAATGCAGTTTTACTAGTTTTGATTGTTGCAAATGTATGTATAGGTCTTTGACGTTTAGGTTGTCTGATATTTATTTTCAGATAAATATAGTAGCAGGATCAGTCAAACGTGTTTGTGCCATACTTAATTCAGATAATTTAGACAATTTTTTTGTGGTAATTAATTTGAGAAACTATTCTCCCTAAATATAACAAAAACGGGAATCGTTACTATTATATGCAAATCAACAAAAGTATTGGTAAATAATTTTTATAACTATATGAAAGTAATCGCAAAGGTTCCATTATTGAATTCAATCTCTGCTTCTTTTAAATTGACGTCTTGAAACTTAAATATAAGGCTTTGCAATTATTTTGTATTATAACTAGATTTAATAAATATTTCAGTGGTATTGTGAAGGAGCAAATCGTTTATGAAAAGAAGCAATTGCTCTTCAACTAGATTAAAATAAAATTTAACTTAAAATAATTGATCCTCTATGAATGCTACCAAACTGTTTTATATTTCACCTAACTGATACCGCATCACGTTTCTCCGAAAGTCTAGGAACTAGTGATGCACGCGGGACCTTCCGTCTTGCGTCTTGTACCACATATTGTGCCACGCAACGGGAGAGGACGCGGGACGAAACGATGTTGAAGCGGAACGGGATACGGGACCAAACAATAATTTTTGTTGTGGGACGCGAGTTACATTTCCCCTATATTAAAATGTATTTAAAATTAAACGTTATAATTATGTCTTAGATATGAAAGAATACATTGTATAAAGGAATGTAATTTAATAGCTGTCAAACGAGTTCATACTAGAATAGAATAAGAAACAATTACTTCGTACCACAGACACAAGTTGATACAATAGATAAAGAACATTGAACTACTACCAAGCAGACTTATTTATAATTACCTATAAACAAAGACATTGTATGATTATCACGAAACAGAATAATAGCAATATTGCAGTTTCTCACAGAACTATGCTAGACCATAGGTTTCATGTTAAATGTAAGAGGCTCATCTAATCAGTCCGTCTTTAAACCTCATAACGTTAACATTGTTAAGTGTTCAAGCTACTCATTAATTTTTAAATATTAGCTTGTAATATTTTGAATTGAATTCAATTTGTGCTTAAAGAATATAAACATCCAAGTCTATTGTGAAAAAAACAAGTCATTTTGTAATTAACGACAAAACAAATTTGATATTTGTATTTTTAAAAATAATTTTTTTTAAAACCAAGTTTCCAAGGACTAAAAATCTATCTTGCGACGCGGGACGGGAATGATTCTGTTTCGCGGGATGGGGATGCAGGACAGTTTCACAAGAAAATACTGAAAATTTCAAAAGGAATAAATATCTTCTGTCTTTGTTTTTCTTTGAGCCCACACAGAATAAAAGGATGAGGTCTACTTCAGGAATTGAGAAGACATCTGCCTGAGGGTACCCAAAATCTAATTCATATATCGCAACGTAATAATCCGGCGCTGTTCGTACCTGCTATTGTTACCCCCATCGGCCCCAACCTGCCCACCATATTACCAAGTTAATTACACTTTAATTACTAATTTTAAAGAGGCATAAAATTACCAAGAAAGATTGAATGACATACAACTTATACCATAAGTTAAGCGAAAGTTTTAACATAAGTTTAACGTGAAAAATGACTTCGTTAATACCCTTGAGCTTTAATAAGTTTGTAACTGTTTAAGCTCAGTCATAAATCTAATGCAGAGTAAAATAGTTTTTTTTGTAGGTGAACCTTTCTCCAGGGTTTTTGTTATGTAAGGCTCTATGATATACTGTAATAATCTCTATCTTTCGAGAAGGATCCACGACCCTTTACAAATACCTATATTGTCATTTGTCTCTACTCAGCTTGTTAAGTGTAAGTGTAATAAATAAATATGTTTCGTTATCTTGTAACAAATTTTATTATTCACACGCTTTGGAACTCAAATCAGTCAAAGGTGTCTTAAAAAATTGTAAAAAATATCAGATTTACTGGGAGGAGACAGGTATGTGGCGCTCTCTAGTATGGTCAAGTACATAAATTTGTTACTCGATTACATTGACAAAAGAATCGAAGAACTTAATACTGACGAAGACTATGAAGCGGTTTTCAATTTGAAAAACTTTTTTATAGCAGCACGGAATAAAATCGCAAAGCATTTCATCAAGATAAATAGGGTGTATTGCATTCTAATGGTCATCGATTCTCTTCCGAGCTTGAAACAATTGAATTATCGGACTGGAGCTGTTCTCTGAAAACTTAAACCGAAACAAAATTTAAACTACTATTAAAATAATATAAAAAATCACCAAAAAAAGTCAAATGGAAACAACAGGAATGAAAGCTTAATCTTCTGTGTCCGGACTAGACAGCACCAGAAGCAAGAACGATCTGAAAATGCCGCCTTGATACAAGAAAAAAGCACGCCCCGGCGATAAACTAGATAGATACTTAGCGAAAATGAGGGAACACGGAAAAGTAGACATATTATCCTGGTGGAAGGACAACCAGATGAAGTTTCCGACCATAACCCGGTTGACCAGGGATTTCCTTTCAACCATATCCACATCCGTCCCAGCGGAGACACTCTTCCACAGAGCAGGCGCTACTACAACTCGCCAAGGAATCAGCGACTGCGCTCTTTTGTGTCCACTCATTGACCTAAAAGAAACTTTTTTCCAAACCGAAGAAATTCTTGAAAAATGTAGTGAAACTTAGTTCTTTAATACTAGTGTTTCTAGTTTTGCACTATTGCATATAGTTACTTAAAATGAATTAGCAATTTTTGAACAAGTGTGATTTATTATTAGTCACTCTCTCACTCGTAATATAGCCCTCTACAAATTTTATGTATTCAAGGGAGAAAGAGGAAAACCTAAAAACTCAAAAAATGGAAAAAAGTTGGCTATTACATTATAAATAAAAATTGCCATTGGTAGAAACTGAAGTAACTATCAAATCGGTGTAGCTAATACACCTTACAGATTTTGTAGAAAATAAATTAACTAAGGTAACCACGTGGGACTGCGGGCTCTGCCCCGCGGGATTGTAAGACGGGACGGTCCTGGAATTTTAAGTGCTGGACGGAACACGCACATTCTTACTGCGGGACGGAATTCGAAACAAAATAGGCAATGAAGTGCGGGACTCAGGACGGATCAACAGTCTGTCCTGCGTCACGCAATCCCACGTCACGCAGTCCCGCGTGCATCTCTACTAGAACCCAAATTACTACAATCGGTCTCTGGAAATTTTTTTGCGTTATTTCTATCCAGCCTGGACCAGCTCTTTTCGAGGTATAAATGAACTCACTTCTGGATTTTATTATAAAGAATCATTTGTATTATTTCTAGTTGTAGATTATTGTTCTTCAATAAACTAAAGTTATTTACTAATGCATTAGAAAATGTTTGTTACGTTTATTTTCTTATTTTTTAAATGTTTCCTTCTTTTTCCTTTTATTTTCTATTTCAAAATAATTTAGCATCCTTTTATATAAATACACTGTGACCATTCTAAATATGATTTAGTCGGTTCAGCCTATTACTTAACGTCCTATCTATTGTTAATTCTTGTTTGTCACACACAACTTTAGATAAACGACAAATAGGTTTGCGAGGTAGAATGTGTTTGAACGTGAATGATGGATACTCTTAATTTAGTGCAATATTTTTCAGTAGCCACAGTATGCAGTTAACAAAACTAGACGAAGACTAGATGAGTATTAGAGACAAGTGCCTTAATCAGTTTCTCGAACCTATCCCTATATTTTGTTTGATGACTATATAATGTCAAAAGTACTCTCTACCGTTTGGTTATGGGCGAGTAGAGCAGGTAGCGGCGAAGTTTGCATGTTGTACATTACGCCTTAATATTGAACATTGATTTTCTAAAAAAAATACCTGAAGTTATGGTAAAATATAACTGCAGAAAACGCCGACTAATTGGAACTACACCTGTAGAAGCAGAAAAATGCCCACAAAAAGTGAAACTTTTGACCGACGACAGTAATGTTACAAGCCGCAAAAAGTTGCTTGAGATGCAGTCCGCATTTCCAATTGGAGTGCAACATACACATCCAATAGTCTTACATTAGAAAATTTGGAAGGACGTGTAGCTCACAACTACTCTAGACACATATTTAGTAGAAAAAGTATTTCTAAAACGCTAAAAGGAGCGTGAGTTACTGATTAACTATTATGGCATGGACTAAACCGGATGGATTTTGGCAACAAATTTATTTTAGAATATATAAGAGTTTATTCAAAGTTTGGTCATTTATGAGTCATTTCTCAAAGAGAAAGCATGGCATATTTTGGATTTTCAAGACTTCCAATTTCAATCAAGTAACTTCCTTATCAAGGAAATATCCGTGCGGAATACGCAAACCAACGAATTTTAGTATGAAAGTTTAGATATGTCTTGACTAATGCGAGTTTGGACAGCGTATTCAATTTTTGTAAAAATCATCTAGATGGTCCACAATCGAACACTACTTCTATTAGTGTCAAAGGATTGCTGACACAGAATACTATTTCCGAGTACCTATCAGTCAACATTGTGGTGAATATAGAAGAATTTGGAGTTCAAACTTTGAAACAGTTACTAAAGGATAGCAATCAATCAAACCATTGTTTGTTACATTTTAACAATTGTTTAAATTGTGCGATGAAAAATGTAGTTTCTTTGTAAAATATTTTTAAATTAAATTGTTACATAATTTGATCCTTATAATTAAAATGCGTTTATTAAAATACGTTTTGAAGTTGGATATGTACAAAAATTAAAATCTTACTTCTGAACGTGCGGACTCGTACTCACAATCAAACCAACGGTTGTCTTGCGGCAAAGTAACTGAATGGCAAAATAACTTTGTTTTAGACATGTAAGTAGTAAAAACACATGCTTAAAAAAAGCTGGAACGTTGAAAATTCAAAAATACTTTAAACATTTTTGAGACGATAAATTATTGCGGTTTTCTTCATAGATAAGTCTCTAATTTTAAGTTTGTTTCGTATTTATACATACACATTGAAAAAGTATAATTAATTATTTTTACATTCACCTTATTAAACAAGATTGATTGTTTAAGTATAGTTAGGGAGTATTGCGCTGTTAGCATTGTTTAGAAAATACCTTCAAATTAAAACTAATTATTTTAAACGCCATTTAGTAAACGAGTGTAATAAATACTATATTAACAGAATTCCGACTTATGGAACGTGTTGAGTGGGTAGGTGGTAGATTTAAGGATGGAGTGTGGAAGTTGTGAAATGGGGCGCGAGTGTGGAATGTGTAACGTTGGTGATGGGGTGCTGGAAGTGGGTGTGGTGAGGTGAGAATTGGAGTGTTGAAAGTGTGTGGTGGGAGGTGTGTGGTGGTAGGTTGTAGATGGGGTGTGGGAGTCTGTATTGAAGGTGTGAGGTGGGAGATAGGGTGTCGGAGATGGAGTGGGAGAAGTAGGACGTGGTGTGTGAGAAATGTAAGGTAGGGTGTGTGCGGTAGTAAATATTGTGTGTGTGTGAGGTGTTTCTGACGAGGACCTGGGCGGGATGTGGTGTAAAGTGGGCGGTAGAGTGCGAGAGGCGAGGTGTGGGAGGCGTGAAGTGGAAGGTGAGGTATGGAAGGAGAGAGAAGTGTTGTATGAGATGGAAATGGAAAGTGGACTGTGGACGTTTGAGGTGGGAAGCGAGAGGTGGTGTGAGGGATTTGTGAAGTGTGGTGTTGGAGACATGGTATGATAAGTATGAAGTGGTAGGTGTAGTGTGGGTAGGTGTGAAGTGAGAAGCGAGTGGTGGGAGGATTAGTGGTAGGGTGGAGGTGTAAAAAATAAAGGATGTCACCAGAATGCCCGCAATTGCACTAAGACTGTAAAGCGGGGGATGCTGTGAAAAGATGTTGGGTAAAAGATTTGAAGTAGTGTGTGAGAGGTGTGGTGTGGGTGATGGGATGCGAGAAGTGTGAGAGTGGAGGTGTAGGTAGGGTGTCGTAGGTGAGCGTGGGGTGGGGTGGGATGTGGGGCGGTGTGTGGAAAGTGTGAGGTTGGTTGTGGGAGGTGGAAAATGTTTTGTGAGAGGTGGGGTGTGTGAGATGGTGGTGGGAGTGTGGTTTGTGAAGTGGGCGGTGGGCGGAGGGTATTGGGAGATGGGTGGCTTGAGGCGGAAATGATAGAGTGAGAGTAAATGCAATTTTCTCGCTGAGTAATGGAAAAGGATTTTAATTAACAAACTTTTTAAATGATATACAATAAAATTCTACAAGCAGCAATTCTATAAGCAGCGAATCAAAAGGTTATATGAACAATCTTTTAGAATTTTAACATTTCTTTTTATAAAGGCATTTATTCAAATTTTTGATAAGATATTAACTCTTCTGTACAAAGAATTAATATCCATTTTATTTAGTAGTATGTGTAAAAATAACGTGCAATCTCTAAATGTAGCTTAACTTGTGTTGCACGTGCAAAACAGATTTCTAAGCGATATGATCAAGAGACTCTTGGGTGTAAATTTGAGACACCAGAAGACATGTGTCGTGCATTAGTATTTGAAATAGTGGATCGAGTAATTGATAGTTTTATAGATAGATTCACACCAGCTTTGAAACATTTTAAAGAAGTTGAGCGGTAGGTAAAGTTGACGGATCAGAAATTATTGATTTTAATAGAAATAATTTCGACAAAGATTGTTTAATTTTGAACAGACATATGTTGTTAGACGTTCGCACTTTACAGAATTTTGAAGTAAACTGCTTTAATGAAATTGTAGTTTTTCAAGTCTCCGACATGATAATAATGATGGAATTACTATCATGTCGGAGACTTTAAAAAGTCACCGATAGCTAGTTGTTTACATTCAAGTATAGAGGGCTATGAGAAATATTTTGCATTTATTAATACACCATAGTTTGTGTATAATTTAAGAATTGGGTTGGTTGTTTTGCAGAGAAATGCGCCAATCTGATAAGCTGCAACCGCAGCGAAACCGGTAATTGGCTCTTCTCTTTACAAACCAACCAACAATTTAATTAACTTTTATTCATTATTCTTGAATTATTTTTCCAATACCAGACAATATTATTTGTTACTATGTAGCTAGAAACGTATTGGTTTCTGTTGACTAACTTCCACATTTAACATTATGTGTAATAGTTGCTTGGAGTCCGCTAATGTTATATTAAATAATTGGCCATTTGTTTATTTTTACCTTGTCATTGACAAGCTATTAAATTTTGTCTAACAATGTCATCTTCATAATCATGTCGGAGACTTGAAAAAGTCGCCCATAGTTAGTTGTTTACAATAAAGCATAGAGGGCGTATGAGAAATGTTTTGCATTTATTGATATACTATGTTTCGTGTATAATTTAAGAACGTGGTTGGTTGTTTCGCAATGGGAAATGCCCCAATCTCATGAGCTACAATCACAACGAAACCGGTAGTTGGCTTTTACTTTTGCTAATAGCCAACAATTTAAATAATTTTTGTTCGTTATGCTTGAATTATTTATCCAATACCAGATAAAATTATTTGTTACTATTTAGCTAGAAACGCATTAGTTTCTGTTGACCTACTCCTTTATTTAACATTAGGTGTAGTACTTGTTTGGAAAGTCCACTAATGTTATACTAGATAATCGGCCATTTGTTCATTTACGAAGCTGGTAACCCAAAAATTCGTTTGGCTTGGTATCAAATCAGTCTGCCGTAACCTGGTCGCGAAGTTGCATCTAATGCCAAAAAGCCAAAGTCACAAGACACGTGATCACAGAAATTCAAAATTTCAAACTACCATCTTCAAGATTCGAGCATGTCCACATGGGCAATGTCAGACCATTATCCGTATCAGAGAAACACCGGTATATATTCATATGCATTGACCGCTTTACAAGATGGTCAGAGGCAATACTTCTGCAAAACATTGAAACCGAAACGGTAGCTAGAGCATTCATAAAATAATGGATCTCACGTTTTAGCGTACCACTCAGAGTCACAACAGATTAAGGCCGTCAGTTTGAAACGCAACTATTTAAACAATTAGAAACCTTGATCGAATCACAAGAATCCGCACAACAGCATATCACCCGGTAGTCAAATGACATGGTGGAACAATTTCACCAACAACTGAAAACTACATTGATCAGAAAAAAGTATAGAAGTGTATTACCTTAAGTCCTACTTGGAATATGAAATGCTTGGAAGGAAGAACTAAACCCTACAGCTCTGCAGAGCTTACATTTGACGAAACGCTACGCCTACCAGGACGCCTACCTCAAGTTCGAGCAAGCTAACAGAACAAACATCCTGAAATAGTTGCAAACCAGCTACGTTACCTATCAATATCTACAACCAGTTCGTAGCACTAAACATAGCAGCAAACAAACATTCGTATTCAAATAATTCAAAAACTCGAGCTACAGTTTTATACACTGCATAGGCTTAGAAAATGCTTTACAAAACAATCCAAATGGACGATAAAATGGTAATCATCGACAAAGAAGACAAGAAAACAACTGTTTCAATCAATAGTGTCAAACCAGCATATGGGGAACGAACCTAGGAACAATTAACACGAGTCCAGAAGAACAAACTTGTACTTTGTGCTCCTGTAACGACAGAAGCGATAGAAGAGTACACTTTCCAATAGGTATATCACTCTTTATTGCAACTAACGCATTTACTAGAAAGGGGGCATCGACAAGGCCGACTGCTTAAAAATGACAGGTGAGCATTTTTCACAAAAATTACGCCCTCGTTCGGATAAGAGGTTAAATGGAAGTCCCGTGTGTGAGTGTTGTCACGCACGTTAAAGATCTCTACCTTGCCTAAATTTCCAGGAAACAAAAAACTCGCCTCCTGGACAATGTAGTACCTTCTGGTGGAGCATTGGAAATATAAATGCACGGTATGTAAAAGTATGCAACTAACCATATTCCTAATTAACTGACCAATAAGCACTCAGCATGTAAATAAATAGAGTGCACGCGTGAAACACCCATCAAACAGTAATGAACTTGTCCGATGATCCTCGAAATACATAATAGAACTGTCTGAACGTACAATATAAACAAACCCAGGATATAAAAGTAGTTTCAAACGCTAGAGGAAATGACTTATTAAGCGTTTTCTTTTTAAGGTAGTCGTCAAACTTCTTGGACAGAACTTAAGAATAGTGCAAGGGGAAGTCACTAAACGCCTCGTTCACTAAGGGTTTTTCTTCAGATTATCTTGTGATCACCAAATCTAACGGGATAAAATGAAGTAAACTAGTATAACAACAATACCGACGCAGGAGCCCGTCATAACACAGCTTGGATCGGAAGCCATCAGAACTACTTCCTAGAGCACGTTACGTCAACATGCATGCCAAGATTGAGGAGATTTCACCACCAGCTCGCTCTAATCTCTACCAACCAAGTACGTCGCTCTTATGCTAGCGTCTCCGCTTACTAGCTGCAGGATGCCGAAGTATGGAAAACCTTTTCCTGTCATCGCCGGTAGGTGCCGCATTGCATTTAGTGTAACGATGGACATCAACCTCTACACAACACAGATCCGGGTCTTCGTCATGAAACCGCAACATTAAATTCTTCAACATGGAACCACATCCAGCAACTTTATAAACTTAAGTGCTACCAGTGTTTAGGGACATTTGCAATCACGCACACAAAAACATTGGTAAATATTTTCCTTGTGTGTCACTATACATTTATAATTAGTTCGTATTTTAAGTTTGTAAATAAATGTTTTCTCGTTTGCTACGAAGCGTTAACAATGAGATCCCAGACAATCCAGAACGCCACAAAACTATAAGGATGCTACACATAATTATAAAACAAGCACAAAAATTTAAGGGGAAAGTTTTTCGAATTTTACTGGAAACACTGATCGAACTTGTAATGTAAAAGTGAATTTTTGATAGTGTGCTTTGAGGTTTTTTTACGAGAATAAAATTACAAAATCCATAGAAAACCTGTTGAACGTGGATCTTGGATTAAAGAAATTGTTTGTAATTTCACGTACAATATTTTATAAACAAAATGGATATGCAACCGTATTCGGTAATAAAATTTATAATAGTTCATTAATGAGGAATATTTAAAACATTTTTGTATGATTTCAAAATCTATCTTAATTATACAAATCTTTAAAGTGTAACAAAGTAATCTTTCTGTAAATTTTGGTACGGTTTGCGCGTTTAGTGGGAAGATAATTCAAAGTCCAGTCCATCGAACGGCACACCGTTGTGCAAGAAGATAAAATACATTACAAGAATTAAATGTTCGTACATTTCTTATTCTGTATTGTTACAGGTTCTTACTACCGAGAGAATCCTGATTAAAGTGTTTACTGTCCTAATTACATTTGTAATGTTCTATCTAAATGCTTGATTCATAATCCCACTCAAAGAAAAACGGTAACGTAATGAAGCCACTGGTCGTACGTACCTACTACTTGCTTTACTTTATAGAAACGACAAAGAACAGTAATCTCTAATGACCTGCGGTAACCTCAGTAGGCGATATCATTAAAACTTAACTCGTGAAAAATTAAACGATACCACCTCCTTCGTAGTTGGTTAGTCGATATATTGATTTCTGTTTTAGAACAAGACTGAAATGTGTTTTACTTCTTTTATCAGTGTGTAGTGATTCTTTTCAAGCAGTTGTGTGCAAGTATAATGTAGCCAGTTTATTGAGGATTAATGCTACGAATTTTCTTGTAAGTTGACCAATTTCTACAATATTAGAACCAGGTAGTCTCCATTTGAATCGATGTTGCGCTGTACTCGGTCTAAATAATTCAAGCAACTTGAATAAATTTGTTAGTCATGGAACGCAAACTTTTGCATGTAATTTAACTAATGAGTCGACGGAAAATTTTTGTGTTCCGCTATTTCGTGAAATTTATTTTGACTAGCCTGCCTATTAAATAAGTTTATTAATTTTACGTGTTATATTGTGTGTATAATATAAATACAAACCTATGCGAATTTTTAAGGAACAAGTTTGACAACGCTAATTATTTTTGACCTACAAAAATAAGCGGACGTTTTAGGGGTAAAAGCGTGGGTTGCTTGTTTGAACTATAAAAAATGTTTTCTATGCTTTCAAACGATATTGGAAATTGCTGCTTGTTAAAAAGACTCACAATTTCTGTATTGCTTGCTGTAGGCTTGTATACCAAGACTAACAGCTGTTTTTGAAGAATAGAGCTTTTAAGGCTTCAATTCAATAGCTTACTTTAAGTTAAACCGTTACTCAACAATAGCTAACCCTTAAACATTGAATTCCTTGTAATTTCTGTATGATAATAGAACAGCCCAGCTTTGTAATTTGTTTGCTGGTTGAAACACCAGTGCAAAATTTGCGTAATTACAATCTAGTAACCAGCCCTTGGGAATCATATTTGAATGAACATGATTAACCCACAAACGTTTCTTTTATTAGCAAAATTATGATACAACTGTTCAGTTCTAGATACGATGTTTAATTTAACATATATTTATTTAGTTTATTAAATATAGAGGCAGCACTAATCAAAATAAAAGTATGCATTTATTGGAATTTATAATCACATTATATCCAGACAAAATGTCTATTGGGTACCCTAGTGTGTCTTTAATTTTTTTAAAACTGTGCATAATTCGTAACAATACCTCTTTTTAGACAGTGCACTACCATTAACCATCATTAATTTAACTATATTATGGCACCATTGCATAAGCATGCTTATTATGATATGTCTTGTCACAATGCTGTAATTTTAGGGAAAGTCGGAAGAATATCGAGGTGTAATATTTTATTTTAGAGTGGTTAGGGGCCGATGACAATTCAATAGTAATATTTAAAAATAACAAAGGAATTGCATAGGATAAAAGGACCACCCATCGATATGCGATGGAGCATTGTTTAATTATATATAAAAGCACTAACCTTGCAATAATGGTGGATGAACGGCTGAAGCTTTATACAGAGGCGGCCTTAGACTTTGCGAAGTCGTGGTCAAAAACTTTTTGCGAGACCTTATTTACATTAAAATTAAAATTTAAAGCTATAATGTGAAATGCGGATTTAGGTTTTTTGGTAACAGGCACAAAACATATTAATATTACCAAAGATGTATTGTTACCTTAATGAAATGTTTTACGTGAACTGTACGAGGACAAACTATATTTTAATTTAATATTTAAAGATACCATTCCGAATGGACCTGCACCTTGAAGAAGTTCTAGATTATTAGAACGGATGGAATGGCTTCCGCGTTCGAGTGACCTAAAGAGCAAAACTACAGGTTCAATCAAAACAATAGGGTTTTTAGTGAGGAACCAGACTATGACAGGTCCATGAAAGATGGCAGCGACTCTTTCGGTACTTAAATTGGCAGAGACCATTGGGGTCGTTATGCCATTCTAGGACACACTACCGCGATGTGGAAGGCAACGGGAAACCACCAAATAACCTCCCCCTCCCCCCAAGTCCACAGCGTACTAAAATTGTATTTAAAATGATGCCATCCTCTGGGGTAAAAGATTCCTGAAGTAAAGTAGTCCCCCATTCGGATCTCCGGGAGGGGACTACTTCGGAGGATGTGATAAGAAAATGTAGAAAAAAAATCGGGAATCGGAGCGTAAAATATCAGAAGTATGAAGCAAGTGGGCAAGCTAGAGAACTTAAAAACTGAAATGGATAGGTTAGCACTAGACATAGTAGGGATCAGCGAAGTTCCGTGACAAGAGGCGGGGGATTTTTGGAGTGGAGACTTTAAGGTAATTCAGACAGGATCAGAGGAAGGAAATTCTGGTGTGGGGATAGTTATGCGAAAAAAGTTAGGATACTGTGTAGAACATTGGTTACAAAAGAAGAAAAAAGTACACATGGATAGATTAGAATCTAAACCGGTAAATACAGTAATAATACAAGTATACATGCCCACCTCTAGCCACAGTAAGGAAGAGGTAGAAGCGATTTACAAAGATGTCGAAGACATACTAAGATATGAAAATTTAATAATTTTGCGGGATTTTAATGCAGTGATAGGTGAAGGTAGGGAAGGAGCGGTAGTAGGTTTATTTGGTTTAGGTAAGGGAAACAACAGGGGAAATAGGTTGATAGACTTTTGCGACAAAAACAATTAAACCATCACAAACACATTATTTCAACATCATGCTAGAAGAAGATACACGTGGAAGATGCCAGGGGATATAGGAAGACAACGGTTTAGGAATCAAGTAAAAGACTGTAAAAGCTATCCAGAAGCAGATGTAGACACTGACCACAGCATCGTAATTATGAAGGCCGCTCTTAAATTTCAAAATTTGGTAAAAAGGAACCGAAAAAGGCACTCTGACTTTGAGAAACTAAAAATAAAGATATCAACGAAAAATATGAAAAAAAGTTAAATGAATTGCTGAAAGATATCTGGAAACTTTCTTATTCTAAGGAAGTAGAAAGAGAATAGAATAACATTAATTCAGCTTAGATATGGCGACTAGAGATATTCTGGGATATACACAAAAAGAAAATAAGAAACCATGGATAATCAAGGATATCCTGAATTTAATAGAAGAAAGACGGAAATACAAAAATAAATCAGACGATACAAAAAACAAGAGATACAAACCACAAAATGGGAAATTATTCGCGAATGCAGGAAAGCTAAAAAAACTATGAATTGATGAAAAGTGCAAAGAGGTACAAACTAAGATGGAAGTAGGAAAGACAGACGAAGCATACAAACTAATTAGAATGAACTTTATAGATATAAAACCGTATAGTAAAAATATAGGGGACGCGAGAGGAAACGTCATTATAGAAACTATAGAGATAGTGGTTAGATGACAGGAATATGTAGGGAATTTATATGCAGGAGAAAAACTAACAGTATTAGAACAGGAATCAGACATTGAAAAGAATGACGTGGGATATCCTATACTTAGAGATGAGTTTGAATTAGCATTAAAGGGCCTGAAGGTCGTAAGGCACCTGGTACAGAAAAGGTACAAGCAGAAACTGTAAAATCCGCTGGACAAGCAGTAACAGAACGTCTCTGCCAACTTGTGAGCTATATGTATGAGGCAGGCGAGATACTCAAAGATTTCAAACGAAACATCATAGTCACTATACCCAAAAAGAGAGGCGCGGATGTGAAAATTTTCGAACAATAAGTTTGACAGCACATGTGTCAAAAATACTAACTAGAATTGTACTAAGACGAATAGAAAAACGAGCTAAAGCTAGGAGAAGATCGATTTGGGTTTAGGCGAAACAGGGGAACACGGGAAGCTATTTTAGCTCTGAGGGTGATAATGTAGGAAACAATAGAAAAACGGGAAAGCGTTTATATAGGGTTTGTAGATCTAAAAAAAGCATTTGACAGTGGAAAATAGAAAAAGAATGTTTGAAATACTCAAAAAGATTGCAGTGAGTTTTAGGGATAAACGAATAATACATAGCTTATACAAAAAGCAAACAGCTGTAATTAAATCGGAACAGGAACATAGAGAAGTAAATATTAGGAAAGGGGCGAGACAGAGATGTGCCCTATCTCTATTAATTTTTAACTTAACATTGGAGGCAATGAATACTGTCAAATGCAGGAAGACGTTTGGGATTATTATGCAGGGACAAAAGATTGGTATGCATAGATTTACAGATGATATAGCGGAATTAGCGTCTAGCAAGGAGGAGTTCGAAGCTGCCCTTGATGAAATGCAAACAGTTCTAACAGAGACATATGGTATGAAAATTGACAAAAATAAAACTAAAGCACTAGTATTCGAAGGAAAGAAAAGAAAGTCAAAAACAAGAATACAAATAGATGACGAGAACTTACAGGGTTAGGGATTTCTGCTACCTAGGAAGCTAAATATCGCGAGACGGTAAGAGCGCAAAAGATATTAAACAAAGATTAGCACAAGGTCGTGCTAAATTTAACAAGACAAAGCAACTACTATGTTCAAAGAGAACAAACATAGAAACAAGCAAGAGATTGCTGAAAACATATGTTTGGAACACAACACTGTACGGCTGTGAAACTTAGACAGTAGGAGAAGCGGACAGGAAAAAGATAGAAGCCATTGAAATGTGGTGTTACAGACGTATGATGAAGATATCATGGATAGACAAAGTTAAGGACAAAGAAGCGCTAGAAATGGTAGGGGAAGAAATAAATATGTGGAAAACAGTAAAAAATATGAGAGGATGATAGACCATATACTAAGGCATGAGGTAATAGTGCGGACTATATTAGAAGTAGAGATAGAAAAAAAGAGAGCTAGAGGTGGACCTAGGTTGGATTATTCTACATAGATAGTTAAAGATGTAGGTTGTGGGAATTTTAGGGAAATGGAGGTACGCTTCCAACCAGTTCCAAGAAGGAAACTTATTGACGAAAAAATAATTGTACTTATACCTGATAATTATTACACACAACTACAGGTATTGCTTTTGCAATATTGTCAACTAATGTTAATTATGTGATGTAAAACTATTAATTCGGCAAATAAAGTGTTGGGGGATCTTGGCAGCGACAGACTGCTTAACCCCCTTCACCTACTACTGAATCTCGGTTAAATAGGACATATAATTAGAAAACAACAGTAGCGAAACTGCGCTGTATCTATGCTGTGGGAATTTCAGGGAATTGTGTAGGTTAGCTCTGAATAGAAATAAGTGGAGGTACATGTTCAACTAATTTCAAGACGATAAACCGTGTTTGAAATGATATATTGGAAAGCTATTCATTCGACAAATGTTTAAGTGTTGGGGGATCTTGATAGCCGCATGCTGCTAAACCCCTTTCATATACCACTGAATATCGTGGAAATAGGGTATATATTTGTAAAACAGTAGAAGGGAAATCGAACTGCATCTAACAAGAACGAGCAGCAGCTATGTTAGAATACAACAAACAGAAACAAGGAGAAAATTGTTGAAAGCATATGTGGAAGACAAAAAAAAATAGGAGAAATAGAAGAACAGGATGCGTAACCGCCCTGAGGCGGCCATGTTACCCGCCATGGCGGGGTAACGTGGCCGCCATGACAGGTAACATGGCCGCCATGGCGGACACATGGCTGCCATGGCGGGGTAACATGGCTGCCGTGGCGGGTAACATGGCCGCTTCAGGGCGGTTGCGCATTTCATCGGGTGTATTTGGGTAGTTTCGGCAATATACGCCCCCACTTTGTAGGGTACATAAGGGGCAGTTTTTCATTTCAATTTAGTAGTCGGCAGTAGTTAGAACGGTAAACATGAGCGTCTCCAAGGTGATTAACGTTTTTCAACTTCTTGGGAATAAACTAAAACCAACAAATGAGCGATTTGGATTGTGGCTGCTGGCAGAAAATATGTGCAACAATAATCTGGCGACAGATATTGGTAATATTTGTTATGTCCAAGGTGAATAGATGCTGATTGGTGGACTACACACGCCAATTACAGAACCATTTTGTGACAATATAATGTTGGTTAAAATTTGCGACCTTTCTGACGCCAAGCAAACATCTGCAAACAAAAGGATGTTTATCCGAAAAAGAAATCTGTGGTGCATTTAACAGCTATCTACGAGGAAAGTTCGATCGATTTGTTTCCGCTAGGCATGGTGTTAAAGCTAAGCTTTCGTTTTCTCTGGAAAGCACTAACAAGATGGGCCAGGGAGTAAAAGAAATTATCGGAAAAGAAGGCCTCGAAAGCATTAATAAAAAATTCCAAAATCCTATATGTGTTCCGTACAAAGTGGAATTAGCAGATGTTAAGTTGGAAACTTTATTGGAAGAACTACCAGATATATCAGACGAACCCAACAAGGATTATTACTATCTTTTTGACATGGATGTAACCCAAGATTTTGCTGGCATACTTAGCAAGATGGAGATGTGTAATTATTTAACTACAAACCATATCTTTTGCTACAAAGGCGAATACGAAGAAAACTGCAATATTATAGTTGACAACGGTAAAACTGTGGGGATCGATTGTTTAACATGACTAGCAACCAATACAAGAATTAAGATATACAACAAATTTATGTGTCAGATAACAAGTTCTGGTGTTAGTAAACAACTTGGAAATCATATACTAGATTTTTTACGTTGTTCAGATGCACGCTTAAGAGAAATATTCACGTCTGCTTTGACCAAAGAACATGGTATTACACGATTGGACGCGACAATATACAACTGTACAATTGGAAACTGTGTCAGTGCGGAACAGGTGTATAATCCCTTAAAAGACTGTTTAACCTTATTGGAAAATAGTAAGTTATACTTCCTTAAGGCGCCAATGTACTCGGTACCACTTGCCAAAATGTAGAGTAAGCTATCGGACAATCTACAAAATAGTTGCTGTTTAGTGTTTAATAACCTACTACAGTACGTGTATTGGGGGAATAGCAATACAAAGAAATTGACTGGCTTGCAAATTAAGTTGTCCGAAAAACCAGAGGAAAAAAAATTGATTAAATATGTGCCTTCGGCTTTTAGTTTTAACTATTTACCTGTAAATTATTTGGACATAGTAGAGGAGAAAGACAGTCAAGATAAAATACAAAACTTACACAAGTGCTACATTAAAGCAGGTAGTACATATTTTACACAATCTGAAACACCATATTCTACAATTCCAAAAGAAATAATCATTTCGGAATTGGGGTTGATAAATACGCCTAACATTCGTCCAGAGGTTGTACGACAACGCGTAAATATTGGCAGTAAACTCTATCCGTTTACGCTAAAGGAAATTGCCCCACTATGCACGTCATACAATCATTAAAAAGCAATTAGTGCTAATGGATTTTAATGAGGAAACTCATTAAAAAGCAATTAGTGCTAATGGGTTTTTAATGAGAAAACTCATTAAAAAGCAATTAGTGCTAATGGGGTTTTAACGAGGAAACTCATTAAAAAGCAATTAGTGCTAATGGGTTTTCAATGAGAAAACTCATTAAAAATCCATTAAAAAGCAATTAGCGGAGAACGGTCCAGGATAAAGGTCCTCTCTCTACTCGAATGTGATACATAAAGCCAAATATACAACTGTGCTCTTTAAGAGCTTCAAATCGACATTGAACGCCTATTTAACAGTGTCAACAATCACGTTAAAAAATTATTTTTAAAGTAGCTTTCTGGTAGCTGGAAACTCACATCTTTTGCTTCATAATCAAAAAATTCTTTTTTTCGCCTGCTTCTTTTATATTTAAATGTTGGTTCAATTTCCGCTTGTTCAGCAAGTTCTTTTGCATCAATTAATACCGACTCAAAGCCAGTATCTCAATATTTGTCTATCCATTTAATAAAACCTTGCAAATGTTGTAAAGCGATAGTTAAATGCATGCTTTTTGCCTGTTACACCTTACTAATTAAATTTATTTTTATAGTATGTCGTACCATATTGTTAAAGATGTTACAAAGTCAAAAGAAGTTACTTCTTTTTCGATTGATTGGCATTCACTTATTAATGCACAATCTGTTGTTGTTTTAGCTAAACTTTTTAGAGCATCACATATATCATTTAACTGATATTTCTCAGCTTTTATCGATTCTACTCTACACTCGGACCTTGTTTGCGATAAAAAAAGGTTTTAGCGAAATATTAACTTTTGTTTTAAAATAGTTCACCTTTTACTAGAACCAGAAAATAGTGTATAAAACCGTTGCACAAGTCCAAAGAAAGATTGAGCTTGTACACAAGAAGATGGGGCATTACCTAACTAAGTTCCAGTTATAACAACCGCAGAGTACAAAAAACGCCCAAGGATTTGCAGTCAAAATTTTTTTTTGAACTCCACTTTTCCCCCATGCATGTTGGTGCCATTGTCGTACCCTTGATCTCGGCAGTTTTCTAATGGTAATCTTAAGTTTTCCAGATCAGTTAAAATGTAGTTAGTTAAATTTACTTCAGCAGTTTTTTTTTGCAGTATGAAACCAATAAAATGCTCTTCAATATCGCCATTATCTACATTCACAAATCTTAATATCATTGACATTTATTCAGTTCGAGCAATGTTTCGAGTACAATCAAGAATTACAGAAAAGTACTTAGCTTTTTGTGTTTTTTCTATAATTTTGAATTTTACGTGATTGGTAATCAGTTATATGAGTTCATTTTGAATGTTTTTTTTTAGGTAACGATCACTAATTTTTTTTTTAAATTACTTGCTGCAAATTAGTTTTTAAAATAAGATCAAATCGGCCAATTAATTTAACGACATCTAGAAAATTAGCGCTGGGTATATCTTCTAGTTTTTTAGTGTCCCCTTATTGCTAAACTATGAGAGGTTGTGAATTGTACTACAGCAAGTAACCTTTCTAAAATATCTTTCCATCGCTGTTTTTTCGATTCAATCTTAGACTTTGAAGAATCATCCATCCCTGTTTTACATTTTAAGACTTTTTGTAAATTGAAGCATTAAAGAAGACAATTCTTTACGTGACTTAGAAATTTCATGTCCTGTTAAGGGATCACCTACATTCTTCCACTTATTTAATCCTTCGCTGGAGCTTAATTTTGATGAGCAATTATCACATAGTCGGTCAGCGAAACAGTATATAACGTCTTTCAGCTTTGAGTATACCAACCAACTTTTGTTTTGTTCTTCACCGTTTTTTAAGGTGCGGGTATAATAAAACTTGCTGAAATGTCGCCCTTGAGCGACAGTTGGGTCTTTGAGCACAATAACAGACCGTGCTGCATAGGTAATATATGCCGGCTACATTCCCGGATCGTTTTCTACATTTATATTGATCGGCGTATATAAATTTTCAGCAGATTCATACTCTAAGGCTGCTGATAACAATGAAGTATGTGGTGCCAGCGCAGATAATGCTTTGGGCAACTTAGACTCAGGTGATAATTCGGTGGGAAATACTGTTGAATGTAATTCTTCAACAGATGTTAAATTTGCCAAATTGTTTGGTGTGAATGACGTTTCGGTATGTTTGTTTTGAACTATTTCCTGTTTTTAAATAGTTTTTGAGAAATCCGCTCAATTGTTCAGCTTGTTCTTTCCTTTTTCGGATCTTTTTTTTTTCGAACTTTCTGACTCGTATTTTTGCCAACTTCTTGTTCGTGCGAAGCCATCACTTAAAAAAATATGTTACACAAAGTGGAAGCTACATATTGAATAAAATTATTTTACACTTTATGGGCCATTTTACATAATGATGAAAACTTATTAAAAAAGTTAACAAAAGACAAAGCCGATTTACTTAATAGATTGATGCAAAGAATTCAAACTTGTCGGTTGTCAAACTAAAATTTCAAAACATAGTAGAATGATAATTTCCTTTTTAGCAGCTATTGTAACATACCTAATTATTTTCCTTCAGAAGATAATCATTATGAGATTAGAATCTAAACCGGTAATACAGGATATGAAAATTTAATAATTACGGGATATTTTAATACAATGGTAGGTGAGAGTAGGGAGGGAGCGGTAGTAGGTTTATTTGGTTTAGGCACGAAAAACGACAGGGGAAATAGTCTGGTAGAATTGTGCGACAAAAACAATTTCACCATCACAAATACATTATTTCAACATCATGCTAGAAGACGATGCACTTCGAAGATGCCAAGAGATATAGGGAAATAGGAGGGTATGCTGAAGTGATGTACACATGCTTGTACAACACGAAAAACATAATCTACAGCAGCGCGCATGGTGGCATTTGGAAGTCACAATCCCCCGCTATACGAATACCCATTTTGAAGGCGTTGCTTTCACCAGTTCGTTTTACGTAGCGAAGGTATGAAGACGTGTTATAGTGCTATATCAACTCGAGTTAAACATCACGTTGTTATCGAATTTTTAACATTTGAAAATGTGACTCCTACCGAGTTTCATTGTCGTTTAAAGGTTGGTCATGTTGACGATACTGTTGATTGATCTACTGTAAATCGATGGGTATTAAAATTTCGTGGTTGCGAGCCTCTAAAAACCATAATTGTTGATGAAATACGCAGCGGAGGTTCGATCACTGCCACAGACGATAAACATCGCCAATTCGTCAACAATTTGATTGAAAATGAACGGCGAATCATTCAAAAGCGTATCGCGAACCATATTGGAACATCCAAGGAACATGTAGACTTCATTATTGAACAATTGGGATACCGTAACATCTGTGCACGCTAGGTACTACGAAGAGGCACTACGAAACCGACTCCACACCCTCCTTACTCTCCCGATCACCCTTCTTGCGATTTTTATTTTTCTACTAAAGAGAGACCTTAAGTGTAATCATTACACCTCAGACGATGAAGTGAAGACAGCTATCGCCACCTGGACTTGAGGAAAATCAGAAAAATTCTTTAGTGATAGGATAAAAAACTTGTTACACGTTGGAAGAAATATGTTAGGCTTAACGATGACTATGTTGAAAAATAAATATATCATTTTTAACCTTAACAACTGTACTTAGATTTAATTTTTACCCGTTCTTACTATATGTTTTTGTTCGTATCAAAATTCATATCATTCATATCAAATAGATTACATTCTTGTTCGGTAATGGTTTAGGAATCAAGCAAAAGACTATAGAAGCTACCTATAAGCAGATATGGTCACTGATAACAACATAGTAATTATGAAACCGCGCTTAAATTTAAAAATTTGAAATAAAGAATGGAAAAATGCACTTTGACGTTGAGAAACTAAAAGATAAAGATATCCACAAAAGAATTGAGAAAAAGTCAAACGAAATTCTGAAAGACATTGGGGAAAGTTTCTGACACTGAAGAAGTAGAAACAGAATGAAATAACATTAAATCTAGCTTAGACATGGCGGCCAGAGATATTCTGGGTTATAAACATAAAGAACATAAGAAACAATGAGTAACATAGGATATTCTGAATTTAATAGAAGAATCGCAAAAATACAAAGACAAACCAGACGTAACAGTGAAACAGAGATACAAAGCCATAAAATGGGAAATTATTTGCAAATGCACGAAAGCTAACTAACAATGGATTGATGAAAAGTGCAACGAGGTACAGACGAAGCAAGGAAATAGAGATACAAAGCCATAAAATAGGAGATTATTTGCAAATACACCAAAGCTAACTAACAATGGATTAATGAAAAGTGCAACGAGGTACAGACGAAGCAGGGAAACAGATATACAAAGCCATAAAATGGGAGATTATTCGTAAATGCACCAAAGCTAACTAACAATGGATTGATGAAAAGTGCAAAGAGGTACAAACCAAGATGGAAGTAGGAAAAACAGACGAAGCATACAAACTAATTACAATAAATAATATGGATATAAAACCGTACAGCAAAAATATAAGGGGTGCGGGAGGAGACATCATTATAGAAATATAGGGAAAATGGCTTGATGTCAAGAATATATAAAAAATTTGTATGCAGAGCAGGAACTAACAGCACTAGAACAGAAATTAGACATTGAAAAGGATGACTTGGAATATCCTATACCTACAGATGAGTTTGAATTAGTATTAAAGTATCGTCACTAGCTAGACCCTAGAGACAGATGCAGCGTGCTATTTTTTTACCAATTTCTCCAAGATTGTTTTTGTGTTAAGCAGTAGGATACTAGGATTTTCAATTTCGGTTATTAATTGTATTATATATTTTGAATTCCTAAGTGTGAAAGTTTATTATAGTAATTGTGTTTTATGTGAGTTTAATTATGCGTGCAAATAATTTCAAGCATAAATCTGGTGTTCAAAAGCAAAAGCTGAAAGCAATAAACGATGCAATGGGTATTATAGGAGGGCAGAGTATTATAAAGGTTTTCAAAAATTGTGATAACAGTGTTAACCATTCTTTTTCTGTTGAAGATGGAAATGTTGAAAGTGAAAATTTATCTCCGTGTAATATAAATGATTATCACAGTATGTTGATGGTGTCAAGTGAATCGAGTGAAACCAAAAACGATACAGACAAGCCTTTCTCTGTGGTCCTGGTAGGCAACATTGTAGACTCTATAGATAAGTATAATAATTTCAAAGTAACATCGCATTTGGTGATATGTCTAACAATGATAACATAGCCTTAGATTTTACCGATCTAGGCACATGGCCAAATATAATTAATGACATTAGCTGCCAGAGTATTGTCTCTCAGAATAATATCAATTTTGAGGAATTATATGAGTAGGTTAAGACATTCCCAAGGAACAGGACAGCAAAACTTCCCTATCTTCTCAAGCCTAAATCTGCAAACAATCGAGAGCAGTATCACAGAGCCTGGTTAATTTGTAGTTCTTCAAACAGATACTTCATTGCATTATATGTACTTTATTTGCTAATACCCCAAAACGAAGCAAATTGGTAAACACAGGGTATTCTCTGGCTCCATTTGCGTGGAAAATGTTGTATAATAAATTTTTCAAACATGAAAATAGTGGTGTACATCGCACGTTTTATTAATACTCCTTGTATGTTTATTGTGGTTTGTTTTGTATTTTTCTTAATATTTCTTGGGTATTAAACCATTCAAAGTTTTGAAAATTGTCTTTATTTACGTTTCGATCCATGGCCTATGATCGTTGCTTTATTGTCAATGGAAATATCTCCAACAATCAATTAATTCCAAAGGTATTAATAGTGGTCTTGAAAAACAAATTTTAAATGAATCAGGAAACTGGAAGACAATTTTGTAATGAATATTGGATGCAACACTCTTTCTTGCATCAAGGGGGTCGCATTTTCAAAAGGATAATATATCAATTGGTGATGCAAATAATGGAAACTTTCTTGGAACTTTGGAGTTAATAGGAAAATACAATGAAATTACAAGAGAGCACTTAGCTAAGATAAAAACTCTTCAATTACAAGGGAAAACATGACAGAGCAAGCTCCCTACTTATCTTGGTTAAGTATATATTGAATTCATTTTACTTTGCAGTGAAAAAGTGTTAAAGAATATACTTGAAAAAAGACAATAAGTGATTTACTATGGGTTGATCGTTGATGCAACTCCTGATATATCACATCAAAAACAGAACGTATTCATTTTGAGATATCTGACTCAAAATAAACACACAAAGCAATACCAAATAAAAGAAAGATTTGTTAAGTTTCTAAAGTTTAACGACAAAAATGGAGAAGATATGATTATTGAAATTGTGTTTTAACAAAAAACAATATTCCTCTTGAGGACTACAGAGCTCAGAGGTATAACAAAGCGTCAAATATGTGTGGAAAAGTCAAAGGAGTGAAAACTAGCATCTTGGAAAATATAGTGTAGCATTTTATTCTCCATGTAGAGCTCACTCTTTAAACAGAATAGGAGTTATTGCAGCTAAAATGTGTCTAGAGGTTATGACTTTCTTTGGAAATTTGGAAAAAAATGTACTCTTTTTTTTCACATAGCCCAGCAAGACGGAACATTTTGATAGCTGGAGTGCCACTTTCCCTAAATAGCAATCACAAGCAGGATGGTGTGAACAATTTGAAGTGGTGCTTCCAGTCGCAATGCACTACCCATGAGTATTAAAAGCAATGTGGCGAATACTGTGACTTAAAATCAAGCTTGGAACCAAAAGCTTATAATCAAGTTATAGGTCTTAAGAAATATTTTCTTCTTTTCAAGTCTTCTCTATCACAGTCTTTTGGTTTAAAGTGTTGGGTTGCATTAATTAAAGAAGTGTAATAATTCCGTCTGGAAATATTTCTTTCAACATCGAGGTCAAATTGATCAATGGCTTAAAAAAGGACATGCAGCGGCCCAGAGAATCGTGGAAAGAAATCATCGGTCATGCTTAGTGGTGCAAACAATGAAAATACTATTTTTGTCGTCCTCCTTCATCAGAAACCCTATTTATTGTTAATACGGAAGAAGAAAATTTTAAAACTTACATAGTTTACAGAGTTTTGGATTTTATTTTATATGAGCTCCAAACAGAAGTTTTTAGTCCAATTCTTAAATTCAACAGATGCAAGAAAGTGATTTGAAATATAAGGTTACAAAACTAGTCAGTACTTACAAAAACGACTTATCAGTAAACTTTTGTGATAAGATTTGCATTTAAAACATATCAAACAGTGTTTCAGGGTCAGCCAAATTTCAAAGTAACCCGCTACTGTTGTTAAACTCAATCCTTGACAAACAACTGGAAACAATATTCGTAAATGTCTATAATGCATTAAGAATTTTTTGTACAATTCAGCTAACTGATCCATCAGCAGAAATGGCATTTAGTCAGCTTGAAAATCTCTTTTAGGCATGTCAATGCTCATCAATGAGCCAAGAATGACTTAACTCACTTGGTGTGTTGGTTATTGAACACCGTCTTGAAGCATTTACTTCAGAGATGTCATTGAGAAATTTTCAATAATGAAAGTCAGAAAAATGTAAACTAATTTTTATAAATTTAAATAATGGAAAATAATTTTCAAGATGAAAATTTTTACTTCTTCCTACATTTTCAATAAAGCTTTTTAATTTGAATTGCATATGAAAATAGCATTTGCTACGTGCAAAGCCGTAGCCTAAAAAGAAACCTAAAAAAAAAGAAAGATTGTCCGGGCTCAGCCAGTGGGTGGGCGAGGTTTTAGAAATACCCAAACAAAAGAACAGAGGACCTGAAATAAAAATAAACCAAACACACTCGCACTCATTCAGTAAATTAACCACCGACATCCAGAAAACCTTATATTTAACATCAAAGCAAAATACAAAATGTATACGCAGGAGTACATTAGTACTCCGAACACAGTACAAACAAAGCCAAAGGTTTACATGGCGAGCTGTCGTTTTTAGGGCCCTACCCCGTAAATTAATTAACCAACCAAAGCAAAAAGAAAGTTTCCCCGCTAAAAACAACAGCTCTAAAGCATTATCGTAAGCATAAAAAATCTAATACATAAAATATCAGAACACGGTAGTTTACATTTATTATTACTAAAATTTGGTATTTCAAGAAAAGTTACACCCAATAGTTGGTCTAAATAATAATTTAATCCGCACACAAAAAGGAGAAAGCGAAGTAGTTTATCAAATTCCAAAAATGTGTATTTAAATTTGGTTGTGGTAAAACTGGGGTTTACCACAATTTTATCTCGTAAATAATTTTAGTCGCATAGTTGTTGAAACGAGACAAAAACAGGTAGTAAAGGAAATGTGTATACGACATTAGGGATCCACTTGTCTTCTAACGAACAGGGGCGGCAGTCCCACAGGGCCCATACATCACGTACATGGTGTTAGCACTTAGCAGTACACCCACAACAGTACATAGTAGCAGTAGGACCAAAGAAAATCCGACACTTCTAGCGGCCGGGAAACCTCACATTCCGTGTGCAACCTTAGAATAACCAAACCATATCAAATTAACTTGCGATAACAACCAGAAATAATTCTTAAGACAGCATTATCGTCCACAACAGAACACCTTTCAAATACACCAGTTCGCTCTATATCTCGTGTATCTCTGAACAGGTTGTTCGGAGTGTTGCTATCCAACCTTGCGTTGTATAACGCAGAGCTTCGTCTATCGACGTAATACAGGGAATAACCACAAATAACAGGCGACCTTGCCCTAACGAAGCGTAGTCTTTAAACACCCAAACGCAAATAGAATATTTTATTGCAATTTTATTGCCAATTAACGAAATATTTGAACAGGATTTTAATTAATCGGAATTTATGTAGATGAACAACTAAATTTGGAACGAAATCATTTTTCGTATTATTTTTAAATAGGTGAAAATTTTTAGAACGCGGTTTTGATTAAAACGGACTTTATATATTAGGAACGAATATAGTTTGGCTGATTTTTTATTAGAATTCAACGTAACACAATTTAATTATAACATTTTCATTTTCAGGAATTAAAATTGTATGTTTATAAACCAAATGTTTATTTAATTCAGTAAATGTCTCACATATTATATGGTATGCTGTATATTAGGGGTGGCCAACACGCGGCCCGCGGGCTGCATGCGGCCCGCTGGGTGTCTACTTGTGGCCCGCGGAGCATTTGCATTATTTTTTTTCTTTTAGTGTACATAAAACTACTAAAAGAACATTCCAATGTGCGTAGTTCGTATCATATTTCATATATGGAAGTATCTCAGTACATTGTTTCAACTATCGTGACAATTTCTTCTATGGCATATTCGTGTTAACAAACAATCATAACTTTAAGCTGATTTTAAAATGCGCGTACGTCGATCTTGCGTGGATAGCCTTGAGCGTGAATGCGGGCTGCGTCGGGCGACCAGCAGTCTGTGCAAGCTCGCAATGCCGTCGGACGTGTGATTGCTTTTTGCATTGTGTGCGGTTATCGCCATGTGATTCGCAAGATTTTGCAATCCACTTTTAAATACACATTGATAAGAATACAAATTGCTATAACCGAGTATCCTATCTAATACTATACCGAGTCTTGTCTACAGCTTTTATTTTTTTATAATGTCATTTTATTTATATTTTTAAATTAAAAACGAAGATTCAAGATGGCGTCAAGTAATAAAAACGTTGGACCAAAGAAGAGAAAAGTCCCAGAAGAACTGAGAAGTTTTCAAGACAGATGGGCTATAAACTACTTTTTCGTGGAATTTAAAACAAAACCAATATGCATGATATGCAATAATTCTGTTTCTGTCTTGAAAGAAAATAACATTAAACGGCATTACGGGGCTAAGCATGCAAATAAGTTTGATAAGTACGAAGGGCAATTTCGACAAGACCAAGTAAATGAATTAAAAAGAAAACATTCTGCACAACGTCAAATATTTACTAGAACGGCTCAAGGGTCAACATGCTATGTAAAAGCTAGTTATGCAGTAGCAATGATATTAGCAAAAAAAAATCGAAGCCATATTCAGATGTTGAAATGGTTAAGGAATGTTTGGAGTGTCGCTGAAATTCTGTGCCCAGAAAATAAAACGGATTTTTATAAAATAAGCCTGTCTCGTCAAACTATTACTAGGCGGGTCGACGACATTGGAAAACATATTGAAGATAATTTGAAAAATCGAGCATCCAAGTTCATATTTTATGCTCTAGCATTGGATGAAAGCACAGACTTAACAGATACCGCCCAAGTGGTAATTTTTATCAGGGGTGTTGATGTCCATTTTAACAAAATAGAAGAATTAGCGGCACTGTATCCACTTAAGGACACTACTCGCTCACGAGATTTGTTAGGAGCTGTTACATCGACATTGAATCGCTTTTCGTTACAACTCAACAACCTATCGGGCGTAACAACAGATGGTGCTCCAGCAATGGTTGGGAAACACGAAGGTTTAGTAACTGATTGAAAATGAGGCCTGCAAAGTTGGTAATATTTCGATGCTAAATTTTCATTGCATTATTCATCAGGAGAATTTATGTTCCAAGTCCCTTAAAATGGATCATGTCATGAAGGTGGTCATCAAAACAGTGAACTTTATTAAGTCGAAAGGGTTGAATCACCGTCAGTTCCAAGAGTTTCTCAAGTCTTTGCATTCACAGTATAATGACGTTACATTTTATGCAGAAGTAAGATGGCTGATCCGAGCCAAAATGTTGAAACGAGTGTTTGATTTGAAGGAAGAAATACAGTCATTCTTCACACGCAAGTCAAAAAGTATCCCATAATTTGAAGACAAAGAGTGGGTTAGCGACTTTGCATTTCTGGTCGATATAGTTAGCCACCTAAATGTTGTTAATACTCGTCTATAAGGGAAAGATCAACTAATTAATAACATGTATGATCTTATTTCCGCATTCCAAATGAAACTTGGGCTTTGGAAACAACAGTTAAGAACAAAAAGCTTCACCCACTTTCCGACATTGTTGTTGCAGCCAGACGTCACACAAATGGCGGCGGATAAATACGCTTCGTTAATATATGACTTGAACCTGGAATTTGATAACCGATTTCAAGATTTTAAAAAGCATCGTGTGTTTTTTGCTGCATTTGCAATGCGATTCTCCGTAGACGAGAATTTATTGCCAGGAATTTTACAAATGGAACATTGGTGAAATGTGTTGCGACTCACAGTTAAAGGAGAAATTTAATCAGGTTGGTTTGGAAGAGTTTTACAAATTATATTTAGACAAGGAGAAATATCCTGCATTTTACAAACATGCTCTATCGATGATTTTGCTATTTGGAAACATTTACACGTGTGAACAGCTTTTTAGTCGAATGAAGCATGTTAAATCTCAAATGTGAACACGAATTACTGATGAGCATTTGGAAAACTGTTTGCGTGTAGCAACAACATCAATCGAAATCAACATTGTTCTGACAAACAAAATCAGATGTCTCACTAAAATGTATTATATTTTGTTTATTTTTTTATTATTATTTTTTGTTTTGCCTAACTCTAATCTAATAAATATGTTTGATTCTCATTTTTGTTATATTAAAAAAAAACAATATATTTCTTGTTTGCTTTAAATAATACAAGAAAAATTTGTTGTACAGCCCAGTAGCAAATCTTATTTCTAAAATTTGGCCCGGCTGCTGAAAAGGTTGGCCACCCATACTGTATATCTTTTTATGGAGTAGAAGTAAGTTCTAGGATTAAAATTAATGCAAATGTATCTGTGAAAGTTTCAAACACAAAAAGTGGAAAAAGGACTATTTCAGGTTCCCAGAAAGATTATTTGTTATTATTGGTCGTAAGAAAGGGCCCGTCGTAACATCAGGCAACAGGGTTCACCGATTGATGTAGAGGGCCTGACAAACAAATGTTGCAACAGACGATAGCTAATTTTGTACTTAAACAATTTTAAAGTTTTTATTGTTTGCATTATGAAAGATGTATACTATTGTCAGGAAAGTGGCCGTTATAACACTCGAAGCTATTTTTTTATAATTAAAAAGGCGTCACGATTTTAGTCTGGGAAATTTGTATCTTAAGCTTGCATTTTGACTTCACTTTATAGTCTTTTGTAACATATATAGTTATATATTAGAACATTTTGTTCTATATTTTGGAATGTTAGATTGGTATTTTTACTAAGTTTTAAAATATTTACCACATACCCTTTGTATCTTTTTGTTGTTTATATTTATACCTTTACAAAATATTATTCAAGAAATCATACGAAATTAATTGTACATTTCATATTATTCAAAAATTTTAAAATTCAAAACTAAATATGTGAAGTATTGTTACTGAAGATGTCAAACGTTTGAGGCAAATATGCCCAATTGATTAATTATTAGTTGTAAGTGTTTGTGAAGAAGCTGCAATAACTTATTTCTCTTATTCAGTATTTTGTCCAACTTCAAGTAGATACAAATTAATAATTTGATTAAAGTTTGGACATATATTATTTTTTAGATCTTTATAGATGTATACAATTGGTATACTATCTACTCTTTTCTGTTATATTCTATAATTCTGTTTGATAAGAATATTTAAAAACTGAACCAATTTAATGGAGTTCAACTTGCTTATGTTAAATTTTTATTAACTCACTTTTCTGGCATTGTAATGTTCAGCTGGAAACTAGCTTGTGATAAAGCAGTTTTATTTTACATGTTGTTTATTTTTTACCATTGTAAACATGTCTACCAATATATATATATATATATATATATATATATATATATTACTCATATTTAGACCAGGGTAGAAAATTAAATAATTACATAAAATAATTTTAATCACCGTGTATAAGGAATTTTATTAGATAATACGCTTTATTAAAACACCGTGGAGAATAAAAATTCATTCGTTTCAGTAAAAATAAGAGATTTAAATCATGTACAAGACGCTTTATATCAAAAGAAACAGTATTAACAAGCTCTAGTGTAATGTATTTATTCCGAGGAAAGAAACAAATGGAAATTACGTGCAAAATTTATATTAATTAACTCTATTTCAAGTAACCGGTATTAAACAAAACGTACAGATAATAATTGAATATTTAATTAGGATTCACTAAAAATTAAAGGGTATTATTTTTAATTGAAGTTAATTGAATCGTTAGTAACAGATAATATCTATAGAAACTTGTAAAAACCCAATAAAATAAAGCTCTGAGAATTAATAGTATGTTTGAACACCTGCGTTGTTTAAAAAGCTCATTCGGCGTAAATTTTGCAGATAATTAATGGTTCAGAGAACCTTGGAGAAATCGTCGCATAATAGTTACGAGAAATGCTAAAGGTGGGTTATTTCAAGTCCACATGGACTGAAATAATCGATAATAAAGAATATCAATTTGCACCAATACTAACAGGTTAGAAAAGGAAAGAGAAAATGCGTCAAGCAAAGACACATATAGTAAAAGGCGTGATTTAAGCAACGTCACGAGGGTCACAATTGGTTGAAAATAGGATGCAAATATCAGAGGTAGAAACAACGATTTCTGTATAAAAGTCAATTAGCTATTTCCAGACATTGCGTGCCGTGTTGAAATTTCTGAGATTTAACTGGGGCGAGTACAAAACTCGTAAAAAACGACGCGCGAGCTGCGGAATGGGAACATAGAATGAGGAAATTCTAGAAACTGGCTGTTTTGAGGACTCGACCGACAGACAGGCTAACTTCTATATATACCCAGGTGAATATAAACAAGCTCTCTTACATCCGCGACTTGATTCAAGACGTGAAACATTGCATTTTAGTTTGATAAAATAATTTAAAGTTTGCTCGTATATTTTGGTGAGTTAAAACAGTTTGTTATTTACGTGCTAACATGAATGTACTTGAGTGCACTTAGATACAAGGTAATAAAATTTAGTATCACTGTACCAATTAGTAAAATTTACAACGACAAATGTATACACAAAAGTAGGCAGTTTTGGCGTATATTGGTGAAAGAAGTATGAATTTCTTTGCTATTTTTCGGGGGTGTTAATAATTAAATGGTTCATGAATGTGTCTGGATCCACAAAACAAGGGTCAGATATACACAGATGAGTTCCAGAAAAGCCCAGAAACAACTTTAGATGAATGGTGATGGAGATAATTTTAAAAGCGTTGAGAATCAGAAGCCGTAAATATAATCCAGTTGGAATGGTGTGATTAACAAAAGGGACGATGTACATTGAAGCTACGAGTGCAGTAAACTTCAGGTAATTTATACTATTTTGTTTGAACTTTGATATTTTGTGTGTGTTGAATAACTTTATAATTGATTTACTTTAAATGGACATTAGTGAAATTGTACTAACCATAAAATTTTAATGTTAAAATGAAATTTGCTTGTTTAAGTAGAAAGGGGTATTTAGTATTGATGTTTTGGATTATGATGAAAATTTGGGTATGTCTTTGAGCTCAATTAGACGAACCTGGTTAATTAACGTAAAGGTGGTGGTAGATGCTCCCTTTGTACTCAGACTCCGGTCTGCATATATTGTTATATTAATTAGTAGGCATCCAACAAGGACTTTAATTTAGGATGCACATTTAAATGATAATAAATGTAATCTTGAAAATTTCTGATACTGAAATTTATGCCAAAATTTAATTTTGAAATTTTAATGTATTGTGAATATTGATGTAAATAGAGTTAACGTTCGTGTTTGTGGTAGGAATGTGTTTGTTTTTTTTTATGAATGAGGATGAAGGTTTAACTAGAGGAGCAGCCGAGGCGATTAACAGAAGAAAGTCAATGGACCAACACAGTTAAGGTAATGAATAGCTTTTTGTAGGATTCACAGCATTCTTTGGCATCCAATTCGTTGAGGCTCGATTCGAAAAGCGTAGTTCACGGATTTTGTAGGTATCACAGCAATATATATATATATATATATATATATATATATATATATCTCAAGGGCCAGACGTACTTTTATAGCCATCTATAGAATTTACTATGTAGTTTCCATTCAATTCTGTACTTCCACGCTTAGTAGTGTTGGTGTTTTATCACCTGATGGCGGTTTTATTTACTTTTGTCATAGTACAGAGATTGTTTTGAAATTATATCAGTATAATAGCTTCGATTACTTCATAGGGTTCTTGGAAACTATTTTGCTCTGATGAGGCTTAACAAAGCCGAAACCGTCGGTCAATGGATGTTTCCTTCCTGTGAAGTAATAAAGCTAATGTTTTGTTAATGGCTATATAACTAATAGCTCGATTTGTATTCGTCAAGAGGCTCTATTATTTTCATAGAGTTTGTTTACAGATACATTTTATTTTATATATATATATATAAATATTTTAGGTAGTTATTTACACAAAGTAAGTCGATAAATACTAACGTATTACAGTTATAAGATGAAATAATAACTTAAACTTTTATTCAAAACCCAAGTGATCATTTCAGCTGAAGCTAGTAATTGAAAAATGGAAAATATGATAGAAAAGTCTATCGAAACGTCAAGATTTTGATTTATTCATTTAATTGTGTTATTATTGAACTATATCTCAAAAATTTTTGACAAGCTATATGTGTATTATTCTATAAGACTGACCAGTCCGTTGTTTTAGGATAAGAAGATTATAATAGTATGTTTAACATCATATAAATGACACGTTGAGTATTACTACAATGACTGGTGGAACGTCTGTGCTAGCTACAGCTTCTACTGAAGGTGGAGCACCTGTTCATCGTAAAGGTCATCGTCGACAGGAATCTATATATGCTATGACAGGATTGTATTCTGAAAGTGTTTCTGAAGATGATAATGAAATATCAGATAATACTGCTACAAATCTTTATCACGACACTGTGATCAAATGTCATAGTCGCAATCCTTCTTCAGGGTTTGACAGGTAACTATACCTCTACATAGCTTAGAATTAAAATCTGTTTTTATAGGGAAAAAGCAGCTAATGCTACATCATTTCCTGAAGCTCCTGCTGTGATATTAGGAGACATAGGGGAGTGTGGAATTCTTAATTGCCGACCTTCCTTTGTTCAAAAATTTGCTAGCATTAAAGTATACTTTTGTAAAGTTGAAATGTATAATTTTATTTATATTAATTTTTTAGTGTTTCGTATTCCTTTTATCTCTTCTTGTAACTTTACAACAAGGACTTAGTTCTGGTTATATTAACTCTGTGATAACAACAATAGAAAAACGGTTTGATATACCATCAAGTCTATCTGGTCTAATTGCTTCATCATATGAAATAGGAAATGTAATAACGGTGATATTTGTTAGTTACTTGGGAAGTAGACGGCATATTCCAGTATGGATAGGAGTTGGTGCTGTTATAATGGGTATAGGTTCACTTATTTTTATGCTTCCTCATTTTATTGCTGATGAAAATCTGAGTACTATAAGTGTAAATACTACTGAAGAAAACATGTGCCGTACTGTATCTGTGCACGACCAAGATATGGGTTTAGGACGGTTATCTTCAGGATTATCATCTCCGCCTTTAGCCCCTCACAATAATTTGAGGGGAGATAACTGCATACAGGGTTCACCGTCAACTACAGGTCCAGTTCTGTTATTTATACTTGCTCAGTTACTACTAGGATGTGGGGCCTCACCACTTCTTACACTAGGAACAACATATGTGGATGACCACGTTGAATCTGATAGCTCATCTATTTACATTGGTACATTTTATAAAATGAATTTATTTTATGAAATTTGTTGATAGTTTACACTGTTTTTTGATGAACAGATTCATTAAATACTTATCAATTTATTATATCCAGACGTCTATAGCAGTGTTGATTCACATCTTTTTTTGCCTTATTTAGATTGTTTGTTTAATCAACACTTAAGTAGTGTGCTGGTATGAACTCACTTAAAGATTGTCATTAATTATGCTAAATTGTGGTTTATGGAACGCGGTGATCGTTTATTCACTATAATGAATTGGAGCATACACCATTATAGCTTTTTTATAGTAATGTTGGAAAACTAAATTTTTGATTACCCAAGCAAATAAAAACATTTTATTTTTCTTTACTTTCTATATGATTAGAGTTTAATGTAGTCTAAACTGTAAGTCAATATGTATATATTCCAGTGCAATATCAACAATGTTTGTTTATTATTTATGAAATTATCTGTACTTAAGATATTTTTTTACAGGATGTATGTACAGTATGGCAGCTTTTGGACCTGTACTTGGTTTTCTTTTGGGAGCTTATTCATTATCATTTCACATGGATTCATTTTCTAAAATTATATCAATAGGTAAGATATCAAACCTATTTCTAGTTTAATCATGTTTATACAGATCCTGGAAACCATAAATGGGTTGGCTTATGGTGGGGAGGTTTTCTTTTAGTAGGAGTCTTACTTACCTTTGTATCAATTCCATTTTTCGCATTTCCAAAGGAACTACTCCATGAAAAAGAAAAAATTAAACTTATGGAAAAGGGCACAGCTAAATCTAGCAATAGCGTTACTAGTGGACAAGCTCCAACAAATAATGATAGTGGTTATGGAAAGGATATAAAAGGTGTCCACAAGTAGAGATTAGATTAGTATTCAATATACTTTTTTTTTCAGATATTCCACAATCGATGTGGAGACTGTTGTGTAATCCTATTTATATAGTAACTTGTTTGGGCGGTTGTATGGAACTCATAATTGTGTCTGGATTTGTAGTGTTTTTACCTAAGTATTTAGAAACCCAGTTTAGTTTAGGAAAAAGTCAAGCTAGCGTATTTACAGGTATGAATATATTTTACTCAAAGTACATAGGAAATAGTTATCAATAGTACGAAATATTGATTAATGTAAATACATATGATTTCAATAACATTTTTAACATTTAGAAACATTACATAAACACCAATGCTTCAGACATCAGTACCATAGAGTTTTTACAATAATATTATTGGAGCCAGGAGTATTTATAATATTCATAAGAATGGTGATATACACTTATAAGTGATAACTAAAATAAGTGCTTACCTCTTTAAGGTTATGTTTACTTTTGCCACCATCCTCTCTTTCTCACTTTCTCTTTTTCTCTTCCGTTCTTTCATTCATTTTTCTGTCTATATCTTATTCTGTCTTCCTCCAGCAACATTATTTTATGCTGAGCCTCCATCACTGTTTTAGTCATTCTTCTATGTTTCAAGACATAACCAATCACGTTTTTTATTTCCATGGATATTTCTTCATTATTTAATTTTATTTACAAAGAAAAATAAAAATTCAAAATAATACCAAATTTCAAATAAATCACAATAATCAACTTAAAGTTGTTTCCCAAAATCAGCTTTGCATTTTTTTTAAATATTGATTTAATAGTCCAAAAACACTTTACGATCAAAAATGATAGATTCGACTCTCATAACTAAAACAGTTCTAATTCAAGCAATAAACTTCATAAGAAATTAACATTTTATACTTGTGTTTTATAAAGAGTTTTCGTATATGCAGTTTCAAATAAATAAAGAAATTAACATTTTAAGTTCTTTAGAATAAAACAAAAAATTTAGCACAATTAAATTAAAAAGATTTTTAATATTTGACAGTTTGACATAATCAAAATAATTAAATAAACCTTTAACATTATTGGATGATCATTAGTACTTATCTTGTTTGAACATCTATCTTTTTAATTTTTGTGGACTCCATAAGTTTTTGATGTCATTCCGAAAGGTTAATAAAAGGGTAGTGATGAACAAATAGTTTCTAACCGATGAATTTTTTTAACTTTTGTGAACTTGTGTTTAGCATATGGTTACATTTATAGATATGGTATCGGTATATTATGTTATGTAGTTACATAAATCTCAAATATATAACAGAAAAAACATTAACGACTGACATTAAAAAATACATAGAGGATCATACTTACCAAAATTTTATGAACTTTAAATTTTTTTAATTTAATACCGATTGCAGTTTATTGATGTGTTTCTGTATTTCGAATCATAAATCCTAAATTGATTTCATGGCAGTGTGCGATTTATGTGCACGTGCATTGTTCTGCAAAAACAACACACTTTTCGCTAATATGCCATGTCTTCTCTTCTTAATTGTCTCCTTCAGTGTCGTTAATAATTTAGAACAATAATCCCCAGTGATGGTTTAGCCCTTTATTAGGTAATTGGTTATAATTATTCCACGGATATCCCAAAAAGCTGAAGTAAAAGTTTTTCCTGTAGATTTTTGAACTCGAAACTTTTTGATCTGTAGGGGCCCATGATGCTTCCATTCCTTTATTTGCTCTTTTGTTTTTGGATCATAAAAATGGTCCTATGTTTTATTCATAGTCACAAGGTGGTAGAGTAATCTGAATTTTCTTCAAAGTGGACACAGATTGACCTTGATGCTTGCACCCTTGCTCATTTGTTTCGGCATTTAAGCATTGGAATCTGTTTTGCAGAAAATTTTTTATATCTAAACTGATGTGAACAATATGATGACGGATTCCTATAAAATCTTTAATACCTCAGCTATAAGTTTCAACCCAATTTGATGGTCTGATAATATCATATCATGACTTGCATCGGTATTAGAGGAAGGGTTTTCAGCTTCAACAAAAGTTTTCCTTTTTGAATGACAAATTCCAATTTTTCACAGTAGCATATGATGGGCATTGATCTCCAAATATACTAAGCATATCCTTGCTAATTAACCGCCTTCAAATACAGGTATTTGATGATAGCTCGATACTCTAATTTATTGATTTTCACGTTTGCATTTGACATGTTTTCTTTCAAAATTTACTGAACTGCAATGATTCAACTTTTTGAAGGTAGATTTCACAGTAACAGCATTAATAAGTTATTATTTGTGGTCATAGTTACAGGATTTTGTTTTGTTCAAGGGAAATGACGTAGGTAACTTGATATCAATAATCCCCTTTTATAATTAAGAAAACTTTAAATTGATAAATCATACAATTCAAAAAGTTAAGAAAGAAGTTTGAAAACTTGTTAAAAGCTTCAACTTTTGTGATTAATAGTTGTCTTTTTTAGGTTCTATTGCAATTCCCGGTGCATGCATTGGAATATTTATGGGTGGGTGCATATTAAAACGTATGGAATTGAAACCAAAAGGTGCCATACAGTTTGTGCTAATAGCAAACTTAATTTGTTTATCATGCTATACTTTATTATTCTTTTTGGGTTGTGATAACTTAAAAATGGCAGGAACTACTATACCTTATTTTAATAATACACATGCTGAGCCATTTCAGGTTAATCTTACATCTTCATGTAATTTTGGATGTGAATGTAGTATGGATGATGTGGAGCCAATTTGTGGTAATAACGGTCTGACATACTTTAGTCCTTGTCATGCTGGTTGTACCTCTATATTACGGACCAATTATACCAATTGTGCCTGTAAGTATTTTGGAAAACAACTCTAATTAAACATCATTTATTTTATTTTTAGGTATACATGGAAACATGAGCTTACTAACAGGACCTCCTCCATTAGGAGCACAAATTTCTGATTCAGACTATGCTGAAGTTATTGTAGTTCCTGTAGCTACTGCTGGACCATGCAATTCATCCTGCCATACAATCTATCCTTTTTTGATTTTGTTATTTTTTATGACATTTGTAGTGGCAATTACCCAAATGCCATTGCTTATGATAGTTCTGAGGTTTGTATTATAGTTATGGATTTAAGTATGTAACATTGGCAACTTATTGAACCTCCATGCTGCATACAAAACTTAAGAATAAGTAGTTGCTGTAAATAGTACTCGTTTGATAATTCATATTAGCTTCAAATAATCTGCTGTTGGCATGCTGTAGAAGGTATAATAATTTTCAACTTAAATTAAAGCTGTTTAATTGGTTGTAATAGCAGCAGTAGTTTAGCTCTGGAAAAGCTGGGACACATGCAAAAATCTCTAATAACTGTGACATTTGCACTATTTTTTTTTATCAAAGATAGTATACATGTGTTGTGGGAATCAGAGGTGTACCTGTATGTGTGTGTGAGGTGATTTTAGAAAAAAAATGCTAATAAAAAAGTTCAGGTATGTGGAGAAGCTGGGGCACATGCAAAAACCTCTCATATCTTTAAAATTTGCAATATTTTTTGATCAATAATAGTATGTATGTGTTGTGTGTATAGAGGTATGCCTGGGTGTGTGAGATGGTTTTAAAAAAGTGCTAGTAAGAAAATACAGGTATGTGGACAAGCTGGGACGCATTCAAATATTTTCATATCTTTTGCTTGCATTAGCACAGCATGATATGCAAAAGAAAGAACGATCCTTGGTGGGCGCAGGTGGTTAAATGTAAGCGCGAATTTGAGTATTCGAAGAGTCCACACATGTACACACCCACGAACGCACACGCACACGCGCGCGCGCACACACACACACCCCATCGAGCATCCATGCTTTCAGATATATATAATTTTATTCAGAAGGTTTTAGTCTTAGTTGTTTGATTTTAAAAAAAATAACCTCATTAATGCAGATATGTTGATGGATTTTATGAAAATTTTTTCGTTTATAGGACGTCTGGTCACAGCCACCGACAATTGATTTAATTCATAAAGCGTTGAAAACTATTTTAAAAAATGTTTATTAATTTTTAATTATCATGCCTGTTAGGACATGGCTTTTTGGTATGAAGCGAGTATAAGTTCTTTTATATCACGTCGACATAAATTAAAATACAAAGAAGTAGCTGCAAATGATGGCATACATGCAGCTGTCTAATAATAATTTGAGAAGGATGTGGAGTTTTATTGAGTCATTATTAATTAAAGCACGATGAGATAATTTGCGACTTTAATTTTATTTGTCTTTTACAGATAAGTAGCATACTAAAACGAAAGTCAATCAATAAATTATTAGCTAAAACAACACACAAGTAGAGCAAATTCGTCCATCTGCCGGCAAGTTTTGTAACCGATTGCTTAAATTACAGGTTTGTGATTTAAATTGTTGTACAAAGAAAAAGAAGTATGAATTTACGTCAAGATCGTCTTACTGCATAACTGAGATTTATCCTTACTACTACTATTTCTATCTTGGTACAAGTAACAAAAGAATAATTTATTATTGTATAATCGTTCGAATGGTAATTATCGCCATTGTATGATATGGAGCAAATTTCTGATGAATTAAAGGTGCCCGATGCAATTTTACAACAATTGAAAAGTGTCTGCAACGAAAGTAACAAACGTCACTTTAAATCCTTGCTGTTTGCTGATTCTGACATATAATCATATCTTTTCTATTGCAAAAAATATGCATGCAAGGATGATCAGAGGTGCAGGTATTATTAATAAAAATGGTGACGATGGTAATACTAATGCAAAGGGCGAGAACCAGAATAATTACGGCAGGGACGCAGCTGTAAATTTTGCCAGATCAACATCAAAAAATGGCAAAAGGCGTAGAACGTCAAACAATATACGCGATATTCTTTGGGTCGATTTAACCTCAATTTTCGCGTGCAGGATACGATTGAGTGCGGTGGTGAATTTGTATCATATAATTTCCAGGCAATTTTTAGAAGACGCCTTCGCCCTAATAGAGAGGCGCTTGAGAAGATGCTTAAGAAAATTCGGTTCTCTCAAAATTGATTTCGTATTTAACAGTGAACACAATAGCCCATCAGTTCATCATCATATTCTTCAATAGCCGTGGAGAAGCTATTGATTAGATAATTCGCGACTAAATATTATAACATTTTAAAAATTCAAGATTTTCAAACTCAAGTTAAACCCGAGGCTATCCAAGAATTGAACAATAAATTGAGCGAATACCCGGAAAAGCAAACCGCCCTTGCACTTTGAGAACATTAAATTTAGGTGTCAATATAAATTATGCTGGAACATACAATGCTCCTTGTTAAGGAGGAAAATTTCTATGGGATGGCATATTTATTTTAATCATACGTTCGTAGTATAAAGGAGTGGCTGAAAAAAGAGTGTTGACAGTCGAGGATTTTTACGAAATTATCGCTCTAATACATAGAAAGGTACGCAAGCTAGGATGTGACCAGAAACATCGATAAATTTCCGGAGTATTTACAAAAGCAATTATGGATGCATCGCTATTGTTTTGCACATGGGACACCATTATCGACGCAAACAGAGGGTTTCAATCAGACAAATGGGCCACTCCTGCAAATAAAATCGTGTCCTGAATGTGCATGCGTCACCACATTCCCCGCTGATGCAATAGAATACAATTAAAAATACCATTTCTTGAAATGGCGCCGCAAGACACCCGCAGTAGTCTTGGCATATCCAGCCTACTATTTAATATGTAGTAATTCCCTATATATATTTAAACCACGTATGCTCTTCTGGCAAAGAAATTCGGCACCCGTAGATCCTCCGGACGCATTCGTATTTTTTGAGGTTCTTTAAAATACAGACATTTCGGCATCATCGCTGTCGTTGCAAACAAGGTGCACTCGTTCTAAAGATTGGAAACTTATGGATTTAGTTGCCATGCATCCACCAATCTCATTTTCGGGTGACACGTTGGAACCCCAATCACAACCATTGCAACTGCAGCAGCTCCGCGCAGGAGAGGCTTCTTTGTCACCATCAGCACCTTCGCCTACGATGTCAAGAGAGGTTTTTTATTTATAAAAATTATCCAGGAGGATGAGATCTAGTAAACGTAAACGGAGACAAGTACGAACGGTTGAACAATAGATTGGACAGCGACGGCGGCGGATGTTTAAATTAAGATTCAAGTATAATAGTAGTTTTATGGAATTTATTTGAACGCCATGCTATGAAATCATAGAGGAGCCGTTTTCGAAGAAGAGAGAGATAGAGAGAGATTAAAAAAATCAAAAATTAGATAGTTCATATGAGGTATAGACATATTTAGAACGCTTCATACTAATGCAATTACTATTAGCGTGGGTATGATGCATAATGGAAAAATAAAAAAGACAAAACTCCCTCTTTTAGCTATTGCTAATAATTAAAATATGTGCGCATGCGCAATGTCGTTCGCGCTCGAATGAAGGTCCGTGCACGCAAAATAATTTTCAGTTCTAATCCGTACATCTTTGTGCAGGGCATGCGTGTGTGAGCGTTTAAGCTTAATTAATAACAATTATGATAAACTATGTTCAAGGTGAAAATAATCGTCAAACGTTTGTGATTGCGACTGTAAAATTCCTTTAATAACGATGATGACGTAATTTCATCATCTACGTGTGCAGTATCTGGATCCCCGCTTGTGTCGTCGTCGCCGTTAGGAAGTAGTTCGAAAGCTTTTGCAGGTGGCTCTGTCAACGATAGCAATCACTTGACGGAGCTGTTGATATGCAGCAGCGATTATCGACTGAATTCGTCCAAGAAGTGCGTGCAGTGGCGTGTTCATGGTCACATGATAGAAGTAGGTTTTACAAAAATGCACTATGGGTTTTAGTCCTGTGGTCTAATTTTTATGCCCCAAAGGATTTTATAAGGAAGGTGAATTACAAATAAACAAAAACAAATAGAAAGATTTGTCATCTGCCACTATAAAACATATATTTAGATAAATTTTTCAGATCGCTCTAATACTACCGATGGTGCTGCTGCTGCCACCGCCGTAATGGATGTGTGGCACTGGAGGCGCAAAATGCATCAGATGATCAAGGGCTATTTGCAAGTGGAATTTAAGAACAAATACGGATCTATCTACAGAGTTGACGTGCAAAAACTGCAGCGGCTTTTGCGACATTAGAATCAGCTAGCGCTGAATCCGATATTGTGCGAATTTCTCTCGTGCGCGAAGAGTTTGTAAATGTGTTTACTTTTGCGCCTCTTATAATGCTCAAGTTAGAAATATTAAAAGGGTAAGAGTTTCAAGAGTTCTACAATAGAAATATAGAGTGCGTTGTCAATTGTTTCCCCGAAGAGTTTGGCGCTTACGCATATAGCAGATGCAATAGCGGCGGCGACGACGACAGTGAAGCATGGATGCTGGGCTTAATTCTAATGTACAGGATCAAATTTTATGTCAAACCATAACCATTATCGAATACGTGTATGCTCAATATGCTCAATATCACGTCAATTGAACCCACCCGTAATTCAATGATCCTACAAACACACAAAGCATCTGACATTCCTCTCATAATCTCTCAATAAATCCACCTGCACAGCACACATACCAACTCCAAAGTAGCCTGAATTAATGATATTCAACATCGACAAAGACATCGACTCAAAGAATTTAATTAGCTTCATCTTTCAGTAAAACGGCTTAAAACATCATACAGCGCATCAGGCTCTATCGCATGAAGTATCGATTGCTACAGGGAGACCTAAAACCACTACAACAGAAAATATCATCCTAAATCTTACTCCCAAGGCAAGAACTCTCCTTACGGCAACCACACATCTCTTCATAGGATACAAGTCCTGCAGAAACTGGGATCTAGTGTCCACATCACAATGCTACAACTGCCAAAGGTTTGGACATTCCTTGAAGGTATGTAGGTCCCTAGTAAATGCGCCGGTTCCCATCTAAGTAGCACATGCGTACAGCCACCAGTTGCAGCCTCTACTTGTGCCAACTGCAAGAGAATTGGAAAAAACACGATCACCTCGTTACCAGCACTGAATGTACTTGCTACAAACAATCTCTTCAAATAGCAAAACAAAGAATAGACTATGGATTATAGACCTCAGGTAAACCGTTCGCATACCCCCATCATTCTATACTTCATACAAATCAACCTACAACATTCATTAGCTGCAACACTAGAATTAACCTCACTATTAAGACAAAACAAATACAACATAGCACCAGTTCAAAACCGTACATCATACGAATTACAATACCAGGCTTACCACCATAATATACACTCATAAACCATCCAAAATCTGTAATCAAAAATTACACTGCAGCAATCCTTGTAAATAGCACCCGCACAGACACTTTACATAGCAACACTCTCAACACAACACATCACTGCATGTCAACTGAGTTGGTAACTAAGATCCCTGTATCTCGTAACTGGTCACCTCCAATACGGCTTGGAGTGCGGACCTTCCTAAACCGACTAGACACCATTTTAGAAGCCCTGAAAAATAAACCGATTATTTTCACCTTAAACGCGAATGCAAAATCTATCTTGTAGCACAACACCACTACAGATTCAGAGGGAGTCCTTTTAGAAGATTTTATGGCATACCACCACTTACACATACATAACAATCACACAGCACTCATGATTTTTCACACCGTACAATGTAATTCTAACATTGATGTGACATTATCAACTGGCGTCTTGGCACAACACATCACAGACTGGAACATTACTGATTTAATATCTGGCAGTGAGCACAGAACAATAATCTACAAAATTACAAGACACCACCAAACAGTTCAACTAACAACATTGTGCGCACAGAGGATCTAGACGACATAAGTACCAATTTATGCAAAAACAAAGCACTTGGACCAGACAACATAACAAACGAACTCATTCAAGAATCATATCCCATATTATGCACACAATTATTCCATCATTTTCAAAAATGTGTCGCAGACGGTATATTTCCCAAGACTTACAAGCATGCCACACTCAAACTTTTATTAAAACCGGAAAAACCCGTCTCAGTACCTTCATCATACCAACTCGTTGCTATTTTACGGTGTTTGGGAAAGATTCTAGAGAAACTCATCCAACAAGAATTAAATGAACATATTGACACACACAACTTGATCTTACCCAACTAATTCGGATTCCGAAAAGGAAGGGGTGTCAAACAGGCCATATACACACTCTTCACAACAGTCAAACAAACACCGGCCAAGTACGCACTGGCCATCTTCATCGATTGTAAGTTCGCTTTTGATTGAATGTGGTGGCATAGTGTACTACACGCACTAAACACTCATAATTTTCCTCCAAACCTTTATAATATTATTCAAACATATTTCGAAAACAGAACCTGCAGTGTCACCACCAACTTCACATCCATCACAAGGATTTTAACACAGGGATGCTTACAAGGGTCAATCCTGGCACCTGCATTATGGAACTTATCCATAAACTCCTTATTGACTAATAACATCCCCAACACTACGCCTATTGCATATGCCGATGATCTCGTTTACATCTTTATAGGACACTCCAAATATGAATTGGAATGTACGGCCGGGCATGTGACCGGAGTTCTAGAACACTGCTCGCGTGTCTACGGTCGATCAATCACAACGGAAAAATTCAGTTGCTTCTCCCTAAGGGTAAACTTAACCTCAGAAGACCTCCTACCATAAGCGTAGAAAAATTTACTTCACTCAAATATTCGAAATCGGTTAGATATCTGGGTATGCATTTGGAACATAATTTAAAATTAAACGCGCACATCACATGTCTTAGAAATAAAACTACATTACTTCTTCATAATCTACAAACATGTCTCCCATGCTCACTCTCACTCTCACAACAAACTAAGACCCTTATTATAAACAGCATTACAATACCAATCATACGATATGCTACAGACTCCTGGTTTCAATACATTCCACTCCTGTGTCAGACCCTTCCTCGTTTTCTGCTTCAGGGCTTATAGAACTACATCTACGGAAGCACTGTATACCCTCCTTAAAATACCTCTAATCAATCTCACTACACATGCTATGATCCAGCGAAAACACATCAAGAACAGACAATCTATACAACTATGTGACCGTACCTTACTCCCAAGGTTTATAGGGAACACAAGACTATCTGAACTAAAGATCCTTATTTGGAGCTCATTAGAGATTTCTTGGCAGTAATCCTAGAGTGCATCCAATAAGGGTAGCACACTTCCAACGTATTCCCAACACTAACAGAAATCTTAGATCACATCCCCCTATCTTTCTGGCCTACAATACAATGCCTCACGGGACATGGAAACTTCAACGCCAAACTTTTTCAATTTAACCTCTCAGACACAGACCTGTGCAACTGTGAAAAAACACACACCTTCATATTAGACATTATTCAAGACATTAAACACTTAATAAACGTAGATCCCAACACACTCCTACCCTCCATCGATCATCTAACTACACATTTTCCATATTCTTTCAACTCCAATTGCAAACGGATCTTGCAGAGACGATATACATCCCGGTAACAACAATCAGCAGTGTAGTGTAAGTAAGTGTTGTGCCATACAAACACAGTTCAGGTTCAGCACTTACTTTCAACTAACCGCGTCACAAATTTTCTGAACTCCTATGTCATTATTTTAGTTTAGTTTAGCTGTTATTTTTCATTATTTGTTATTTTGTTTATAAGTCTAAATAGGAATAGGGCTGTGTAGGATAGGTAGTTTAGGATCTAGACATGTATATCCGATTTCCGACTGCCGATGGTTGGGGTACATGTGTCGTAGGTCAGCTCGTCAACTCCGCCCTTGATTTCCGGCAGCCAAGTATTGTTAGTTCGTAACATTTAGTTTGGTTATACACTTGTTTCCCCGACTCCTAGTATTCCAAAGTGTAGAAACTTGTGCCATAGGGTCCATAACAAAACCCTTTGTCTCTGACAATCCGAGACGAGAGCTGCAAAGCTTCTTATTTTCTCTATATTTAAGCGTATGAACCATAGATAAAAGAAAAACACCTTTTGTCTCTCTCTCTGTCTGTTTGTCTGTCAATACGTATATGGAAATCCCTCACTAAATATCTTAAACATTTTTTACAATACTAACAGGCTGTGTTTATTAGAAATTACATGTCATTTCCCCAACAAAGTTTATTGACGACGTTTTATGTTTATATAAAAATGTAAATGCCGAAACGAAACCTCTCCGGTTTAGAGATAGCATATGATTTTGTAACTAGAAAACCTCATTACACTATCATGGACTTTGTGTGCATATCAAAATATAGAAGCATTTTTTTAAGGGATATAACACAAACTGAGCAAAGAAACGTTTAAAATATACAAAATGTTTTGAGCAAATCCGACTACTTATTTGCTTGTTGACATACATCGTGATACAATATTGGGGAAGTTTTATGAACCTGAGCTACAGAAAACCAGCGTTTTAAATATTTACCTTATTGAGAAAATACTAAAGTAAAAAAGCTCCAAAATTCTCATCAAATAGTTAGGTTTCTAAAAGTCTTGCTGGCTTCAAAAATCGTCACTTATATAAATATGTTACATTAAGAAAAATTAATAATCTATAGGAACACTGTGGCACGATTTAAATAAAATTAAATAAAAACCCTTAACCACAAAAAATATTTAAATTACTAAATACGTATTTCGACCACTATGTGGCCATCATCAGTAAAAAAAAAAAAAGCTGTTGTTCTGGAACACTTCAGAGGATATTCTCCTCACCACTTAGGCTGAAGTGAACCTTCCCAACCTATAATTTACTATATTGTTGCTTTAAACACTATCGAGGATATTCTCCTCACCCGCAGGCTGGTGTTCTCAACAACAAACAAGTGAATTGTCACTTGTGTGTCAACACCAGCCTGCGGGTAAGGAGAATATCCTCGATAGTGTTTAAAGCAACAATATAGTAAATTATAGGTTGGGAAGGTTCACTTCAGCCTAAGTGGTGAGGAGAATATCCTCTGAAGTGTTCCAGAACAACAGCTTTTTTTTTTCTGATGATGGCCACATAGTGGTCGAAATACGTATTTAGTAATTTAAATATTTTTTGTGGTTAAGGGTTTTTATTTAATTTTATTTAAGAAAAATTATATTAGAAAATAAAAAATTTGTTTTTTAATCTTTTTTATTATATGTAGTATATCCATGTATGAAATTGTAGACAAAAACGTTGAAACACTTAGCAATGCAATATTTAAGTGATTTATAAAAATATAAAGCAAAAAATACAATTTTTAGTTTCTTTATTATATTACACATTCTGAATGTATTTAATTAATTTTATAAAGAATATAAAATAAAAAATTACAATTGGAGTTTTTATTATTATATAAAACATTTTAGAAAAAAAAACCTTATCACAAAATACAATGATTGAGCTGTATGTTAGATATACTACTACTACTCTTACTGCTACAAACAGAAGTTCTTTTATTAGGCAATGACTATACAGTATAGTATCGATGCGGTTAGACAAAATGAACCTTCCATCATCTTGATAGCTTAAAGCAGTTTTTGTTTGTCCTATGGAATAGTCCTTAATAAACGAATCCTGTTTTGGCTAAATTCCTTAACCACTTTATTTCTTAAAGTGTCAAGATAGTTATCGAACCCGATTTGTTGATTGATAATGATATTTTTAACCCCTTCCCCTTTTTATTACCTCACCACCTTCTATTTTTAAAGAGTACATATTTGTTCAAAGACGTACAAAGTGCGTTGAAGTAAGACTTCTTGTATCGTCCTTCATTAAACCAATCACTTTTTTATTTACAAGCACTTGTATCAAATTTTTGTAAATTGACCTTTATACAATCTTCATAAAAATTATTGCACTTTGCACTATAAAGACTGTTGGTGTCCATTTAACATAATTCGCAATTATTTGCAAAATTTGCCTTCATAAAGTTATAATGGAAATTATATAATTCAATTCTAAAATGCTTTGCTTATGTAGGTAAGTTTTATTAAACTCCACCTTTGTGTTTAGAAAACGCAATTGCAGCCAAATTCCTATCAAATATTACAGTCGATTGGAAATTTGGTTTAGAAATTAAAGACAGAGCTCTATAACAATCACCCCAATGAGTTACTAGTTTTATGATTCACTTTTTCCTCAAATTTTCCATTGCTTTACCAAAAATTGAATTGTTTACAAATTTATAAAGATTTTGAGCAAATTCTGTTTTAGCTTCCATGCACAGTCTAGTATTTAATGGAACAAAGTGCTTCGAATTCTAAAATTTTGTGAATGTCATGACTATGCCTGCAAATAAATAAACTTGAAGATTTCTATAATGTGCAACGTAGTTGAACTTTTTTGTATAGGTTGCACATGAATTTTGAAAATTTTGAATCAGGAGGTATGGCCTGTTCTGGACAAATTGATAACTATTTCTGAGCATCGTGAATCTCTACAGGAATTCTAAGTCACATATAATAATATAACCATATTATACCCCTTTGAAATCACGGTAATGCAAGTAGCAAGATTCCACATGACCATAAAGTTTATTGATATCACAGTAGAATAAAAATTTACTGGCCGTAGATATATTGTAAGTTGTTCGGTAATGTTTATTATTGCATTTGTCGTATCTTTTTACAACTTGAGCGAGACCTCCACGATTCCCCCTTTCCATCGTACATATCAACGTTGCTAATTAGATCTAGATTGACTTTAGTATTAATCATCATACCACTGAATGCAAAACTTGCCAGTGCTACAAAATTTTGGAATATATCGTAAAGTGAAAGTATATCACATTTTAAGTATAGATCCGTGTAGTCACATAAATTTTTGTATTTAAAAGTGTTTCGAACGGTTTGAGCATGAATTTAGTCGAATTCTTTCATATGAGATTAATTAAGATTGCTATAAAAACATTTTATAGAAGGAAGATATTCTTCCCTTAATTTCAAAATACATACAAATACTCATAAGGAAAGATACTCTTGCAAATTAGCAATTTAATGTGCTCCAATTTTATTAAATTAAATTCCTTTTTTAAAACTTTAAAACCATTGAAGGACAGTTTGCAGGTCAATTTTTCTAAAGACATTGACATGAAGCAAAATGAGTCTATGAATCTGAAAGTTACATTTGTGTCATTGTATTTCTTAGAAAATGTTATATACTTTTCATTGTTTAAGGGAATAATCTGTAAAAGGTGGATATGAAGTTGTACGATTTGCTTTTTTATCTGTTGCAGACTTAATTATTCATGCTAAAATACTTCAATAAAAACAAGAGGCATTCTTATTCTGAATATTTAAACAAGTCCTTTTTGCTTTGAATAGCAAGAGGAAGAGGTATGAAATAAGTCGCATGAAAAACATCGTAGCACAATAATATTCACGTTAACAAATTAGATTTCAGGTAGTGTATACCCTGAGCCATAAGAAGCGTCATGTTTTCTTTTAGACAATAAATGTGTTGACACATTGCCGGCAACCCAATTGGTAAAATTCTGTAAATTGTTGAAACAAATTAAAGAGTTGTGTGTAGAAAAATATTTTAATTGAGATTCAGTTTCGTTATTCGCAAATGAAATTTGAAAAACTACACGCCAACACAACATTAATTTTAAGATTTACTATGTGATGTTATAAACTCATATACAATTTGAATAGAATTCAATTTTTACACTCTTTGAGAAATACACAAAGGTCTTTATGAGCAATGTTTATAATTAAAGTTGTTTGAATTTTTGACTTAAATGTAGACACGATTGTTTTCCAAACCACTCCAGGATGTTAAGGGCTCGAAATCCATTTGAGCATATGCTTAGGAATGTTCAGTTGCAGCTTTTTAATAAATTTTGAAAATGCATTTTATATTTTTTGCATGACAGAAAATTTTCAGAAAGGCTCAGATAACTAACCAAGACTGAAGTTTGTTTCCCTGTCCTTAAAATTCAATCAGTGTCGTGAATTTGAGCTTTTAATATTCGCACCCAATTACAAACTATTTTATTTTTATGACACCTCCCTAAAATTGCATTTACTTTTTCGCACAACTGTAATATTTAATTACAACACATTGAAACGTCTACATCTATTCTGTTAGTTGACAATTTCGTATATCAACGCCACTTCCTATGTTTTTAGCCATATAATTTCAATAAACCTTTTGTGCGACGTCTTCTGGAGAATAGCACGACCATAAAATTCTTCTAATTCCGCATGCAGTGCCAGTTTTGCACAAACGATTCAAATGCGCTTAAAAATTTTGAACACAATGACAAATCTATAAACTATTTTTCTGAATCTGTAATTTTTAGAAGGTTTTAGAGATAGGATATTAGTCTTTTTGAAATAATAGCTACGGTTATAATTTTTAGCACCTTAATGTCTGCCCAGCCCTTGGTCATTACAAAGCAGCATACAATTAGGAAATTGAGTTGAAAACACAAATTCTATATTTCATGTCAATTAGAGATAGAAGTTGCGTATATCTCTATAAAAGAAAACGTCGCTTTGCTTTTTATACTGAAAAATAAATTTAAAAATTATTTTGAATGGCGATACATCAGATAGATCCATTAGTATAACTAAAATACCTTACCACCATTTGAGGCGGTTGCAACAATATGATCGACTGCTTCCCGGACATAATTACATAATTCAAAAGTTTTTCTTTCATACATTCCACCTGAGAGTATAACATAACGCTATTTTATTAAGATTATTATACTTTAAATGCATTAAATACCTGTCTAAACTAAACTGCATACTAAACAAAAAAAGCATGCGTACCCCTATCAGAGAACCGTCACTATATTTGTAGGTTTTTAAATACGTTGGCAATAGTTTCCAAGCAGTTCGATAAAAATTACTAGGATATTTATAAGTTAACCGATCTCTGTTATAAGTTTAATCCCTAATTTTAGAAGCATTAAAAGACTTGAAACAAATGATCCATCTTTATCTTTTTATTGTAAGGTGCATCGATGCTCATATTACATATTACATATAAATGATCAAAACGATAAAAGCGTGTGAGAGAGAAAGACATCTCTCAAGACATTAAATTATAATTCATAAACAAATACATATGGCTAAAAAATCTAGGTAAGTGATAATATGAACAAAAAATGATTACCAATTAGTTACGGGCTGGGGAAGAGGAGTTGAACTTGTGCCTTATGTCACGCTTAAAATTGTCCACCTGGAGCTGCTGATGCTAACGTCTGCGCTTGTTCCATGTAGCAGAAGGCCACGTTCACGGTGGGTTGAGTTTGCGTTTAAATAACGAATTCAATATTAGTTTCTTTTTAAATAAAAATCAAATACTAATCAACTTCAAAATCTTCTAAAATGTCAAGCACGAGTTTTCTTATTTATACAACTCGGAAATGTCACCGCCATTAATAACTTCGACAATCCTTTGTGGTAAAAACACCATGACGTTTTTTAATTTGACAATGATCAAACGTTTTTTTCTTTGAAAATACGCTTTTGATATGTATCACTTTATATGGATATTTATGGCGAGTTTTCGCAATTTTATAGTTTGTTTCTTTTGAATTTGACTGATGGAATTATTTTGATTTATTACATCCATTTTCTAATTGTAAGACCTGCAGAAAAATAATTAAATAAAATCACATAAAAAAAGAGGGCAGCGGCTCTTTCGGTACTTAGATTGGCAGAGACCATAGGGGTCGGTATGGCAGTCTAAGACACACTACCGCGATGTGGAAGGCAACGGGAAACCACCACATTATCTCCCAAGTACACAGCGTACCTAAATTATAATAAAATGATGGCATTCTCTGGGTTAAAAGATTCGGGAGTTAAAATAGTCCCCCAGTCGGATCTCCGGGAGGGGACTACTTCGGAGGATGCGATCGGAAAGTTAAAAATAAGAGTCGGGAACACTCTGCGAGTCGGAGCGTGGAATGTTAGAAGTATGAAGCAAGTAGGTAAGCTAGAGAACCTAAAAATCGAAATGAATAGGTTATCACTAGACATAGTAGGGATCAGCGAAGTTCGGTGGCCAGAGGCGGGGGATTTTTGGAGTGGAGACTTCAGGGTAATTCATACAGGAGCAGAGGAAGGAAATTTGGGCGTGGGGATAGTTATGCGGAAAAAGATAGGATACTGTGTAGAAAATTACTTACAAAAGAACGAAAGAGTACTCATGGTTAGATTAGAATCTAAACCGGTAAACACAGTAATAATACAAGTATACATGACCACCTCTAGCTACAGTGACGAAGAGGTAGAAGCCATCTACAAAGATATCGAAGACATATTAAGATACGTAAAAGGACATGAAAATTTAATAATTACGGGGGATTTTAATGCCGTGGTAGGTGAGGGTAGGGAAGGAGCGGTGGTAGGTTTATTTGGTTTAGGCACGAGAAACGACAGGGGAAATAGGCTGGTAGAATTTTGTGACAAGAACAATTTAATCATCACAAACACATTATTTCAACATCATGCTAGAAGACGATATACGTGGAAGATGCCAGGAGATATAGGAAGATATCAAATAGATTACTTTCTTGTTAGACAACGGTTTAGGAATCAAGTAAAAGACTGTAGAAGCTACCCAGAAGCAGATATAGATACTGACCACAACATCGTAATTATGAAGGCCGCACCTAAATTTAAGAATGTGAAAAAAAGAAACGGAAAAAGGCACTTGGACTTAGAGAAACTAAAAGATAAAGATATTCTAGAAAGATTCGAAAAAAGTCAAATGAATTGCTCAAAGATATCGGGAAAATATCTGATACTAAGGAAGTAGAAACAGAATGGAATAACATTAAATCCAGCCTAGACATGGCGGCCAGAGATATTCTGGGGTATACACAAAACGAAAATAAGAAACCATGGATAACAAAGGATATCCTGAATTTAATAGAAGAAAGACAAAAATACAAAAATAAATCAAACGAAACAGGAAAACAGAGATACAAAGCCATAAAATGGGAAATTATTCGAAAATGCAGGAAAGCTAAAGAACAATGGATTGATGAAAAGTGTAAAGACGTACAAAGGAAGATGGAAATAGGAAAGATAGGCGAAGCTTACAAATTAATTAGAATGAATTTTAGGGATATAAAACCGTATAGCAAAAATATAACGTCATCATAGAAAACGTAGAGAAAGTGAGTAGATGGCAAGAATATATAGGGAATTTATATGCAGGAGAGGAACTAACTGCATTAGAACAGGAATCAGACATTGAAAATGATGACTTGGGATATCCTATACTTAGAGACGAGTTTGAATTAGCATTAAAGAGTCTGAAAAATGGTAAGGCGCCGGGTACAGATAAGGTGTAAGCAGAAACTCTAAAAGCCGCTGGACAAGCAGTAACAGAACGTCTCTTCCAACTTGTAAGCTATATGTATGAGACAGGCGAGATACCCAAAGATTTCAAACATAGCATCATAGTAACTATACCAAAAAAGAAAGGCGCGGATAGATGTGAAAATTTTCGAACAATAAGTTTGACAACACACGTGTCAAAAATAATAACTAGAATTGTGCAAAGACGAATGGAAAAACGGGCAGAAGAAATACTAGGAGAAGACCAATTTGGGTTTAGGCAAAACAGGGGAACACGGAAGGCTATTTTAGCTCTGAGAGTGATAATGGAGAAAACAATAGAAAAGGGGGAAAGCGTGTATATAGGGTTTGTAGATCTGGAAAAAGCATTCGACAATGTAAAGTGGAAAAAAATGTTTGAAATACTCAAAAAGATTGGAATGAGCTATAGGGATAGATGAATAGTAAGTACATAGCTTATACAAAGAGCAAACAGCAGTAATAGAATTAGAGCAGGAACGTAGAGAAGTAAACATTAGGAAAGGGGTAAGACAGGGATGTGCCCTATCCCCATTAATTTTTAACTTGTACATTGAAGAGGCAATGAATACTGTCAAATGTAGGAAGACATTTGGAATTACTATGCAGGGACAAAAAATTGATATACTTAGATTTGCAGATGATATAGCGGTATTAGCGTCTAGCAAGGAAGAATTAGAAGCTGCTCTTAATGAAATGGAAACAGTACTAACAGAGAGATACGGTATGAAAATTAACAAAACTAAAACTAAAGTTCTAGTATGCAAAGGTGGGAAAAATAAATCAAAAACAAGAATACAAGTATGTAACACGAACTTACAAGAGGTTAAGGATTTCTGCTACCTAGGAAGCCAAATAACGCAAGATGGGAAAAGCACAAAAGATATAAAACAAAGATTAGCACAAGGTCGTGCTACATTTAACAAGAAAAAGCAACTACTGTGCTCAAAGACCACAAACATAGAAACAAGGAAACGATTGCTTAAAACATATGTGTGGAGCACAGCACTGTACGGCTGTGAAGCCTGGACAGTAGGAGAAGCGGACAAGAAAAAGGTAGAAGCCTTTGAAATGTGGTGCTACAGACGTATGATGAAGATATCATGGACAGACAAAGTTAAGAACGAAGAGGTACTAAAATGGTAGGGGAAGAAAGAAATATGTGGAAAACGGTAAAAAATAGGAGAGATAGGATGATAGGCCACATACTACGGCATGAGGGAATAGTGCGGAATAGGTTAGAGGCAGAGATAGGAAAAAAGAGAAGAAGAGGCAGACCTAGGTTAGACTACTGCACACAGATAGTAAAAGATGTAGGCTGCAGGAATTTCAGGGAGATGTAGGCTAGCCCAGAATAGAAATCAATGGAGGTACGCATCCAACCAATCCCAAGATGGATAAACTAATGACGAGAAAATAACTGTGCTTAAACACGATGATTATTATAAGTAACTTCAAGAATTGGCTGGGCAAAATTCTCGAATATTGTTAAGTGTGTGAAAGGATTTACTGGAAAACCATTATGTCGGCAAATGTCTAAGTGTTGGGGGATCTTGGTAGCCACAGGTTGCTTAACCCCCTTCACTGAATCTCGGTGAAATAGGGCATAAAATTAGAAAACAATAGAAGGGGAACGAGCTGTATACACATGCTGTGTGAGAATTTCAGGGAACTATGTAGGCTATCTCAGAATATAAATAAGTGCAGGTACGTGTCCAACCAGTTTTGAGACGGAAAACCTAATGACGAAAAAATAAGCGCAGATAAATCTGATGATTAGTATAAACAACTAGTTGTTGGTTGCGAAATACCTGCAACTAATGTTGACTGTGCGAAAAGATATATTGGAAAATATATTAAATCGGTAAATGGTTAAGTGTTGGGGGAACTTGGCAGCCACAGGCTGCTTACCTCCCTTCACAACCACTGAAGGTCGGAGAAATAGGGTATATAATTGTAAAACAATAGAAGGTGACCGAACGGCATCTAACAAGAAAGAACAGCGCCTATGAGGAAAGACAACAAACATAGAACAAGAAGAAAATTGTTGGAAGCATAGGTGTGGAGCACAGCACAGTATGCCTATGAAATACCAGCAGTCTGAAACGCAGACAGAAAAACGGTAGCAGCCTTTTGAAATGCTGTGCTTCAGATGTATGAGGACGATAGCATGGACAGACAAAGATAATAACAAATAAGTTATAGAAATAGTAGGGGAACAAGGATATCTGGGGAAAAATAAGAGAAATAGAAGGGCAGAATACGTTCTAAGGGATTTTTGGGGATTAATATGGGATATATTACAAGCAGATATAGGAAAAAAGAGGTAGATGTTGACCTAGATCAGATAGTGATAGATGCAGACTGTGCAAATTTCAGGGAAATCTTTAAGTTAGGTCAGAATAGGAAACAATGAGGGTACGCGTCTAACCAGTTCCAGGACTGAAGACCTAATGATGATGACTTAAAAAATAATGAAATTTTAAAGAATTATCTAACTTGGCTGTGCACTTCTTTTTTAGTTTTAACGCTTTTGTCTACAACTTGACGAGGATGTGAAACGTGTGCTGTATTTATATCAAATTGAAATCTATAATATATGAATAGTTCAATTGTCAGCGTCGGCTATTTCAAAAAACATATGCTTGCACTGAAAAAATTTAGAAGGGCTTTTAGTTTTCATTTTAACATTTTATTCTCATAATTCACGAATGAATTATAAATAATTTTATTGATTCCTTTTGTTTTAGTATGATACTTATTTGTAATAGGCAATTATGATTAAAAAACGTGTTGAGCAATTAAGATTTAAAAACGCGTCCGCTTTATAGAAATGTTCGTTATAATATTAGCAGATATGAAATGATGCGCATTTAATACGTCTGTTGAAACTTTGACTAAATGCGTGTGTGTCATCATATTATTAGCCACGCAAATTAACTGATTAGTACTGAAATTTAAGACACTTAGCAAATTATTAGTAGACAGCTGCGTGTGTGCATTCATTTGCGGCAGTTTTTGTATTTTAATTTACATCAACGTGTTATAAAAGAACTTACACAATCTTGCTTCGCACTAAAAAAGTCATGTCCTATCTCGCATTACAATTAAAAATAAATAAATATTTTTTATAATAGTTTTTAACACTTAATAAATTAGATCAATTGTTGGCAGCAGTGTCCGAACGTTCTATAAATGAAAGAATTTTCATAAAATGCATCAACATATCTGCATTAATAAGGTTATTTTTTTTTAAATCGAATAACTAAGACTAAAATCTTTTAAATAAAATTACATATACTTGAAAAGATGGATACTCATTGGTGTGTGTTTTGTGTTTGTGTGTGTGTGTGCACGCGTGTGTGCATGCGTGTGTCTCTGTGTGTGTGTGAGCGCGTGTGCGTGTGCATATGCGTGCTTGTGTGATGTAGACTTAATGAATGTCTAATATCATGCTTGCATTTAGCTACCTGGCCTCACACACACACACACACACACACACACACACACACACACACACACACACACACACACACACACACACACACACACACACACACACACACACACACACACACACACACACACACACACACACACACACACACACACACACACACACACACACACACACACACACACACACACACGCGCGAGAGTTCGTTGTGAGCAGACGTGGTTTGTTAGCGCTCTTACGTTTTTCGCGTTTAATTGTGGTTAAAACTTTAGTTTCGCTATTGTGTTTGGTATCAATACGCGTAGTGAAACGACGTCATCATGTAGTAGTAAGGTTTTTATTTTTCATATCGAGTATAGTGCAAATAATTCAAAATAGTATATTACTACTAGGAGAATAGGATCCCATAAACTCGTATTACAATAATTGATATCATTAGACTGGCTATAAAGCCGGTTTAATCAACAGCTGTACATCCTTTCCTTTTAAATATCCTTATCTCTATAAATACCGATAATGAAGTTATACTTTTATTACATCCGTCTAATCTAACAATGGAACACACACTAACTTTATCAAGCAAAGCTTCTGATAACAGGGGTCTAGCAAAGTCTAACAATAACGTATTGACCGACAGTTCCACTATCAATGTAGATAATACTTTATCCGAAAGTCGTAAACGATCAGCATTGTTTTCCGAAGCAATCAAGGCTAGTTTGTTTCCTAAAAAGGAACAAGCTATAGTTTTCCAAGCCATCGACGGAATATCAGTAAGAGAATATGTTTTAGCTCTTGGAAAATTAATCGAACCGAAACAGATTCTTTTTGCATCTCGCATGTCCAATAACAGAGTATGCATTTACACATCAACAGCAGAGATCGCATCAGATGTGGTGGACAAACATGGTGGTATTAACGTTGAAAGTTTATTTATATCGGCAAGAAAGTTAATTAGCCCGTCCAAAAGAATAGTACTTTCAAATGTATCTCCGTGTATACCACACCACGTTATTGAAAATTACTTGAAAGACGTTGGTTTGAGACTTTTATCGCCAATTTCATTTATAGGGGCGGGGATTGGAGTAAATGAGTTCAAACATGTCCTGAGCTTTAGACGTCAGGTGTACATTGCGGAAATCGAAAATCAAAAGGTGCCTGAAACTATTGTCTTATTATACGATAGCGAGGAATACCGCATATTTATAACTGACGAAAAAGTCACATGTTTCATATGCAAGGAAACAGGTCACATCTCAGCACGCTGCCCTAACAAAAATACGCCACAGACAGAACAATTTAATGAAATACAATCGTCTATTACAAGAAAAAGACCACTTGAGTCCACTCTGGAGCCGACCGATATCCCTTTGACGAATTTGGAATAGAACAATCATTAAAGCCATCCACTAATAGCATAGAGGATGCAGAACAAGGCGACGGAGTTGTAGTGAATTAGAATTTATTACACCAAAAGGAAACAAAGTAAGAAAAACCTTACTAAGCACGAAAAAACTGAAAACCGATAATTCGCATGTAGATAATTTTGAGGACATAGAAAATTATGGCCTAATGAAAATTATATCATAGACTACACTCAATTTACAGATTTTATTCAAGATGTTAAAGGGAAAGATAAGCCTTTAGTAGTTGCGCGTAAATACACTACTAATGTCGCTGAACTCCTACTGATTATTAAGGATGCGGTAATTGCATGCAAAGAAAGAGCGCTCAAAAATAGATGTAAACGTCTCACGGTTTCCATTAAAAAAGCTTTACTGGCCGAAGGCGCAGTTCTTCTATCACCTCCCGAATCCATTAGAGGATCTCAACAATCACTTGACCGAACAGAATCCACAGAAAGTGTCAACACTACTTACTAAACAATTACTGTTACTATTATTAAATATATAATATATACTTAACAAGTTTTATAATGGATGCTTTAAAAATAGTAACCTTAAACACGAAAAGCATCAAAAGTCAGTACAAATGTATACAGTTCAACGACTTCTTAACGAAGGTCAAACCTGATATAGTTTTACTGCAAGAAACCAACATTCAAAAGATTACATACAGATAGACTCTCAACATTACACATGGCTACAAAACCCATCTACTACCGACTACAGTGGTACGGCTATTCTTACAAAAAAGTTTAAACACACAAAACTATTATGCCACGAGATAATTTACGAATCGTACTTGCAGCAGGCTACAATATCTATAAAAGAATGCACGTATCATATAATAACAGTGTACTGCCCTAACAATAAAGTTAAAGCAATAGAAATATTAAATAAATTAGAGGAATACTTGATCAAACTAAAAACAAATAACTGTAACTATGAACAATCAAAAATTATAATAGGGGCGACTTTAATTGCACGCTTGAACCTACGCTGGATCGGAATATGTCTGTGGAACAACACCCCCCTGTGGCACATCGGTTACAGGAAATTATAAGTAGTTTCGACTTACATGATTGTTGGCGTGTTTCCAACCGCGAAGCTAGAGGGTTCACTTTTATTGCTCCTAAATCTGCATCCAGAATCCACCGCATATACTGTTCTGAGAACTTGCTCAATAATCTGATTAGCTCACAAGTGCATCTTTCCTTTTCTGACCACCTTGCTGTATCTATAAACGTAAGACAAAACATGACCAATATGCACAAGCAAAAACCTTATTGGAAATTTCCAAATTCACTTTTAGACGATCCTTTTTTTGTAGAATGCATGGACTATTTTATCGCCAATGAGGTACAAAATACCCAAAAAACTATTGATCCTATTACTAAATGGGAACAACTTAAAACCAATATTAAAAATATTACTATACAGTACTGCAGGCAAAACAAGCAGAAGCAAATAATTGAACACGACAAACTTAACGCCCAGTTATTAAAATCCCTTTCGGACAGCAGCCCAAATGAAGCACGCAAAATATTACAAGAGGTTCAAAACTCGTACAAAAGATCTGCTACAAAAACTGCGTTGATAGAAAAATATAAAGAACTATACGAAACCGATCAGATTTTTTTACAGCATCACGAAAGAGCGACATACGTTAAAGAAATAAAAGTGGAAAATAGGATAGTACAAAATCCGATAGAAATTTCTAAATACATCAAAGGTCATTTTGAAGAACACTACAAAGAAATCCAGGTAAAAGAAAGCACACATTCAACATTGTTATCGAGTTTACCCAAGCTTGACGAAAATAGTAAACAAAATTTGGAAGCACCATTTGGAATTGAAGATTTTTCTAATGCTCTAAAAGGCCTTAATAAAAAAAAGTCACCCGGACTCGATGGTTTAAGCACGGAGTTTTATATAAAATTTTGGCATTCGTTACAGATTGGTTTCTATGAAGCTTTTCAAAAGCTTTCAAGATCAAAATCTTCCAGCTTCAACAAAAAGCAATATTAAGTTTAATTCCCAAAAGCAAGAAAATCTGACTGAAATCTCTAGCTGGCGACCAATTTCATTGTTAAACACAGATTATAAAATTGTTGCAAAGTGTGTAGCTAATAGAATAATGAACGTAATTGGTGAAATTGTGCATCCCGACCAATGTTTTTCTATACCAAACCGAACCATTTATGATGGACTTCACTTACATAGAGATATTCTAAATTATGCTTCCGAAAATAGACTCCCATTAGCAGTACTAAATCTAGATCAAAAAACTGCTTTTGATGTAGTTAGCCATAACTACCTTTTTAAAGTATTACAAAGTTTTGGTTTTGGTCCCAAGTTTATTAGCTACATCAAAACGTTATACCACCAAGCTACCTCGCATGTTAAGATCGGAAATTTACTTACAAGCAGCATAGAACATAAAAGAGGAATTCGACAAGGTTGTCCTCTGTCTGGTCCGCTATTTGTCCTCTCGTTAGAACCTTTCCTACATTTATGCCGCAAATCCTTATCAGGTTTTCCTATTCCTACAATACCACAGCAAGCTGTAGTTGTTAGCGCATACGCAGATGACGTATCAATTTTTATTTCAAAGGAATCGGATTTCCAAATATTTAAGGACGTTTTGAACAGTACCAAGACCATTCTGGTGCAATCCTCAACAACAGCAAGTCGAAAGGAATATGGATTGGCTCGTGAAACAAAGAAAAGACACTCCACTTGACTTTAAATGGTCATCCGCTCACATAACGGTATTGGGCGTTTCCTTATCGGAAGATATACTGCAAGATTGTCAAGTAGCCATGGAAAAGATTTTATTAAAAATAGACACGTCGCTAACATTTTACAAACAAAAATATCCCGGCTTGTCTATTAAGGGTCGCAAAACAATAGTCAACAAGTATGTGGCTCCCAAACTCTGGCACTACTTGCAAATTTTGCCTATAAGCAATGCGAATCTAAACCATATTCAAAAACGATTCATAAAATTTTTGTGGTCCGGAAAACACTGGACAAAATCAAAAGATCTTCATTTACCAGTCATTCAAGGCGGAATTGGATTGATACACTTAATCACTAAACGAAACTGTTTTAGGATCTTTCTTGGTCATCGATTAATTAATAGCGATCAAAATCAAAATTGGGCAGTATTAATGAAGTTTCTAATCGCGGAAAGCAATAACCTGGAAACCTCCTGGCCTTGGCTCATGTGTTCCAAAGCGCATTCACAAAACGATAGTAAAAAGACAAACGTTTTTCTCTCAGATTTGATAGCAGTGTGGGATGAAATACAACCATCTATTCAAAACTTTCCTAGATCCCTTGAAGATGTTAAAGTTATACCTACAACAGACAGTAGATTATTGCGTCTGGAATACAAGCCACCGCTATTTAGTAAAAAGTGGGCTAAACACGGATTTAAAACCCTAAAGAACTTCATTCGAGGGACTAACTGGATGGGCACAAAACAAGTTTTGCAAGCAATCACTACGGAAACAACCGTTGTTCAGAATGATTTGGCAGTGCATTATAACAGAATTCGAGCCGTTTTTAAATTGCATTACCACAACCTTCAGACATCACATCCGCCCACTCAAGGTTTAGTCATAACTGTAAAATCAAGCGACGCTAGAATAATCGAAATTCAAAAACATAACAGGAGTTTATTACAAAAGATTTTAACGCAAAAATATTATAACAATTTACAACCGCTTGACTCCCAATGGTCCAACGAAAAAGTTAATTGGTCCGCATTTTTTACAGCCCCTACACTTGGTCTAGAAGGGATGATATCATGGAGGTTTGCAAAGAATCGATTAGCAGACCCCATTTTTTTAACAGCAGTAGGAGAGATAGATTCATCGGAGTGTCCTTGGTGTTCAGCCGAAGGAAATGCCTGGCACATGATAATGAAATGTCCTCAAACAACTGAACTATGGAACTACGTGATTAAATTGGTATCAGGGCTACTTCCAACAAAGAAAATATCAATAAAAGACCTATACTGTTGCATTCCAGGAATATCAGACACTATTAAGCTGGCAAACTACTTAATCGTTTTAGCGAAAGCAACCATCTATTGGAATACAATTGATTCGATAAAGAAAAATTTAAGATCTGCAAGATTCAAGGTTATATACACGAAACGCTTAAAATCCAGAATAATAAAGAATTCGTAGGAAAACTGAGCTCAGGACAATTGCAAAGTTTTCAAAGGGTGTGGTGCATTAAAAGCATGCTGTGTACTGTTAACAACAATGATCTGGTATTTGAAAATGAACTTAATGACATCTCTCCAACTGCTTTTTAGGCTACTCACCAACTTGTATTCAGTTTCTATTTTAGAACTTTACCATATATATTTTATTTTGTATTCTTTACTATGTATTGTAACTTAATTATTATGTATCAGTTGTTTTAGAACTATGTACAATGAAACGTTATAATAATATAATAATAATAATAATAATAATAATAATAATAATAATAATAATAATAATAATAATAATAATAATAATATATATATATATATATAATATATAAATATATATATATATATATATATATATATATATATATATATATATATATATATATATATATATATATATATATATATATATATATATATATATATATATATATATATATATATATATATATATATATATATATATATATATATATATATATATATATATATATATATATATATATATATATATATATATATATATATATA